>RXPK01000006.1:628644-1056110 GCA_004143645.1 Protaetia brevitarsis
ACCTGCTCCTCTCAAAAAGCCAAAAGACTGCAGCGTTTCCGGAGATTCCATGTCAAAGGGCCCTCACAACACCAAAAATCCCAAAATTTGAATTTTTATCAATCTAGAGAATCGTTAAGCTCTTCTATCCGTCCACATCACTGGTAGAAAAGATTCTTTCATTCATAGAATATTATTTTAAATTACTATTTTAAAGAGGGGTTTCTTTGGTGTAAATAATATTGCCTTGGATCAAAGAATTATATTTCAAGAACATGATATTCACAGGTTATTGAATTTTTATACAATTGCACCACTACGAACTTATAAATGATTTACCCTTTTATCTTACACGGCTACAAAAACGCAACAAAGTACACTCAACACAACTCAAATAACTTACGTTATGCAACGTAACACTACAATGTAGTCGAAAACTTTTTTCATTCCATTAACTTATTACTAGTGGGAAGTAATAAGTATGTAACCAAATTGGAAGCAGAAACGTGACGCTTACTGTGTTTTTTAAGTACACCAACTCACTTAGTGCAAATCATTATAAAATCTTTTATAATGCATTTTACATATAAAAAAGAAAAAGGGAATATAAAACTATAAAAGATAGCGCCTTCTCAAACGCCAGCCCCAAATTAGTTATATATAGGTATATACATTTTTACTACTGTCAGTACTCACAGACAGAACTAATCACCAATAGTGTCAGCCATTTACACTGTTGAAAATTTTAACACTTTTTTGACTAATTTAATAGTCAGGAGAGGTCCACACTTTTTTCGTGTTATTTTGTCGAGAACTATAAAAGTTTAAATTTGACGAGCAAAGATAGTCAAGTATTTTCTATTGCTAAGGGGTTATTTTGTCCAACGGGCACGTGGAATTATAAAATACTTCTAGTCACATTTTATTTGATCTAGACTGCTGTTTAACTAAATGAATGCGATCTATTGGGTGTTTTAACACCATTTTCTAAACACAACGTCTTTTTAATATGCAACTCCTATTTCTTAGTGCTATAATATTCTCTCTTTAAGACGTTTTCTCAATTATAAATATGCAAAACCACTCATTCACAAGTTTTGGTTTCAACTAAACGCACCAATTTTAAAAGATTTTTTGAGAACCATTATAAAATTAAGTGAATGTTTATGCATTTGATTCAAGTCTAAACTAATTGCGTAAATAGATGTTCCCAATACATCTTTAAGATGTTGAAATTTTTTATGCCCACTGGAATGAACGTTTAATAACACGAGGTTACACTTTGCAAGTCAGTCACATTTGGTGGTTTGTTTGGATATGTTAATACGGAGAATCAAACACGAAAACAGATACACGTGTAATGCAGGTGATGCGTATAATGCAATACTGTATTAGAATAGGTGGGGTTTCTATATTTATATATCCGAGGGAAAAATTCTGATTGGTTGACGCTTCTGAATGTCTAGAAAAATAGTCAATCCTCATATCTGAACAAAGAATTCACACGAAATTCTAGTAATTTCTGTTCTATTAAATACGCGTAGTCAAGTTTGGAAAAATCAACACTAAAATATTTGACTAGCGCAAAATTAACGCCAACACCGTAATATTTTCAACAGTGTATTACGCTACCAAAATCTAGGCAACATAATTACTATTTGCTCAATACAGAAATGTATCCATTAGAATTGAAATGGCGAATAGACGCAATGGGTAACCTATGCGTCATCAGTTCCTTATATTCCAAATAGCGTTTGAAATTGGTTTGGATTGCGGTATCGTGCAGCTTGCCCATCATTTAACATTTACGCACTGAACGCCGCTACATCACACCCTTACTTTTAGTGTTAATGTTTTTCGGTTTTCGGTGTTTGCCGGAATGGAAACCTGTAGCATGAGTTTTAATGAACGAATTATAGAAGAATATTAATTTTTCTTTAATAAGAAAGATCAAAATTATAAAAAGTGTATAATTGACAATGACACTAGTAACTTACGATAAAGTTAACGCCAGATGACATTCAAGATATATATGTGTGGACGTTCTAATCGAGGGTTTCATCATATTTAAGAGTGCGTCATACAAGTCACGTAATATTCTCGTGTGTTAAAAAAAGCTTCTGGATTATTTGCTTAAGTTTTAAGTGGTTATTAATATAACCATCCCGACCTCTTGAAAATTTGACTGGTCTTATCCAGCAAAATCTTTGACTGGAATGTTGTAAATTTAGACCATAAACTATTAAACAAATAAAAATCCAAAAAACTTCAAGATCATGGATAATGACTTAAACCCGGCGAAATAGTTCAAGGACGCAGATATAACTTCCACTCATTCCCCCAGGTAGGCACCGAAAATATGTGGTAGCACACCTACCATCTGCTGCCGCTCTCTCTCTTGCCGCTTGCCTTATCAACCGAACGGTCAAAAAGCTAACACCGCCAGGGCTGAATAATGGCATTTGTTTACAAACTTTGAGAGGTTATATTTTCCTCGTTGGTGCTAATGGTCCAGTCAATTGTGAGCGCATTTTTTCGCAATAATATATTTTGACAGATTGAGGGAACATTTAATTCGCGATCATTGTATTATACGCTTTAGACAAATTAGTACCCACGTTAATTTTATATCCGAGATCTGTTTATGTCAGGAGCAGCCATGTACCTACTTCCAAAGCCACAAAAGTTGGCAAAAGCTGGAAGTATAGCTACCTAGGCCTTAAGAATTCTTGGACTAAAGGAAAGAGAATAATTATGTGTTACCTACTCATACGAAGAGTTTGCGAAAAATGGAATGCTCGTTTTTTAATCAAAAAATACCTAGTATTATCATAAAGGTAACAATGCAGAAAGATTCAAGGAGTGATTGCGATATATTATTTCAAATTTAAAAATGCTTCATTCCATAGTGGAAAATAGAATGAACCACCGACGGCAAGCAATTGCAAAGCTGAACCGCCGTAACATTAGGAACTAAATCCATTGAATTAGTTTGGACACAAGAGAAAGCATATGTCTCCAGGCGTAATAGAGTAAGTAATGCTAAATTTCGAGTATAAATTGAGAAAGACGATGGCTTTCTTTTCATCATGTTATTGAAAGCGAGAAAAAGATTATGGGAAAGGGACAATTTAATAAAATTTCAGATAGAACTATCGATGATTACCAATGATGGTACACGTTCCTCATCACCTGATAAATACAATTAATAATTGCAAATTAACTACTACTACAAAGAAGAAATGTTTTACGCAATAATTGCAATCTTTTTACAGTATGAAATCATTAACGAATTAATGTATTTATGCTTATTACTGTAATATATTTTTAAGAAGAATTTTTCCCACGAAAAATTTTACCCTCAGGCAGAATTCAAACCTACACACTCTCGTTTACCGGACCACTTGAGAGGCAGAAAAAGTGCAGGTCAGGTCCGTATACGAATCGACACATATCAATTACAGATACCAGCAGTTCGGCGAATTATGCAAGAATTGCAAGCTTCTTACTGTATGAAATCATTAACGAATTAATGTGTTTCTGCTAATTACTGTGATACATTTTTAAGAGGAATTTTTGAATCCTGCGCGAAAGGAACATTTTTCGTGGCAAAAATTCCTCTTGAAAATTTATTACAATAATTAGCAGAAATACATTAATTCGTTAAGAAATGTTTTGTTTGGTATAATTGTCTTATAACAAAGTTATATACTTATATTCATGTGTCATGGATTACTTGCATGCATCTTTACTTTTGCAATTATTTTATTAGAACTAAATCTTTTTAATTTCTTTATTTAAAATATGTGTGTTGTATCTACGTATATGGTATTTTAAATCTCGGGCTTATGTATCTCATATAATAAATTATAGATTTTTATTCGTTCAAAATTCCTTAAGATATATTAAAGGTGCGTTTGCGATGAAAAGAAGTACTTACTGTAGGTACTCGTTAGGATTACAAAAGTTAATTAAAGTTAATGGGTATAGCAGCCGAAGTTTGAATCAAATTAATCCTGGATTTCGCGCCTTCGTTGTTGTGTGCACGCCGTTATGGCCTCTTCCCGAACTTGTTTTCGTTTTAATTTTAGATTTAAATTTTAAGATTGTGACTACACAGTATTTTTTAAAATGTTGCATTGTTTGCTGTTTTGTGTTATTAGTACCGACGTCTGCTCACATTCTAATTCTCTGATGAAGCAATAAATTGATTGCGAAAGCTTAGAATTGAACATTTTGGTGTGTTTATACGGTTCAGTGATGAGAATTCGGAACGCCCATATTTTGTTGTAGGACATACCTTGTTGGATCTTGTAAGTGGTAAATAACGACGTAAATAAAGATGCATAAAAACTTAATAACAAGAAGATTAGAAAAAAATATTTTATTTACCATTTAACTGCGCAGCAATTTACCTTGATAAAGTCCTTGATTTTAATCAATTCAATTATCTTAATTAGCAAAATATTATAAGCAAGAATAAATATTACAAAATAGTGGACAATTTTTTTGTTATTTTCTATCTACAAGTTTTCACAAAATTTATCATATATCAGAATCTTTTGAATCCCCATAGAAATACAAATGTCAAATACAGCGTACGTTAAAGGTTCGCACATTGTGAATTGAGCTTTTCAATCTTGACGTCAACAGAGCATTCTATTGCAACTATTCGCCGTATCAACTATAGCTACATTGACTCGTGCACTAATCTGTTTTGTGCCATGTCACGCAAAACGTTGGCTATCTCTGCTTTAGGCACTTTAAGAAAGCTCGGAATGAGTACAACACCGCTTTAGCAAAACGTATGCATTGCCACGCACATTTGTAGTAATTGGATTGTTAATTTGATTTCAAATATTTATTAGTAGTTGTAAAAGGAATTACTTCACACCCTACGCCAGGTTTATTCTTGGCTTACTCCTAGTATTTGCACTACAGGTCTCCTACTACTTCTACATTTATAGAATTAACAACCCAAAACAGCTTCATTTCCCTGGGTGCCTTATACAGATCTTAATAATTCGAATTCGTAGCGCCAGCGTAAGACGTATAGGAAACACCGCTATTTTACGCAATCAGCGAGTGTGCTTATTAAATTTGAACAGTCAATGAATTCCCCTAGGTTGTTACGGAGGCAAATAAGCTGTCGGTGTTAGAGTTCACGTTGAAAACGTACATAATGGATACTTCAAAAGCCCCCACATTATTTTGTAAATGAAGTAGATCAACACAGTCTTCCGGTAGAATTACGTCCGCAGCACAAACTAATCGATCTGTATATCCGGCTTGAGAGCTCGGAATCTTTTCGGGCTGTCTTTATCTTCCGTTCGCCGTTGGATTTGCGGATCCCCTGGTGAATCTGTCTCTGAAGTTCCCATAAATCATCTATCTGAGCCTACGACGCGACGTACGACCGAAACTTTCTGTTCTACAATGGACGTGGCGGAAGAAGGTATTGTGTATTATGAAATTTTAGATTTATTAAAATCTGTTCAAATTTTTGACTTTAGTAAAAAAAATTATTTACAGAGTTTAGATAATACATAACTTAAGCAACATCATTTAGTATAGAAACGTTGAATAGCAAAATATACTATATGTAACAATACGGAAGGGTAAATATACTGAAAAATGTTCACATCATTTACATTAAACTTTACTTTAACATCATCGATTTCTCCACTTATATTTATAGTATATACCGAGAGCGCAATTTCGGCTTGACAATCGCAATAATATGAATAAACGAAGGATGAAAATTTGATTTCTATAAGTAAACAAAGTCGAGAAATACGCATGTTATTCTGCTGTGCGATTATGTGTCAGATATACAATTCGATATACTATCTCCAATCCGTATGTTATCGCTGTCTAACGCCAATTCTATTGAATTGATTTAAATTGAAAAGATCGACGTAAGGATAGCATTTTGTAATAGTTAGACAAGGGTTGAGAATAGCGGTGAATGCTTGCCGTTAAACAGCAATAGCAACCTTCATTGCGTACTGTTGCGAGGTGAGGGGAACGAATCGCTAGACATGCGTAATACACTTCAAGTGAAGCCGATGTTCGATTTCGTTCATTTCTTAATAAGCCGTCGCTGGATGTTAGGGCACGGTTCTCAAGTTTTATAATGGTTAGGAAGTCTTGGAGTAATATACACCCAAGGAAAAACTATTTATAGCAAAAAAAAAATTAAGGTGGCAATTCAGTAGCAGTTACACGCGATTTATTATCCGGAAAGATCAACTCCTAGCACTTGTAATACGGTCGGACATTTTGGAACAACGTTTCCATTAATAAATAACAAAAATAAAATTATCCTAGCGAAAAATGTCAGTAATATCGAAATTCAAGTTTGTGCATAAGTGGAATTAAATCCTAGTATGGCATCTAGTTAAATTGCTCGCGAATGTAATTTTAGTGCAACATGAACATTTTTTCAAGAATATGCTATTCACCGACGAAGTGCTTAATTTACTGTTGTTAGGTTTCTTGGAATCTAAGTTTGCTATTTTATTTGATTATTGACTTACAAAAATCATTCTTTTTTTTTTCTTTTGACATTGTTTATGAGCTCTGTCACTGAAATTTATAGTTTACATTATATTATGCTTCGATATAAAAATAAGTATGAACAGAAAAGAAGGATGAATAGCTTTTAGTGATCAAATGACTATTGTCTTATTATTTCTTTTTGCACTAATACAAATGTAGTGTTGGATTTAATATTATTTTTATAAACTTCATAAATTGTCTACACTAACTTGCTCAGATAATTGGTTGTTAGAGTGAACTCTAGCGATAAAAAGAATATCATCCTCATTTTATTTCGGCTGAGCTATGACAATTCGCCGAACGTTAATATATCTGCGCTGCGGCCTCGCACATAGGTAGGTCAGCAGCTAAAGTCCTTTCAATTTACAGTTTGCAACTTTTCACCCTGTGTGTACATCAATAAACCATACAGATATGTATAGAATTCTACGTAGTGGTGGAGGAGGGGCTGGTGTCCGGCCCTTGCATCACTGGTGACGGCGTTTTCCTTAAGAAACATGTTCTTCAAGGATTTGCCCGTGTTTTGCACAATATACAATGCCGCTTTTCTCTAATTATAGTGATTTTAATAGTGTATTCGACTATTTTCATGATACGTTTCTACACCAGTTCAACATTTTTTTTTTCAGGAATGGGATTAAAGAAGATTGGAAAATAATGAAATTATTCAGTCTAATCACAAGCTTTACGATGTATTTTATTTACAGTTGCAATACCCAGTTTTCAATTCTGCTTATACAGACACAAACAAAAAAATATGCACCTTTACTTAACTCTGCAACAGGCGCGCTGGGACATTTCATGCCCCATGTTTTGCGCTTGTCTGATTTTTCCACGCTCTTAGTATCTTCAAATAGCATTATTATTATTTGTTTACAATTTTCCATTATTATATTTAGGCATAAGCTCCTGAGGGATCATGAAACCGAATCACTGTTACTTGAATTATTGAATGCAGATCTAGAACAAGAAGATAAAAGTTATTTTTCTGACGGTGAAGAGGAATTGAAGAAGAAATTGAGTTTTCCGACCATAAAAGTGATTCGGAACAGGAAGGCAATTCTTACGATGGGTTAGATATGATCTCTGAGTTTTTTTCTCTCTAGGTCTAATGAAAGTATTTGGTCAAATAAGCCGATCAAAAGTCGCACATCAAAAACTGCCGTTAAAAACGTGGTAATTGTTTTTCCAGGACCAAAACGTTGCACAAAAAGCGCAAAAGCAGAGTTTGAATCGTTTTATAAATTTTTCACGATGCAATGATTTTGAATGAAATTCACTATACGAATTTATATATAGAAACAAAAAGGAATTCTACCAATTACACTAGAGAGATGGATGCAAAGGACACAACATAAAGTAAAATTACTGCTTTGATAGGAATCTTATTTCAATTGGGGTTAAAAGAGAGGCTAAATCGAAGAAATATTGTGGAGGTATGGGAGAAAGATGGCACTGGAGTTTCTATTCTAAAGGCAGCAATAGTATAAGATGGTAAGTGTGTAACCGGGGCAAGTGTGTAATTTGGCTATATTTATTTTTAAAACGTCCTCTTGTTATAATACTAATGTACTAAACTTCATACTAGTTTTACAAATTTTTTACGCATAGTTTTACGCATCTCCTAACGTGTAATAACTTGAATATCTTGTGAATATATCATACCTTATTAAACAGGCATCAGTTTAGTTTAATATATAAAATGCGGAACGATTACATACTTGCCCCATTTTGCTGGGTAAGTGTGTATTATTGACAGTGTTTAAAATATCTTTTTTTTTCTAGTAAACCGTTGATAATTATAAAAGGCGTATCTATTGAAGGCTTACAACTGGGCATATATTACGTACTTCTATTTGTAAAATTTATCAAAATGTCTTATTATGTGAACAGTGTTACATTTTCTTCGCACTATGCAATTTTTACTACACACTTACCTGACTTTACCTTATAAAAGATTTTTATTTCTACTGAGCTGTATTGGTTTTGATAGTAAACTAACGCGTCAAAACAGAATGAAAATTGATGAAGTTAGCGGCTGCACGTTCGCTCTTTGATAACTTCAATAAAAAAACTGCAGAGAAAATTATAGCTTGGGACAGTTTGTAACTATTGATGAAAAATTGGAAGGGTTCAGGTGACGCGTTGCAGTTTTACGCAATATATTGCTAGTAAACCTATGGTCTCAAAATATACACGCTCGGTGACGCTAAAACATATTATACTTCAGCGATAGAGTTATAATGCAGAAAGCAACCAGAAGGTCAATACCAATTATCTAACAAACCTTTTGACATAGTTCGCAGCTAATGGAGGACCTAGTTGGTTCAAATCGGAAGTTGGCTATCGATAATTGGTAGACCAGTTATCCACTTGTAATGTCATTATTAGAAAAAAAATGATTACCTGCATTGGAACTCTAGTATCATACGCAACAAAAAAAAATCTGTGATATTATTATCAACAATGCATGAGGAATCGGAAGGGAAGGAAAATAAGCCAGCGATTTTACTAGATTAAAATATGACGAAGGGCGGGGTTGACACTGTCGACCAAATGTGTGCCAAGTATTCCGTTTGCAGAAATACTAAACGCTGGACGATTGAACTGAGGTATGCATTACTCAACGTTACGGGTATAAATGCTCAAGTAATATTTATAGTGTTAGAAATATAAGTCATTAAACACAATATTTTAAATTGTAACGTTCTTTTACTTCCACTCAACTTTTCGTATTTATTTCTTTTCAGCGTATCTAGCGCAGACGCGTCAGTCAGATTGTGTGACTGTTGCGACAGCGGAGCCGTTCTTCCTCTTTTCCTTATGTAAATAAATAATCTAATGAAACCTAATATTGCTCGCTCTTACTTATTAGTCGAAAGATTTATGGAGGTGCAGTAATAATAATGTTATGCATGACCCAAAAAGATTATCAAACAGCAACAAATAATGCACTAAAGTCTAATACTAATATACAACATATAGCTAAATAGGCAAAGAATTCATGAAACTTGCATGAACATATTTTACGTGATAAAAGGAAGCAAAAAAATATTTTCAAGCGCTAACACGGCCAATCTTGACCAAAACTTCGTTCTTTTTTACGTTAAATCTTTCAAATTAGTTCTACATCAACCCCTGTTATATCTGCAGTCATTTGAGGATTTTCAAAAAAAAACCTTCTAGCGGTATTGCTATCATTGCTGGTTCCTGAACCTTGCTGCACAAAATCTACTTTAATCCCCATTTTCTTCTTAAACTCGTCTTGGATCTTCTTCTAAAAACTTTAAAAATTAAAAATCAATAGACCAAGACACCTATATACAAATACACACATTCAAATTGACATAAACACCCATAAATATAAATGTAGATATATCGAGATACATTGTCGGCTGCATAATACAATGGCGAATGCTAACTTTATTAGACATGCTCGCAATTAAATGTGATTTTCTCGAAGAGGAGCAAAAAGGAGCAGCTGATTCTTTTTGGACGTTATACTAGAGGCATTATAGATCATGTACATGTAAAAATCTGCTTGTCGATAATTGCCGATAACCACTAAAAGTCTACCTGAACTTTTTCTTCATGTATAAATCTAGTACTTAGAAAACTGTTGATAAAATCAACGATTTTACAAATTAAATTATTTTTTTTAGCAGTTACATAAACTATAAGGACCATAGAACATACTCCAGAAGTTATACTCAATTTAGATAACAACTTATTAAAATACAGCATTATTAATTCTAACAAAAATATGCGGTTATTTCAGGATTTTTACTTATACCAACTTTGAGCGAGGATATTGCATAGTTTATTAGAAATAAATATTCCAAAATAGCATTTTTCATTAAGTTTGAACATTTAACTAAGTATTTACGGCAAATTATCATTAGATTTCATACTTGTGGAAAGTGATTTTTTGCCGGCCCTGGACCACTGTGCGGCGCGTTGTTCATACTGTCAGAAATTTGTTTGTAAAAGCCATTCCACAGAAAGTATTTGTTGTTCTAACTGGAGAAATGATATCGATATATGCTCGGACTGATTTACTCAAAAGTCAAAATTGCTGTATGGGACATAAAATGTCTGCTCATGGGTTAAAAGAACAAAGACCGAAAATTATACAAATATAATTCTGCGCTCAGACAATCCTAACCGAGAAGCATCGTCTATTATCAATTTAACCAAGAACCATTTGTTATCATTGCTGTATCATGTTTCTTTTTCTAAATTTTGATTATTTTTTTAATTAGGTCTAATACAAGAAAAATAATTATTATTATGTATTGGGAAATAAAGACATTTTAATATTATTTTGTAAATGCAATACGAGAACAAACTTGACTTATCTATTTACCCTGACTATACATTTAATTTTAAATCTTCTGAAAATATTTGTTTTTCCTTGTTAAACCATGAATGTGCTTCAGCAAATATGTGCTTATGATATCGTTGCTCGGAGACAGATTTATTATTTTAAGATTCAATTTTTAAAACAAATACATAACCAACGGAAAGTAACGGTCCTAAAACAACAAAGCGCTCTCGAAATCAACAAGGGCAGGTAAGGCAGGAAACTTTAACTGTCTAATATGAATATCAGTTCAAACATTCTGATATCACGTCGAGCACGTACGAGCTTTAAGAGGGTATTTTCATGTGGTACACAATGCCCTCGGGTCTCATTCGAAGGTATGGGTCGAAAAGAAATAAGTTATCGATATCGTGCTGCGCAATAGAGACTGACATTTTGCATTGTTACGTTTATTTTAGGTATAGGCGGTGGGTGCGTCGGCGAAATAAATAGGGATTGTTTATTTTAAATTTCTTGACTTCGTGCGATTTTTAAACGGGTTTTTGGGCATTAGCCCGGAAAATAGAAGGAAAGAGAACGACAGGGGAAAATATATGCCAGCTGTCGCAATAGAGATTAGATCCTGTTGTTCGTGACCTAGAATTTCATTAGGAGATCGATACGACACGAAACTACGTTACCAAAATTAATTCTGTTAATCAATTCTTTTTATCGGCTGGCACAAACACTTGCCTATTTGCTCCTAACAGTAACAGAATATCGACCGATTTTCGTGCGACGGCGACACCGACGTAAGACTAAACGTCAAAGCACGTTTCATAAACTAATAAAGCGGTTACAGTTTGTTTGCTTTCTTCAGCTTAAATGAAGGGAAAAAGAAACAGCAACAAGTACTAGCATAACACCTTCAGCTTGTTATATGTATCTGAAATTGACAACGTTTGCGTTTCGTTTTTTTTTTAGCGTTTAAAGAGCCATTCATAATTTATTTTTAACTGCTTCAGCTTATAGCTGGTAGATTCGTGGTAGAATCTGAAAATTATATTTTAAAGTTAAAATAATCAACATTTTCCAAATTATATGCACGTTATAAACAATTTTTAGTACATTACATGTGTAATCGCAGATAACAAAGTTGTATACACAACCTGAAATTATTTGTAACTTGATTCGTAATATCTTCGTGGATTGTGGACTTACAAATATATTTACAAAAGCAGACTTAGAAATTACTTGATTTAGCGTTTCGAAACAATTATATTATTTCTTCTTCAGAATATAAAAAAAAATATAAGTGTAAAATTTTAATTAAGTAGTATCATATACATTAAAAAATAATCTGAGAATAGAATTAAATTTCCTTAATGTAGAATTTCAGTTTTGCAGGATTGTTATCTTACGTAATTGAAATTAATTACAAAATACCTCTAACTATAATTTCCTTCTTTCCTTAAATTTTGCTTTATTTCGTATTTTAATGTAAGTACGTGTTTGTATCAACATTTATCTTAAAGACTATAACAACACAAATACTCTAATGACGTTGTCTCTCTGAAATAATATGCAATTAATAATAATTACACCTACGTTGGATTTTCAACAAACCAAAAATTTAATGGAAGAAAAAATTACAAAACTGCCATAAAAATGCTCCTTATGTTTTATGTAATGCGTTGGTGACATGCAAACTTAATTTAGACATAATTGTATTAAATCATAGAAAAATATAAGTTTGAATGAAAGGTTATATATTCCTTGTCCACTATTACCAGAATTATGGTGAATGCGTGTTGAAAGAATTACTATAATAATAATAATTATTAATTATTATCATTTAAAAGGCATCTGCTTAGTATTAGTATTAGTTGCTATCCGATTAGTGATTTTCTTGGTTATTGAAATTATGATTAAATTTAATTTGTAATAATATATGGTCTCGTAAGATGGTGGTTTTTTTTTGTTTTGTTTGGAGCTATGTACCTAATTTATTGTCATTCTGCTTTCAAAATAAATTTATTTTTATTATCACAAATTTCTAGATTTAATTAAACTTACATGGCCAGCTAATTATATCAAGTAAATTTTAACTAAGGGCTTCAACTTTTTCTACACCTATCCACAATTTCTCATCTCCCACAGAGAGTATCAATTCTAAAATGTGCCCTGCTTCATAACAACTGTGTTCTAAAAAAATGACTTCGTTAAATTACAGATATATTTTTCCCATTAGTTGTTTTTAAGGAAGTGTTATTTGCATGTTTACATCAATCTTTCAGAAAGGTGTTGCATTGTTTGTCCAATGTACGTATATTTTATTACAATTTTGATAAGGCATTTTATGTATCACATGTGTTTGCTTTTTTATAGGTGTAATGTGTTCAAATTTTGAATAAAGAAGTTTTTGGTTATAATGTTTATGTTCAACTTTCAGGTTACATAAATTTCGTTTATTTTTTTTTTGAAAGATTTTGAAGATATGGTAAAGGAAACATTTAAAATTTGTTTTTTGCTGTTGTTATGAATTTGTATTGGATTATTAAAATCTGCTTTTGATAGTTTTGTTAAAGGAATTTTCTAGGTAATTATTTTGAATTAAAATTTGTTTTATTTATTTAATCATTTTTGGTCTAAATTTTGAACTTGTAAGTTGGGATAGTTCTATCTGCTAAAGATATTACAACATTTTTTTTTAATCAAAATTGGTTTACATAAATTATAATTTACATATTTGTTGGATGCTGTTTCTTTTTGACAAAATTTTGCTAAAGCTTTGTTCTTATTTCGTTGTAATATTAACTCTAAGTAATCTATTTATTTATTATTTTTTTTTGGAATGTAAATTCAAAATTTTAATGTTATTTATGAATATTTCTGGTATGCATAAATAATACAGTCATCAACATATCGTGTACAAAATGTAGGATTTTTGTATTATTTTTATTTCCAGATCTTTGGTTACTAATACTTAGTAGTGGGCACTGTTCGATATTTTCAGTCGGACCAACTATCGACAGAGGACTATCGATAGTTTCGACAGTCAACTATTGCGACGTACACCCCTTTGATGAAGGAGATGTACTTACGACTTGTTCAAAAAAAGAACAAAAACGCACGCAGAGTCCGGCTGCTCATAATCCGCGGCTGGGGGGGTTCGTTAGTTGATATTATAAACGTGAGGGCGCCAGCTGTGACTAGCAGCAGGGTGGTCAGGTAAGCAGGAGATTGACAAACAACAACTGTTAGTATTATTTTTTTTTTTTATCTCTCTTTTCTCGTTACTTTCCTTATCCTTATATAAAATATCTTAATTTTCTAAATTAGATTCGTATGCTAGTTAATTTCTTTTGTGATATTTCTTGGTTAGGCATGAGCAGGCAAGAACAAGTATTGTTCTGACTGGGCCTCGCCAAGTGATTCTACCCGATATTACCCACATATTTATTTATTTTTGTATTTATCTTTGTAAAAGTAGTTTTAATTTTAAATAGTTGTTTTATGTACGTGTAAAGATGTATACTGGGACTATTGGGATGAATAAAGTCACTTATTATTATTATTATTATTATTAAATGTAAATTTAATAAATTTAGAAAATGGTGTATATATAAAAGTGTATAAAAAAATTTAATATTATAACAGTAAATATAATGAAAATGGAAATATTGCATTCAGCGACAACAGACAACAAGTAGGTAATGTAAATTTAGGGTAATTGAAGCATAGGATAAATGACCTCCAAATGCTTGGTATGAATCGTGACCAAACGTAAGCAAATGCATAAGCCATGTGGTAGTCACTTATATCTGGTCAAAAGTTCCAGCCGTGTCAGACAAGGAAAGCAAATCGTAGTCCGGCGCAAACCTCAATAGATGGCAGCCAAACACTATGTTTAGTAATATTTGTGTAATAACTATATGTGTATTGGTATTATGTTGTGGTTGGCTTACCTTATTACTGAGGGGGATCGTTGGATAGTTCGTTCGTGGCTATGGCGGCTGTGGCCCGTGGTTCGTGTCGTTAGTCAATTGATGGCCAGTTGTTTTTAATCTATTTTGTTTTAGACGTGCCTTCCAGTTTCCGTAGTTATTACTTTATTTTACATTCGTTTATTAGTAATAGTGTTAGTTTTGAGTGTTTTACTGTTATTTCTTTATTTACTTTTACCTGCAGTGTTTTTTTTTTGTTCTTATTACATCAAACATATGTCAACATACTTCTTATCACAGCAACTTTTAAATATATGTAGGTATTAACAGAAACTTAATGGAAGTTTTATTTTTTGCACGTTTATTTAATATTTACTTATTCTCACTGATCAAATCAACACAGACACAATATAATACCTCTGTGGGTAATTACACAGGTCATTAGCATCAAAGTAAATAAAATATACAAAAATATAAATAGAATCATACAACTTACGTAATAATATTCACATGGAAATAAGCTATAATCTTATAGAACATTATGTATCTATGTGAATATTATTACTTAAGTTGTATGCATATACCTTAGTTTTCTTGATATATCTATAAAATAAAACCCATTTAAATAGTACCGCTTTTGTAAATAGTACGCGCAAAGCTCATTAGATGGCGCGAATGCACGCGAACGTTTCAATATACATAAGATTCCGCTCTACACTAACTTCTCTATGTGCATAAGCTTAAACATGAAATGACATAAAAGGCAGGTTATGAACGGCTGCAATACAATTGTAGGCTAATAATTATTAAAAAGTTATATAATGCAACAAAAGAATATGAAATATGAATATTGTAAGTGAAAAGTTCAAACAGTAATTTAAATTCCTAATAATAATAACATTTGTTTCAGTTGCCATAAACAGCTGTTACCGGTTTACAAGTTAATTAGTCAAAATAAGGAAAATAAAAAAATTGAGTTGATTTAAATAAATCGAAGGCATAAAATATTTAAAGTGGAATTAGTTACATTACGAAGCAAAAATATAAATAGGCGCACCATAAACAGGTGTATTCACACTTACAGGTAGGATCGGAGATAATGAGTACAGCAATCTTCAATTGTAAATACTTCTAGGTGGAATTGAAATAAGGTTTCTAGTTGTCGATGATGGATGGTTGCACACAACATGCATTACGATGATGGGGACTAGACTGGACAGCACATGACAAGGACCCAAAAGCTTACACATCCTTGCTTCTTCGGACAGTGTCGATTTAAGGAATTATATTCTAGGTGTTATGGAATATAATATGCTATTCACATTTCTTGATACATCCCGTATCACTGTGGATCACACACACCTGTGATTTGACGTAGATGGAATTTCTAGCCTCGATGAAGTTATAAATCGTACAGATCTTATAAATCTTACAGCCTTTACAGCTTTTACAGCCCTTACAGCCCTTACAGCCTAAAATGGAAATGACAATCACCATGTGCTCAATTGTAAAAATTGTGAAAAAGACACAATCAATGAAAAATACATTGCTTAAGGCACAAAATAAATAATAAAATTAGATAAGCAACATTCTCAAATTGGAAAAATCTTGATACTTACTCAGATGTTATAAGCTTAATATTTCACACATGTAGCAAAGACAGACAAGACAAAAATGGCCAGAACTGATATGTCTGCCTTCCACTTCTTTTGAGAAGTAAAAAAAAAGGTTTAATGTTAAGTGATACCAGCTAAAATTTATTTAAATGTTAAATGAACTAAATTGAATAGAGCACATGAATAATTGTCATTGACATTCAAAAATGGAAAAAAGGAAATGTTTGTAAAATATCAATAAAATTATTAATAAACTGATTTGACTGTTTTTGATGATTTGCAGTAATTTGTTGGATGTATACACCTCCGTCCAAACGTCATGTAGGTTACATTATTAATAGTTACAACTATTGAGATTCGCCATCTATAGTGTCCACTATTAATGGACTAACATGTCCTTATAGAATTACATTGTATTTTGTTTCTTGCCATTTATCATTTGTTTTTTTTTAATTGCCTGCTAATGATAATTGTCTTAACACTAGCATTTCACGGTTTCATCAATACCAGTTACTATAGATATTACAAAAGAAAGAATTAGCTCCACTCAATGAATACTTGATGACTAACAACACAAATGTTTTTAATTAACACAAACCTTTAAAGTATTCAGAAAAGAAAACTAAATAGCACATTAAGACGATGTTTGTAGTGTTTCCATTAAATTTAGGCACCTCTCTGCATTGTAAGCTATATATAAATATATTCGTGGTAGCCACGACGATCGATAGTGAACTATCGATAGTTATCGATGGTCAACTATCGATAATCATCAATAGTCAATTATCGATAGGTATAGATAGTCGCAATCGATAGCGCCCACCATTACTAATACTGCAATTACACTTGATGTTGAAGCACCCATGGGACTATTTTGTTTTATATATTTTTTTAGATAGAATATGTTGCTTGAAATGTGATTTTTAAAGCATTAAGGTGCGGGGCCACTGCACGCGAAGCGAAGCGAAGCTCAGCGAAACTAATTTCCTTGAAAATAGCTCCCATGTAATCATACGCGCATCTTCGCTAGCCTAACTTCGCTTCGCTTAGCTTTAGTTGCCGCGTCCGCGTTAGATTACATGGGAGCTAATTTTCAAGGAAATTAGTTTCGCTGAGCTTAGCTTCGCTTCGCGTGCAGTGGCCCCGCGCCTTTAAGAAAATTAGTTTCACTGAGCTTTGCTTCTCTTCGCGCGCAGTGGCCCCGCGCCTTTAAGGCTGCGCGAAGCGAAGCTAATTTCTTGAAAATTAGCTCCCATGTAATCTTACGCGGACGCGGCAACTAAAGCTAAGCGAGGTGGTATTGAATTATTAATTTCTAATGTTTTTGCAAATCATTAGTTTTAATTTTTTTTCCTTTCAAGGTTTTAATTTTTGGCTTTTATTCTTTAATGTCACTATTGACAATTTATCCAATATTAATAACAGATAAATCAAAAGAATGTCCTTGCTTTAGTTGCACTTTATTTTTCAAACTAGACCTTGGTAAATGTAATATTTCATTGGGTTTTCGCATAGCTAATATAGTGATAAATATTCAATTTAATAATTCAATTAAAATAATATAAAACATAAAAACAACAAATAAAAAGAATTAGACTGTCACTGACATAAAGTTTTCTAAATATTGTAAAGAAAACAAACGTTGTCTTAAAGATCACGAATTTTGTTTGAAACACATAGGTTTTTTTTTAACTTAGAGATATATTGTTTAAATTAAAGAGATAGTACTCAGAATCACTTAAGCTATTATGACTATTAGCATACCTTACTTGTGTGTCTATTGTAAATTGTTATGGGATATCAGTTGCCACAATATGTAACTGATAAATTTTGTGATAAAATTTACACCAACACATATTTCGAATGTATTTGTTCCTTGTTTCACAATATTTTAATTGTGTCGGTTGCGAACATCAGAAAAATTAAATCGCAAACTTACCGTCTAATTCCTAGATGTGGAAGTTTTGCCAAGCGAACTTGGTAATGATGTCTTTACCTCAAAAATGTAAGATTCTAATCTCAACGAGGATAGGGGCTTCAAATATTATGTAAGCTTTATTTCCAGAAGGATGATGCTAGTTTCAAAAATAGTACAGTGTTAAAAGGAAAAGGTTGCGCTGTAAAGAGTTTGGCGAAGTTTATAGATATAGTACGCCTTTCAAACTCGAGTGAGGATTCTCCGCCTTCATCATATAACATGTGTTATGTATTATGTATATGCATAAAGCTATATTAAAGATCGTATCTTGGCTCGGATCCCAGCAAAACCGTGTTCTGGTGGCATATATGCACCTTACATACAAAAATATTCACTTCTGTACACAGTCTGCATAATTTGATACTTCACACATTTAAAAATAGAACGGCACAGCAAATAATGTAAGTAGTATAAGAAAGCATAATAAAGTATTAAAATTTGACTTATTGATTCCGTAAAAGGATAGACCATTTTTAATGTGATTGCTCAATCTACCTTTGAACTGAAATTATCGCAAAGGCTTAAGCAAATGACATACATGGACGATTAGACAAACACAATCGCTTATGTGTATTTTGAAGCTTACACCTACGTATGAATGCATTATTAAAGACAATCGCAAACAAAATTATGTTGTTCAATTAGTAACAGTAACCATGGAATGATTTAAACCAATTTATTCCAACGTATTTTAGAATGCTTTCAATGTTGGGTTGTGTGGAGTGTACGAAATATCTCATGCCGTTAGCTTTGCGGTGACAGGACGTCTATCAGATGGGTAATTGAACCAGTTAGTTGGCTTACAGGTGCCAGTGGATTCAATGCATATACAATTTGCTCTATTGAATGAATGTAGCTTCAAAAATAGGGACTGTTTTTTATTCTAGTAAGATTTTTATTTCGTTTTTTTTTAAATATTTAATAATAATAGTTAATATTAATTAACAGTAATGCTCCATCATAGTTTAAATAGCGAAATAAAAATATCGTGTTATTTCTATTTCTCTGAAACTTGGGTAATTTCGATCTGTTTATCTATTAGTGTTTTCTATGCAATGTTTCGGTACATCCTATGTCTCTCTTAAGCTATAAACAATTACAAATTATCAGTAATAATGACATCCAAATAGGGTTAAAAAACTATCAATAAAGAACACTAGCAAACAATATAACAACTATACTAAAAAAATACGCGAAAGAAAACTGATTAGTAATGATACCTACAAAGCTATTAGAAAGGTACATGTAGATATCAAAGTGACTCTCGAGGCCAATAGTTTCTATCAGTAACTCTTTTACATATAATTTATCCAGCTATTTCAGTAATATACTTAACGGCCATAGAAAATCTTTTAAATATGCTGTGAATTGTTTTTGATTTTGTTTCTAAAATTAAAGATACTATTACCTCTGAAATCTATAGTTGTATTTCACTTAACGTTCAATTTCCTTTCACAAACATTTTGAAAGACGAGCTTACTGAACTACTTAAATATCATTGCGATCTCAGTATATTTCCACAATCACTGATTTTGTAAGAAATTGAAATAGTGCTTAGATACAAGCTACCTTGTTCATGATGGACTCTTCTATAAATAAACATTTGATATCCCTGTGGGGAACCCTATTAGTCTCATTTTGGCCGATTTGGTGGTCGATTATATTTCAGTAGTGTTTTAGATAGGTTTGACTTCCGCACTGAAAAACCGGTTTATTTAGGGCAACGAAATAATTTCAACAAAATTTTATCATGAAATATTTACTTATTATTTTAAACAAATAATGGATTAAATGAACAAATAATTTAGCTAGTGGAATATTTGTTTGCTCATATTTAACTCTAATATTTAGTTACCTTAAACAAAATTTGAGACCATCAAAAAATATGTTTTTCAGTGCATGTGGTTTTTATTGCTATATGTGCTGACGATTCTTATTTAATAGTATCGAATATTAAGATACAATGTATTTTAGATCAATTTAACAATATAAATGAAAGTATTAAGTATACCGTGGAGATACAAACCAGTAAATACTAATAAATTGTTGGAAGTTGAAACAATAACAGAGGACAACAATATTATAGTAGATAATAGTAAATAAAAACTCGTGAGAATTAGTGGCTCCAATTTTCTTTAATTTAAATTTTCCATCTTCACCTAACGTTTCGACCGCTTTGGTCTTTTTCAACCGTCACTATTTTTTTTACCTATAATTTTTATAAAACGTTTATAAATAATTATAGTACAATGTAAACAATCTACTTTACTTCTTATTTTATAACCTTCTCGGATGTCCACAATATACAATTAAACAATTGGTTTATTGGCTATGTCTATAGCATATAGATTTATGCACAGTCAAATATCGATAAGTGAATCGTCAGTAGTGACCATCAAAAACTATTAAATGAACTTACAGAAATACACCTTACGGAAATGCTGTGAAAATGCAACCTAACTAGAAAGTACCAGGCTATGAGTAGGACTAGGAAACACTCCAGTAAGAGCGGACTCAAACTGGTATACAGATGGATCTAAACGAAGTATGGCGTAGGAGCTGGAATATTTGCAAAGAAGACTAAACTGATTAAGTAAGCTTCAGCAAGGAGAGTTAGGTGTTCCAGGCTAAGGTTGCTGCAATTCTTCATTACGTCAGAGAACCAGAAAGATGGAGCCAGTTAGATAAAAGCGTCGCTGTTTTCCCTGACAGCCATTCAAGACTTAAAGCGAGCAATTCCGTAAGAGCTGATTTTAAACTGATTGCGAACTGTGTAAGTACCCTAAATAAGGTGACCATCCAATGAAAATTAACATTGGTTCCTAGTCACTCGAGCGTGAAGAGAAATGCAGCGGCGGTCGATCTGGCCAGGTCAGGCTCGTTAAGTTTCTTTGCTGAAACCGACCTTTCCTTTACATTGTCAAATTAAAAAGTCCATGTATGAATTGAATAATTGGCCGAGGGAGTGGTGGCAAAAGTCACTAGGTCAGAGACAGGCAAAAGGGTTTCTAAAGACAGAGGGCCTGAATCTGCTAAAGATCTACCGAGTAGAAGATCCACAGCAACATTTTCAAAGGGGTGGTAGGTCTGCTGACCGGTCACTGTAGACTAAACAAGTATATGTATTACATAGGCCTGGTAGATGACCGTATTTGCAGATTCTGAGAAGGAAGAAACATTAGTTTACGTACTATATCAATGCGCCGGCGTGGTTAAGACAAGGTTTCTAGTACTGAGCGTAGAGAACCCAGCTAACAAATTAGAGAGCGCTTTCTAAGAAAAAGAAGATCATAATATATCTGAAAAGGCCACGATGAAACAGGTGTGTGAGCCACCTCAATCCTAATCTAATCTAATTTAGCACCGAAAGTATGTGATTATTATGGTTACAGCTGTGGTTTTGATCACTGTATAACTGAAACTCTTTTTTTTGGTTTCACCCAAAACCTTAACCGCAGTTTACGGACTTCCATTGCGGTCTTAACCGTATGGGTAATTTAAAAATATTCGAATTTCTGTCATAAACATAACCGTAATTCATATATTAATTTCTGTTCTTTGATCACCGGTCACCGAACTTCACTAATATCAGAATGTAATGATCATCATTCAATACGAAGTGCCAATATGAGCAATTCAAAATTGAAAGTAAGATACCTGCAGATTAAAGTATTCATATTAAGGAGAAATCAAACAGTTTTAAGTGATTATTTTTTTTAACACGGCACGTGAAGAAGTGGAAAAACTTCAATAATCTCTTTCCACAGCACCAGAGACGAAATAAGTGCAATTCATTTAACATTATTATGTACGTAAATATGAATGCATTCCTCTCCCATAGAAAAAAATAAATATACTTTTTATAAATGTAATGGAACGGTTTGTTTGCTTACTGATTTCATAAATACGTAAATCCTGAGGGATGTCGAAGATCTGGCGAATACTTATAGTATTTACTGTTGTAAAATCGACGCATTTCCCATTCACATTGTGTCGATAGAGCAATGTTTGATATATTTCGCAAATAGTTTTCATATAAAAACTTGCGATGTGATTTGACAAATCCGAATAAAAAAATTTTTGGATAATAAATCCCGATTATCCAAACTTGCAAGAATTTATTGCTTCAATATTTCGAATTAGTGTTTATACGCTAAGAAACTACTTTTTTTTTCATTTTTACACCTTTATTTATTGGTGAAATATAGACTTATTAATTAATCATCGTTATAATTAATAATATAATAAATAATAATTATTATAATATATCCACATGTAAGGAAATAGTACCTGTAGTGTGAACTTAAAGTGTTGAATGATCCACATCTTTAGATAGCGACGCAAAGTTGATATTGCCGCTTGTATGGAACGACTGTATATACAACAATGGAAGGCGAGGCTTATTAGTGACTGTGACGAGTTTTTATGCATAACTTTGGATCCCTATTGAAAGGTGTACGCGTTCCGAAGCAGAATATATAAGTCAACAATGAACATTTTTTTTTATGCTGAAATTCATCGGGTTTACTTTTAAATATACACCTTGACATGCGGAATTCATCTTCCGATATGTATTTATTTGCTTTAACTATGTCATCACAAAACTTCTGAAAAAAAAAAAAACTAGCTGAATCTTTAATGTTGATATTATGTCACCTATAAATTTATTATAAACAAAAAAATCAAAAGCGGAAAAGCCAAACTGGAATATAAAAGTAAAGCAAATAAGTAGGATAGTTTAGTTACAAATTCATATAAGACGTTAACTACGTTAACAGTTGGTTCTATTTTTTCGAAATTCCTCTTGAATACACTTCTTCAATATATCTAAATTATCCAGCTTACATTGGTAAACTTTTGATTTTAAATAGCTCCAAAGGAAATATCGAAGATATCAGATCAGAAAATCTTGCTGGCCATTCTATCGGCTCTTGTCTGCCGATTCATCTTTTTTGGAAAAACGATGTGCAGAAACGTATGATGCAGTGGTGCCCCATCGTGCTGATACCAGAGGGTGTCATAGATTGGGATGATCTTCATTTGGATAAAGTGCAGCCGGTGCTGGAATTAGATCACTTTGTAAAAAATTCAAATACCTATCTTTCTCCGCTAAGATATTCCTCAAAGAAAGTACCCAGAAGTCTTCAGAGATGTTGAGTATGTGTTTCTGCCATCCAATGGGGATTTTTTCCTACTCCTATATCTGCAGTTTGCTGATTGGCGTCTCATTTATTAAAAAAAAATGCTTTGCCAAAAAAAAAGAAAGCAATTTGGTGATGAAGGCGTTCGTTAGTATGCACAGTGGTCCAAATTTAGTTGAAAACGGAACTAATTATTTTTTTCTTCATTAAATCGACTCTTGATTAGTTGTAGAACTTGGAAAAAATGTAGAGAAGATTAAGTTCTTTAGAATTACTTTTTAGAGAGGAAAAATAGAAAAACTCCTCTGCGGTTTAGAAGCTTGCAAAATACATTATTTTATCAGTTATTTTATGCAGTACGCTAGACATATGTTAATATATATAAGTATCTACCCAAAAAAAATATATCATTAGTTATTTCTCCCGTTGTTTGTCGACATAATATCAACTTTGGTTTTAGTGAGACATTAAAAAAAAACCCGCGAGTCCCCGCTTTGCAAATATTACCAAAGATATCTTGAAGAGTCTATAAATACATATAAATTTTTTACGTGCTTGCTCATTTGAAAGTTATTTATTTTATAGCGAATCTCGACAATACACAGTGGTCTCAAATGTAGGGAACTAATTATTATTTTGTGACTAAATCGATTCTTGATCAATTGTAGATCATGGAAGAAAATGTAAAAAAAAGCAAGTTATCGATTTAGTGAAAGTGTGATTCGCTTCACTTGAGACCACTGTGTATTGTCGAGATTCGCAATAAAAAATAACTTTCAAATGAGCAAGTAGTAGCATGTAAAAATCTTATATGTTTTCACAGACACTTCAAGCCGCTTCAAGCTATCTTTGGTAATTTTTGCAAAGCGGGAACTCGCGGGTTTTTTTTTAGTGTCTTACTAAAACCAAAGTTGATATTATGTCTGGGTAGAGACTTATATATATTAACATACGTCTAGCGTACTGTATAAAATAACATAAAATAAAGTGGAAGAATAAATGCATGAGAGTTTAAGATGGAAATCTCGTTATTAACGTGAAGATATTTGCTACATTGTCGATCTGAAACTACAATATGTATCCATAAAGGATAACAATAATTGTAGGACAACTTTAAGCCACTATACTTGCGTTAATTAACTAACGCTAATTAATAATTAGGTGACGTTAAAAACGTACACTTCTCACAGGAAAAATCGGGACACCAGTAATCGTGAATTTTAAAATTTCTTGGGTGTAAATGCAGTTTTCAGAGGATATATGCACTTATCAAAGCCGTAAATCACTTTTTTGTGTGTATTATTGCGATCAAAGGTAAAGACTAAAAATTTAAACAGAAATATAAATATATATAGAGAAAAAGGTTTATACATTAAATAAACACATTGGAATTTCGGTGGCGGTGTTTCCTTAGAAATACCGAATACCGAAATATTAATGCAAAAAAAAAACATAACAAATAACAGGCCTCTTGAGTAGACGACACCATTTAGAAATACGCATATATATATTTAACTTGTTTGATGTTATGTAGCAATACTTCTTTTTTTAAGAAAACATATGGCGATGGCATTTTAAAATTATATTACCTATTACTAGGATATTAGTTACTTAGTTTGATTTATGCTCGCGAGTATTGCTTTAGCAATAGGCAATATGTCAATCAGCCTCCTGAGTTTTTGAACAATGTGATTTTCACATTGATTAATTACACTATTATTGATGTATTCATTATTGTTGTTGTTTAGTATTCTTAAATATTGTATTTCTACAAAATATTTTTCTATGTTACCAAAACAGTTTAAGATTATTTACAACATTTTTACAACAATTAATTTCGCAAAGAAATTATTTATTTTATTAACCCTCCGTTTATTGTATTTTCAAGAAATATATCTTAACTATCGCCTGTGTAATCCAATGTCGTTCTATTTTATTGAAATATAGCTAACACTTTTAGTCTGTAACACAGCTTCAAGCAGTAGCAACGAAAAAGTATTAAATGTATCAAATTCAAAAATAAATATTTTAGCACTAACTGAGATTGACGAGCAATATGCTTTCCTACAATGTTTGTTATGTATTATAAATCCAATAATATTTTAAATGATTGTTAATAAACCTGTCCTTTTGTAAAGAGACCCAGTGTTGGCCATATCTCAAGAAAATAGATCAACGACGTCAGATTACACAAGCGATAGCTAAAATATATTTCCTGAAAATGCAATAAACGGAGGGTTCATAAAATAAATAATTTCTTTGCGAACTTAATTGCTTTATTTAAGAATTTTATAAATAATCTTAAACCTGGTTTTGGTATTTTTTTTATAGATAGAAGGAAACTTTGTAGTAATACAATATTTAAGAATATTAAACAACAATAGTAATTAATACATCAATAATAGTGTAGTCAATAAATCTGGGACAATCACATTATCCCAAAACTGAGGAGGCTGACTGACATATTGTCTATTGCTAAACTAATACTCGCGAGCATAAATCCAAGTAAGTAACTAATTTCAAAGCAGCACTAACAAGTAACATAATATTAAATAATAAAATCCCATCACCACATGTTTCCTTAAAAAAGAATTATCTCTACACAACATCAAACAAGTTCAACACATATATATTTCTAAATGAAGCCGTCTATTCAAGAGTTCTTTTTGTTGTTATGTATTTTTTTTCATTGGTACTTCTAAAGGAAACGCCGCCACCGAAACTCCGATTTGTTTATTCTATACATAAACCTTTTTCTCTCTATATATTTATTTTTCTGTTTAAATTTCTAGTCGTTACCTTTGATCGCAGTAGTATACATAATTAAGTGATTTATGGCTATGATAAGTGAATACGTCCTCCGAAAGTTGCATTTACAATCAAGAAATTTTAAAATTCTGAATTGCTGGTGTCCCGATTTTTCCTGTGAGAAGTGTACATCCGTGGTAAGGTGAAACATATGTATGCTAATATCTACCTAAGTGTTACACACGTTTTTAACGTCACTAATAAAATAAAGTATTTTGCAAGCTTGTAAAATGCAGAGAAGTTTTTCTATTTTTCCTCTCTAAAAAGTAACTATAAACAACCTATTTTTTTTCCATTTTTTTCCATTTTCTACAACTAATCAATAGCCGATTTAATGAAAAAAAATAATTAGTTCCGTTTTCAATGAAATTCGGACCACTGTGGTATGATGTAAATGTATTATTGTGTGCGCAGAATTATAAACGTCGGTCAGAAACGTCTTCATTAACTTCTTGAACTAACTGATCTAATTTATATTTGAAACGCTATTTTAACATGTGAATTTCCGAAGAATAATATGTATTTGAGGATTTAAATATTCTGAATATACTTGAAAATAGAGAATAGCACAATACTTGATATTAATTTCATAAATATGCATGTAATTTTTTTTATTAAGTTGAATAAATATACCAAAACATTTCGAATTAGTTGAAAATTGTAGTTATCCTAAAAATTAAAATAATTAATAAAATTTTGAAAAAAGATGGAAACTGCCGTCAAAAGGTCAGTATTATAATGATTTGAAAACTAAATAAAGTTAAATAAACCACTACTCTCAAGAAGTTTTCTTCCCGTTTTATGTAGCAGCAATAAATATTTCTGTTTTAAAGAATCTTTTTTTCTCAGTGTAGGCATAAATTGCTGCAAGTAATAATAGCTGATAATATGTATTTTATATCAAGCAACATCTTAAAATAGGATTGTATTTTGTGTCACTTTTGAAATAAAAGTTATAGCAGAAAACACACATTTAAAACGAATAACCTTGTTAGTAATTTTTCGATTAGTACATTCGTTCGAACGTGATACATCTTCTTTATTCATACTTTTAAGCGATATGTATGTAAATCTAAAAAAAAACAGTAGCTATAATTCGTAGGAGAAATAAAACCTTGCAGGCTACGCATACACTCACACATACTTGTCCATTACAATAGCAGTAATATGCATTATTTATCATACCGATACAGCTGAGAGATGGCTCCGTTTATATTCTTATAGATAACGTCTTGAAAATTCAAATGTTATTCTTTGTTACGATATGTATGTTTGTCCTCACATTAAATTTGTTTGTATACATAAATTTCATCAGCTAGTGCATCTCTTGTTTTCGTTTCCCATTGTATTTTGTCAGGTTCCCAAATTGATACGCAACTTATCATATTACCTCTCACGGTTTATTGGTAATTCAATATCGTAAACAAATAATTGGAAACAATACAAACCATGCTTTCTGTGATGATGAAATATTTGAACAACAATGGAATATATCTCCAAGATAAATGAAGAAGAGAACATTTGGTCTGCGCCTGTAATCGTGCTTTGATCTCACGATTACCGCATTAAATTGTGCTACTGAAATCATACTATAGTGTTTCTGAGAAACATCAAGCGATTCTATGCGGAGTACTCTTGACAGAATCTACTTGTTACGCGAAATTTTAAAACTGGGAGCTCAATTTTGCTTATTCATTGTTAATAGAACTATTCCACTTCGAATAGGCATCTAACGGCAATGCCAGAAACATCGTGGTGACGATTTTGTGGTATTGACATAACATTTACAGGAATGTCTGTATAAACTATTCAATGGAGTATCTCTCACTAACATTCGGTGAAGCGATAACAGTGTGGATATTTGTGACACAAAATGAAAATATTTCCAGGTTTTAGCTCTTTTGTTAAATTGAAATCCATATTAACTAGCGATGGGTCAGATTCGTATGATTCATCAGTATATTCGATTCCCACATATGATTCGTAAGGTATGAATCTTTACGATTTATGCGGATCCGTATCAGCCTATGCGAATCATTTCGGTTTATACGAATCTGTATCGGAGGCAACAGTACGCAGGATATTCCACCTTAGTGGTTCATTAAAAGTTTATGATGTTCTATTATTTATTTATATTTGAGATTTTGGCCACCATCGTTTGTTCGATCTTGTTTCGTCTATAATGGTGAAATACTAACCAAAATATTACTTCCAGATGATCGGAAATGGACGTCAACTTTGTTATTTTAAATAGAATGATATAATTTTTTTTTGTATTTTTGAATTCTATGATCATAAATACGTCAGTCTTCATTAGCTATTCCTATAGCTACATTTTCTCGTTTTTGAGTTATTTAGGATTTTCTTTTTTTTTAATAATAATAATCGCAACATTCAGAAATTAATATCTCGCTTAATACTATAAGTTAGACTTCAGATTTGCTATGTTATGCATGTAGATATACCTCTAAGAAACGGTACGCACACTTCACATTCTAACATACAAGGTGTTCAAAACTGGGAAACAAAGTGACATATTTTCAAATGCAGAAAAATCATTTTTTTAGTAGATTGCTCTGTATTTTAATTTGAAATTAGAAAGCAAATATTATCCCCTATCGTTTTATATCAGCATTCCCTCACCTATCTTTATACAATTTTTTAGATCCTAGCGATCTTTTTGTTACACAGACTTACTAGCCCTATCTTTAAATGTTTGTAGCAAGCTCTTAATGGATTATGTCAATTCATTGACTACCACAAGTTTTGTATGTCCATCGTAATTCCTTTACAACCCAAATTATGAAACAACATCAACAGCAATTCTCAAGGTACTCATAGAATACCACAGAAATTTACAAATCCATTCAGAGAACTACAAACATTTAAAGATAGGCTTAGTTAGCTGTTTAACAAAAGTGCTCATCAAATCAAAATCTATTAAAGATAAATATAGAGATAAACTAAATAAAATGATGATGAATTTACGATAAGGTCGATAAAAAACACGCCAGCAAAAAAATATAATCAATTTGAATATAATGTATAACATTCTATAAGAATTCTATATAGCAAGGGGTATGATTATATTGAAATAAATTTGTAGTTTCAAACCGTGAATTCGTAGATGAAATTTTTATTAGTTAAATGCACAATATATTTTTAATACAAAATTATTTTAAATTTGAGTAAACGAACTTCCTAATTAAATATTCATAGTATCCAAGAAACGAAAATATAAGTTAAGATTATTAAAATGAAATCACTCTTTAATTTTCCAAACTAAAAAAAATTTGCCAATGGAAACGTATTATATATAGCCTTAATAATTATGTACATTTGTAGAAATATATTAAAAGTGTATTTAAGTGTTATCAAAACATCAATATTTTGCCTGTTATCTAACATTTTACTATTCAAGGGTTAATTAATAGTATTGTGTTAATAACCAAAACACCTCCGGTGCACACGGGATATTCAAACGTAGCTGGGTTTCTACTGCAGATTAACGAGAGAATATAGTTTCTGTAGTGATAGGAATAAGTTAATGAAAGACTGACGTTATTTATGGTCGAGAATCAAAAAATTAATAAGAAATATATCATTCTTATATTAAATAAACAATTCGGTCAACCAGAAGTGATATTTTGGTTATAAGTATTTCACATTTATAGTCTGCAATCGACATAATGGTGCCAAAATCTCAAATATAAGGTAAATAATGGAACATCATAAACTTTTAATTAACCACTTACGTGAAATACCCTGTATACTAGTTTGCTAGTCATACCGCATCAGTGAGTCACTTACAAAATTGTATCCGAATCAATAGTACATACTAGCATATTTAATATCGTACTGATGTATGTATATGTGGGTTGGTCAACGATTGTACTTATATGATTCGTGCAATTTATACGATTCTCACAGGTGTAGGAATCGTTAGTACGAATCGTATTATACGAATCTTTAATTTTTAAAGTCCTTAGGATTCGAATCACTAAAAAGATTTAAAATTGCCCACCGCTAATATTAAACAATGCCGACTAGATATCCAGGCCTTCTACAAGGAGTGGGAGAAGGTAGCATGTGGCAATACTACACGAAGTGCGCAGGGATATTGATGCGTTGAAGTGTAGATGTTTGCCTATCCGCCGTTGCGACCGCTATTCTCGGGGTACCCCCACTCATTGTCCCAGGCCTGATATCTAGCTGGCGTTCTATTAACCCATCAGTAAATTAAGAAATGCATGGCAAAATAAAAAGATAGTTCCTATTTTACTAGTAGATCATCATTAAATTGTATGCTTGATGAGGATCTGATTAACGAAAGAATTCGCCAATATCTCGATATTCTAAATGATGCTTTAATGCGATTACAACCAATGAGTAAAAGAGAAATATTATAATCGGTTCAATGCAAATGTATCCGCGCTCTACCGTGATATAAATTTATAATGGTTAGGCCGCGATAATTTTAGTTCCACGTATTTCTCTGTCCTGATTAAAGCTATATGCAAATGCGACATTACATTAGTAGAAAGGACTAATTTAAACCCTATATTTTGCTGTCATGCGTGCTTCTGATGTTTTAATTTCCCCCATTTACTATCATATATTAATAGTGGTGCGTCCGCTTTCACGTTTGCGTTTATAGAAATGACCTGGATATATGGGCATTTCGAAAATAGATTAACAAAATTAGTTTCGTACATTTTTTTGTTATACTTCTATGCTTGTACACTTCTCACAGGAAAAATCGGGACACTAGCAATCGTGAATTTTAAAATTTCTTGGGTGTAAATGAGCTTCAGAGATATAATGCTCTTATCAAAGCTGTAAATCACTTTTTGTCTGTATTATTGCGATCAAAGATAAAGACTAAGAATTTTAAACAGAATATAAATATATATAAGAGAAAAAGTTTATACATTAAATAAACATTGGAATTTCAGTTGCCGTGTTTTCTTTAGAAATACGAATACGAAATATTAATGCAAAAAAAAATACATACTGGAAAGCCTCTTGAGTAGAAACAGGCATCATTTAAAATACATTATAGTGTATTTAATTGTGTTGATGTTATGTAGAGATAATTCTTTTTTAAGAAAACATATATGCGGATGGGATTTTAAAATAAATTACCTATTGCTAGATGTTAGTTACTTGTTGATTTATGCCGAAAGTAATACTTTCGCAATAGACAATATGTCAATCAGCCTCTCTGAGTTTTTGAACAATTGATTTCACATTGATTAATTACATATTCATTATTTGTTGTTGTTTAGTATTCGTAAATATTGTATTTCTACAAAATATCTTAAATGTACCAAAACAGTTTAAGATTATTTACGACATTATTTACAGCAATTAATTCGCAAGAAGAGATTATTATTATTAACCTCCGTTAATTGTATTTTCAAGAAATATAATCTTAACTATCGCCTGTAAAAACCAAAGTCGTTCTAGTTAAACTAATACTAACATTTTAGTCTGTAAACACAGCTTCAGGCAGTAGCAACGAAAAAAGTATTAAATTTATCAAATTCAAATAAATATTTTAGCACTAACTGATGTGACCAACAATATGTTTCGTAGAATGTTTGTTATATTGTAAATCCAAAAAATTAAATGATTGTTAATGAAACATGTCCTTCGTAAAGAGACCCAGTTCCATATCTAAAGAAAATAGATCAACACGACAGATTACACAGCGATGGTAAAATATATTTCCTGAAAATACAATAAACAAGGCCATAAAATGAAATAATTCTTCGAAATAAATGCTTTATTAAGAATTTAATAAATAATCTTAAACCGGTTTTGGTATTTTTTTTTATAATAAGAAGAAACTTAATAGTAATACATATTTAAGAATATGTAAAAAACAATAGAATTAATACATCAATAATAGTGTAGTCAATAGTAACCTGGAAAAATCAATATATCCCAAAACTGAGGAGCTGACGACATATTGCTATTGCTAAACTAATACTCCGACATAAATCGAATACAGAACTAATATCAAAAGCAACACTAACAAGTAAACATATAAATATAAAAATTCCATCACCTGTTCGCTAAAAAGAATGATCTCCACATACATCAACAAGTTAAATACACATACATTTCTAAATGAAGCCGTCTATTCAAGAGTTCTTTGTTGTTAGATTTTTTTTCATTGGTATTTCTAAAGGAAGCGCCGAACTCAAATTGTTTATTCTATACATGAAACTTTTTCTTCTTATATATTTATCTGTATTTAAAGTCTATCGTTACCTTGATCCCAGTAATATACATAAGTAAGTATTTATGGTATATAAGTGAATACGTCCTCCGAAATTGCATTAAAATCAAGAAATTTAAAAATTCTGAATGCGGTGTCCGATTTTCCTTGAGAATGTAATAAAGAAAATGAAATGGAATGTTGGTACATTAAAAGTAACTGTTTTCATTTTTTTTTGCATTCAATCAAACTAGTATGATTGAAAAACTGATAATGAAGGGATTTAATCTTTGTTAAATTCTGTCTAACCAATTATTTTAAAATTCAGTCATTTGCTTTAAGCGTCCAGCGGCACTGGATAATTAGCTAACTGAATGTGTGTAGTCGGTTTGTAAGAAATACTTATTTTTGTTTTCGAACAAGCTTTTATATCAATCAGTTATCTCGACAGTAAGGATAAAATAATAGCAGAATGAAAAGTTATTATTATATTTTAATACAATAGAAAACGCATAACTAGATTAGTGTACATTCAAATTTTGGCCTAAGCAAAAAACTGTAACACTAGACATTAGTGAAGTGCCGGATATCTGCAGAAAAGAGAATCCGTATCTGATCCGATCCGTTCCTTTATACGGTTTATTCATACTATTTAATGTGTATAAAAAATATTAGAAAACTTGTTACTTAATAATAAGTCGATTTGCGCCTAATAACCTCTCCACCTATTTGTCTGTTTGCGTAATTAATATATTATACATGATTACACACTAAAAAATTTTAAGGCAATTTTGCGCCCTGAGAGATATTAATATTTTTCTAATAATATACAAGTTAAGATTTTTAAGAAAGAATTTTCGATTAATTACATAAAAAATTTTAACATTACTCCATTGAATGCTAAATTACAAAAAGTGATTTTTACCAAGAAAGATTACCTAATTTTTTTAGTGTGTGGGTGAATTTTTAACAGATAAGGTTTAATTAATTCCAACGTACATGCAAATTTTCCAATATTTCATGTTTAAATTATAGCAGAGTGCGTAACAAACTTTAAAGCATTAAAAGAACAGCAAACATCAGATTCTCTAATATAAATTAGTACCACCTACCAATAATCAGTATAATAGTTTTAAATATAACAGAAAAAAACCACGTGTCGGGACAGAACAACCAAGTCGATTTCTGCCTACGTCTGACTTGGACCAGAACATTAACGCAGGGGCGCTTTACTTATTTCCTTATCAGTTAAAAATTACTATATTTATGACTGTAATTTTCCAAATTACAAGAAATTTTAAGTTTTTCCTAAAAGATATTAATATTTTTCTTGGTAATATTACATTGTCAGAGATTTTTCCCATAATTTTGACGTAAAATACTTGTATATGGGGAAGTTACGAACATTTCGACATTTTCTTTGAGTTCCTGTACATTTACCCCCATTCAGTGCGGAAAATTATCAAAAAAAGTGATTTTTGCCAAGAAAAATGACCTAAATTTTTTTAGTGTGTACAGCTCCTGCCAAAAAAAAAGTTAACGACCTATGCGAAAATGTACGTAGCGAGCGCATTTAGGATGAACTATAACTTTTCTACGACTGCGGCTTATCGGTGTAAACAGATGTTATGTGTGATTCGTTGTGTATTTATCCAACACAGGATTTCTTGTTTTCATAATTTAGTGGTTCTTATTAAGACATAAACAAGCACGCGTTGAAATAATATTTATATGTATTCCTTGTTAAATAGATTTTCGTTTCTGAATGTTTTATTGATTAATTAGAATACCTGATTTCGCATATATGCGGCCAATATGGAAATATAGTGGATAGATAAGTTTCTTTCTTTCATTTCGTAACTTTTAATTGTAAATTTAGCAATAAGTGAAATTTGAATATAAATAAAATATGTAAGTTCAATAGTAATGCAAGAAACTACTTTGTTAGTAACGTATCTAACGATATATATACATGTGATACTGTAATAAACAATGTTAATCTATAATTTATTTTATTTTTACAATTTATATAACATTGAATAAATTCATTTTTTCAATCTTTGAAGCATCAATCCCAGATAACAATTTAAGCGTAATACAAGCTTTTTAAACGTTGTCCGACAAGGGAAAAGTTGTCAGCAACTTGATACTGCAAGGTGAAGCTTACTGCAAGTTGATGACAAGCTGCTAGTTTGACCACAAGACAAGGTTTTTCCATAGTAAGTTAAGGTTAAGCTGTCTGTAAAAGCATGTGATAAGGTTACCATGGCAAGGTTCCCATAAGCTTGTCTGTAAAACGATATACTAATGTTGGAATGACAATGTGTTAGCCAAGCTTTAGAGAAGCCTGTACAACCTTGAATAAGTTTGTACAATCAAACAAAATAAGGAATTGGATATTAATTTCTTCTTTTTCTTGTTCTAGGTCATAAAAATATAGAAATGTACATAAGGACGTTTCGTTTTAATTTCAAGAGCTTTTTCAAGATATATGTAAAATATAAATTATAAATGTATACATTTTTTTATATTAATAAACAAAACATGTTTACTATGAATTTTGAATTATGATTTTACATTTATTAAACAATTTACTATAAGTTACACCATTTACAATTATATTTTATATGTATACTTGAAAAAGCTTTTGAAATCAAAGTGAAACGTCCTTATTAATGTACATTTCCATATTTTGACCTAAAAACCAAGAAAATGAAGAAATTAATAACCCAATTCCTATTGTTTTGATGTTGTAAGCTTTATAAGGTTTGTATAAGCTTCTCGAAAAGCTTGGCTATAGTCAAGGAAAGATATGGATATATGACCTCTTCTTCATGTGATTTTGAAAATTACTAAAATATTTTAAGGAAAGATTAACCAGCAAGCGTGAAACAAAAATAAATTCGTTACCAAATAAACTTTATGTAACTTCAAGTGTTTCAAAAAATGTTTTTTTTACAAAATTATTGCTAAACAAAACTCAGAGAGAATTCAGTAAATTAGATATAAGTTTGCGTTCTTTATATTATTTTCGAGCCGTCCATCATCTCCTAAAATATTTTATTGTTTTCAAAATCACATCTGTTTGCATCAAGTAAAAATTCATTCAAATAAAATTAGAATTTCAGTATTTAAAATAAAAAAAAAAAAACTTCTACATATTTATATATACATATTTAGATTGCGTTTTTTATATTTATATAGAAACAACACTATAATATATTTTCCGTTGCCATCAGTGTTGCCGCGATTCTCTGTAATAAAAAAACGAACAACTATTAAAAATATAAACAATACCAGAGATGGGAAGACAAGGAAACGGCTATCAGTTTTCCAAGAGTCGACAAGTCGTCGGGATATTATGAAAAGTAACTGTTTCCCTCGTACTACAAAATACAAACTATCTTATTTTTACTATACTTAGTGGTTATTAAATAAAATACTCACCAAAAATAATTTTTAAGCATTTCAGTCTTCTGGAAAGGGTTTTTTAAGCTTTCCCTGCTAGAGAATGATTTGCCGCAATATTGTCCTCTAGTGGCTTTTTTAGATGTTGATGTCAAACTCTTAACGTTCCTTCATGGGTTGATATCAAAATATCGAATCTGTAAATTTTTTGTTGGAATTAATTCAATAAATGAACATGGTTTCGGACTTAAAAAACAGGTAATAATTTAAATAATATCAAATTACTCACCAACTTTTTTTCTCCAAGAAGAGTTTCAAATATTTGATGGTTTACTAATGTCATAGAAGCTTCTATAATTCGCTGAAAAAGAATTTCATAGTTATGAAATTGATTCTCCTCTTAATCTTATTAGTTACCATATAATGCCTGTATATTGTGGCAGTCTGTGGGGCCAAAACCTTAACCGTATCCATTTAGTTTCTAAACACTCTGCTATGAAAGAAAATCTTCTAAGACCTTCCACATTACGCCTGGTTTAATTTAATATTGGTGACGCTCATACTGTAATCGTTCCTAAAATATTTGATAAAATAGAATGATTTCTTGAAATAAGAGATACAAATACATATATATAATATTCTTATTGTAGCCTTCTTATTATATAACACTAAATTTATATGTGTATTTTGAATTTATTAAAATTCTATTACACTGTCATTAAAACTGAAAATAAACCTCAAACATTTAATTATTCATAATTTCTGAATTATATAAAAATCAAATTATACTACAAGCTATCTAGTTAGCAAATATAAACTATAACTTTTTAAACTAAGTGCATTTGCTTATGCGCTTATGGTGTAAGAAAATTAGGTTAGAATTATATGCAATAGTTGGGGCAATTGGGCAGACACAGTTCAATCATCGGTTATAGATTATAACTATTGATATTCTGAAAGCAACAACGCATACCTAGTAAAAGATATAAAATTAGGTAATACTTACTTTGCATGAATGATTGTTTTAAACTATATACACTGAAACAGCTCAAACGGCTTACAACACAACTGGACACAACAAATATGGCGGTCGATGAAGAATGCGGAATGGGCGGTTAAATCAAAAAAAAACACATACTCGATAAACGATTGACGCCGAATCACTCCGGAAAATACACGAAGTCACCGTACCTTGATATATAACTTTGTCGCAACTTGCATTAACCCAGCATTAACCTTTTACTGTTAGTTTGTCTGGACAAGTAAAGTTAAAGCAAAGTGGCAAGCTTATCGTAAGCTACGTTAGCTGGGATGTCTCCAGCCCCATCATTATTTTCGAATTATTCCTAGAAAATCTCATATTTATCTGCATTTTCTGGATGCAGTCTTATATATGTATAAATATTATATCTGCTTAATTGCACGCTCAAAACATTTTCAATAGACTTAAGTTCCGACTATTAGAGGCCAGGATCAATACTGTTAATAAATGTTGCGGAACCTATCCATTCTGCATAATTGCGATTTCTGCACGGATCAGTTATCGTGCCTGAAACACAAAAATTGTCCCATATTTACCGATGGCATCAATCAGATTTATAAGATGCCCTGATTCCTGCAACACCTACTGCGTCCATTCAACTATTCCAGTGTTTTTTACTTATAAAAAATATAAGAGAGACCTAATATTAGTGTCGAGATATACAATCGCAGACAAGAGTTATCTAATTTATTTTTCAGAATTATTTGTAAAAAAAGCAATGAAAAGCTAACTACTTATTGTTAAGTTATGAAAGATAATAAAAAAAATAAAGTTAATGCAAAATTTTAATGAATTTATTTAATTTATTATGAAAGAATATGCGATATGACATTTGTCCGTAAACTGTATATATTTTAGTTAGCAGGGTTCAAGTGAAAAAATTATGTTTATACATATGTTATAAGAGGCGAATATCAGATAAACAGAAATGATCGAGCTTTTCTAACGATCCGGTACGACACTACTAGATACACAAATATGTCCGTCACCATTGAATATTCCAACATGTGTTATCTGTGCTTGAGCCATGTATTTGGAGCATAAGACATATTTGGATTATCAATTGCGGTAATATTTGCTATATTCTTGGTTGTTGCCATCGTACGGCTAGACAAGTTGATAATAGCAATCAGCGGATCAAATGTTCTCACAAGAGTATGTATATTATAATAATCATAGTTTTATTTTTAAGCAGAAACCTTATACTGAAAACAATAAAGATAGTCATCAAAATAAAACACACATGGTACAACCGAATTAAATTTACACGAACTATTAAAGTACAAACATCTCCACCACTTTATTAAACTTATTAATCGACAATAGTGTCAGCACTGAACTTTTATTATACTGGTGCCATGGTGCTGTGAAATGTATATTTTAGCTAACTAAGTTTTGTTCTAGGACGAACAATAACTCTTCTGATAATTTATATCTATTTTCTAGTACCTGCTTAGTTCTCAAGAAGATCAATTCTCTATGAGTAGGTGTTTATAAATACTGAGCTAGCTCTTAAGTTTCTATGTGTAAGTAATGGCCGAATTGGGTTAGATAGCTGGAAAATTTGTTGCTTTACTATATAAGTACTAGGTAAATTAGTTTTTAAAAATATTTAATTTGCCGCACAATCGGCTACAATAATAAAAAATAAGAGTAGAAACAAGTACCTTGAATTTTCTTTCGAAGGTTTTCAAGTGTGCCTTTTTACATAGGCCCACGTCTTACTAAAGTATAAGCAACACATAACGATAAACAGCACGCTTTTATTAAAAATAAATCTACCCTCACTGCATTAATTTCACTGTGTAAGCAGATGACGGATTACGCCCATGCTTGCGAGTGTAATGCCTTGGCCTTCTGTGATTTCAGCGAGGCCTTTGATTGTGCCGATTACCGTAAATTGATTTTTAAGTTTTGTGATTATAGAATTAGAGGTGGGACTCCTGATCGGATCGATTGCTTTCTGAATGACAGATAGGCATATACATCGCACTGTTTTTGCAGTAACATTGTTAACTCGGATACATTGGTAACTAGGGCGTCCATTGGAGTCGAATCATAGGCCCAATTCTTTTCAGTCTCAACACTAATGACCTAGATTTTTACGTCACTACTGCACCGTTTGTATTATGTGCGGATGATTTTGCTCTAATATTCCATTTTAAAAGTAAGAATAATTGTGCTGAAGGCAGGTTGTAACAAATCACAACACTGCACTATTTTCAAAGCGAAATCTTAGTAAAAGACATATTGTTTGTTTTTACAACTGGCAAACCGATGTTGAGAAAATAAGTGTGGTCGTTCAAGATGTAAATTTCTTGGGTTACATATTCATTAACATCAAAATTGGAAATTCCAGTGTGAAGACTAAGATACGCAAGGCGTGTTTCAATGGAACAATCCCCTAAAGCTTCCCGATGATTTCTCAGGGCACTAAACGCATTTTGCAATGCGTCATTGGAGTAAACAACTTTCACTTTGGCAAGACGAGTGTACATGATCGCTATAGAACTTTATTTACGTACTTGCCAACAGTGAATGCTTACATATACTTCAAATTTCCACATATTGTAATTATTTTTCACTATCACTCAGATTTGTTAAAAAAAATAAATAAGAGTATTTAAAAAAGATAGCCATGGTCTTAATTCATACGACAAAACATTGACCTGAGTTAAGAAGACATATAGTAGGCAAAATTGGGTGCGGCTTTAATGCAACTGTAATACTTAAAGGCTTAAAGTATCTGTCTTAGGGATAATACCAAAATATGAAATTAAAGTTAAATCGTAAGGACATCTAATACGTGTGAATAAGGCCCTATTAATGTTCTCAAACAACAAACACTATAGTAGTGGATACAAACTGCATTCGGTTCAGTAAAATATATACCATAATTTCTTGTCTTTTTTCTTTTTGTTATACGCATCCTTAAAACCAATATCAAATTTATCGGTAGGTATCTACAATAGTGTCTACAGCTTTTACGTAAATTTAAACAGACTAGTGCTTATTACAAATGTTTTACCTCTAAATTAAAAACGTCGTTTACATATTCCTAATTTCAAATTTAAGTTTAAAATTGAAATATCAGGTAACATATTTCGGCCATCTTCAGATCTGCATTAGTTTTCGGAGATTTGTCACAGAATGCATAATTATTATTCGTTTAATTGCTATTTAGAGAAAATGAAGTGATCACTACACGTTCTTTAATAAAATTGACCGAAAATTGGCGTATATTTAAAGGCGTCCCATAAACAGGCAAAACATGTTTTCAGATAGTTAAAATATACCGACTAAGAATTATACCGTTTTTTTGTATTATTATACAATCATCCAAGGTATTGGAAAAATAAATCAGTAACATTCAGCCATGTATAAATAAAAAAATCTTTTGAAGAAGAGAAGAGTTGAAATAAAGATATTGTCTACGTAGAAATTAGAAATAAATCTTAAGTGTATAATAAAAGGCATCTACATGTCGCTATAGATCAAAAGTATACATACCTATATTGTTGTTTAATTTTATTTAATAATAATATGTTGAAAGTGTAAAGAAAAACTTTAATATACAAGAAAAAGGTAGTTCCTTAGTTATTGCAAAGGCGAAGCGACGTTAATAGTTATTTATTTTCAATAATTTGATGCAGAAAAATTGCAATTTCGTGTTCGAAACATATTTGTAGATATAATGTTGGTAAATTAGCAAAAATCTTTCAAATATAATGCGCTCTCATATCTTATAGCTCACATAATAATTTTAAATTTCATATATAAAAGAATTTACAATATAACAAATAAAACAAACAAAAGTGAATTCTGAATTATAATTATCTAAATTTAAATAAAAATGTCATTATCTAGTTTCAGACATATAGTATAATAGCGTTTGTAATTATAACATTCAACAAATTTAAAATAGGCGATGGTACCAGACAGATTCATCCTATAGTAAAGTTATATGTTATTAAGGAAACGATTTACTTTTGGAAATTAGTGGATTAAAAAAAGGAACTGAAAATAAATTTTCGGCCAACAAAAGAACAATCAAATTTATTAATTCAAATTTCGAATACAAATTCAAATTTTTTATAATAAGAGATGTAGCTATCTTTAGGGATTGAGTTAGGCTTTTGTAATAAGTTATTTTCAAAATTTCAAGTTTTTTTTTAAATAATATAATGTAAAGAGAATTATAATTTTAAAAGAATAATGTACGTCAAACTTGCACATAATGTGTTTTTTTTATATTTGAATAATAATTTATCTTTAAAAAATGTACACTGACAATTTCTTTTTAATTTAAAACAAGAGCTTCATAATACAAATTTTTAGCATCCAAGGATTGGACCATTACAATACATTAGTTTTGCCCGACCGATGCCCCCTGTAATTGGCGAAAGCTGTTCGGGGATGCCAAAGCATGAATTATTATATTTCAAAATATTCTGATCTTGAGTTAACAAAATATAACAGCAGAAGGGCTGTAGTATAAAAAAATTATGGTAGTCATTCTTAGACACAACTTAGATACCTCCAATTATGACGTTTGGCCTTAAAACTTGTAAAAGAATTAATAATTTGTAAAACAAATTATTAAACTAACATGCTTTTTTGATTTATGTGACTGGTAAAACCGAGGTAGACCCTGAGTAGGAATAAATTTGCACAGCGAACAAAACTATTGTACTCAGGAAATATCAGATGTTGGATTAAGACCAATATATGGTCAGTCTATCAATATTACGAAGTTAAATGCAGTTAAAGAAGCATTTCTGTTACTTGTACAAAACGTCTTTGATACCATTTTATGGTTACATTACTCAAATATTTTAAACTAAAATGACACAATCAACATCACTGCTATCACGCATCAATTGCCACTCGCATTGAAGTTGACTAGCAAAAGTCAAACCTACCGCGTGTAATGGAAGTCGCCGTTTTGATGATCACAGTTCCTACCCGACAAATAAATACATATTCTATAATCGTGTCCGCTATGCATATTGTACGTAATTCATCACGAATATGCATTGTTACTGGAGTGAAATAGGAAAACTACGACAACTTCTGCACTACACTGTACCAGTCTATTTGCTACTGTGCGGGTAGAAAACTTTGCCGCAATAATAGTTAGATCAGAATTAGTACTTGGCAAGGTGGAGGAGGTTAGATCGTAATGGTAATCCTAACTACATTGCAATTCTTGTTAGTTTAATTCTTATTTCCTAGTAACGCCTCTGTTTTTAATTGGACAATATTTATTGTTTAATGTTTAAATGAACCGGTTCTTTTAGATGAGCAAAATATGTATAAGTAACAATATTAACGTAACTATAATTCCAGGTAAGAAACACTAGGGTATTGGGGAAGCCTATCTATAGTTTAGTACAATTTAGCAATTGCATTTGTATGTTTAACTATTAATTGTATTGCACACTATGCAATATACTAACTGCAAATATTATTATTACAATTGTGTGTTACATTAACTAGCAACACTTAAATATCTACTATATATTTACTATAGTGCGCTGTTCTGATTAACTCGATTTTAGTGCAATAATAATGTATATAAAACACAATATAAATGAACATTCTTAGTGAAACATTAGGAAGACCGTTATTTATTTAATATCCATAACGTTTAGGTGTATCTTTCTCACGATATTCTTTCTTACATTCCTCATTCACAATTGCTAGATGTTTTTATAATTTTTAAATAATCGACTTTTTGTAACTAATAACTGAAGCTATCTTCAAACACGGCAATTTGTATTTTTACGAAATTGGTTCGAATTTACGGTGTTAGGACGAAGGCATTTTAATACGCGAAGTAAACATTTTTAACTAAACGCTATTTAATCTGACGGTTAATAAAAATAGTTTCAAATCGACGGTCAGACAGCGCTGCAAGTAATTACTGCGACTGCAAAAAACATTTAATTCCGAAAACATTTCACTTGACATTCGGACAATTTTAAACTCTCGGAATTGAGAGCGCAATATAAAGAAAATAATCGCAGACTGGCAGAAGAACCGGGTCCGGATAATGGCCGTTGAATTGCACAAAGAAATATATATTCCAACAAACGAGACGTATACATCATACCGAAACTTCTGACAAGGGCGATTTTTTATTTTGAATTTTTGCCAATTATTGCGCGACTTGTCATTGGTCAAGTCGTCTTTTTTTAATCGGGATATCAGGACCGCAAAATCGGATTTAATGAAATATAACCCACCTTATCGTTGTTTGTTTACAACTCCTTATTTTATATTAATAAATTGAACACGTACAGCAACGGCAATATGTTAGCATATGATAATTGTCGTACATGGAGTAAATTAAGTTAATTAGTAGAACACATGTTAGATACTAATCAGTTGGCAACGTACTGCTGTGGACTGGCACTCCGGGTTTTGTAAACTCAGTGTTTATTTTTCGAAGATCAAGTTTTGGCCATGCTGCGCGCAAATTCTCACAGAAGTTAATAATTTATTTATTTTGATAAGATTTTGTTAGTTGATTTGTTTGTTTATTTATTTGTTCAGTCATTTAATTTATTCTCACTCTTTAATATGTTTAGCATTTGTTTATTTTGTTTTATGTCCTTCTTAAAAGGTATCTTCGATTATCTTTTGCGTTTGTTGCAGCGTGCGCAATTGTTATTCTGATATATGTATGCGCTCTTTTAAGGTAGTTCCATAGATTGATGCCGTGTGTAAGTATATGTATTTTATTTGCTTGGTTACCGTTTTTGGTGATTTCATTTTATTAAAACGTTGTTCGCTTAATTTGAATTTAGAACATCAATCGTGGAACTCCATTTTAATAATTGATGTTATATTGTTGTGCACATTTAGATATAAAATCTGTTATTTTGAATTTGATCTAGAAGAAGTTTTTTTTTAGTTTTAAGAGTTTAAATTTTCCGTTTTTTTTTTTTTTGATTTGAATTTTATTGTTAATCACCACGGTAAAGGTGAAAAAGAAGCTTTTTGAGCTTGTAATTAAATATCAATTTAATATTATTGTACTTGTTTGTCCACATTTAAATTAATTTTAGTGTGTTGTAATTTTTAGACCACGTGGATTTTTTGTGCGATTTGGATTTTCTTCTAGAACAAATCTACCATTTTGTTTGCTAAAGGATTTGCATCGTCCTTTTTAATTGTAGTTTCATGCAGTCTTTGAGTATATATTTTTGGCAATCCCAACGTGTGGCTCGACGTTATTATAATTGTAATTAGTAAAATTAGGATCCCTGATTTTGAATTTGTGAGAATTTATCGTTGCATTGGCAAAACTGATTTTGTGCGTTTTAAAAACATTTTATATACACCGCTGCGAGAATGAAGATGGGCAGGACCACGAGGGAACAGGAAGTGGACGTTCTTGGAGACCAGAGTTGGCGGAGCCAAGGAACTCATGGCAGGAAGGAGTCGGTTGTGGCAGGACAAAAGGGAAGGATGGACGAAAAGGATATACAGAGAGATGGAGGAGACAGGACTAGCAAAGAGGAAAGTATTAATAGTATGAATGATATGATGGCAATGCTTAGAGAGTTAATGAGTGGTACTAAAATAATGATACAGAAATATGACAGAAGTATAGAGAGACAGGATGAGTGGTTGAGAGAATTTGGAGTAGAAAAGAAAGATATTCAGACGGAAGGGGATAAAAGAAATTGGGATTCAGATACTTCTAATGAGGAGAAAGTTGATGATAAGGTTGATGTTTTGAGTAAAGAAAGGGAAGATGAAGTTGTTGATGATTTGAATAGAGAAAGGGAAGAGGATGATGAAAATGTTAATAATTTAGGTAGAGAAGAGGAAAATGTTGATGATGATTTAAATAGAGAAAAGGAGAATGATGATGATGAAAAAATGGAAGTTTGTGATGATAGTTTTAAGTTTGAAATACAAGGTAGCGAAAAAAATTGTTGGAGATGATGTTGGATCCGAAGAGGATATTGAGGTAGAAGGTATTGGTGAGTTGGAGGTAGAGGCAGAAGTAGTCAACAATTCCCAAGAAGAATTCCCAGAAGTAGTCAACAATTTCCAAGGAGAATTCCCAGAAGTAGTCAACAATTCCCAAGGAGAATTCCCAGAAGAAGTAATCAATTCCCAGAGAGAATCCCCGGATGTTGTTAATCAAAGTGAAATCAATTGTGATGAGAAGTTTGAAGCTAATGAAATTGAAATCGATCATGAGTTGAAGTCTGAAGCTGAAATCAAGAAAGTTTCCAACCAGTATGTATCAGTAGAAGATAAGTTGCCTGTTATTGTTATTGAGTACGAACACTCTCCAGAAGAAGTAAACGAAAATGAAATTGAAATCGATCATGAGATGAAGTCTGAAGTTGAGGTCAAGGAAGTTTCCAACCAGAATGTATCCTTAGAAGATAACTTCCCCAGCATTATTGTTGTCGATGATGAACACTCTCTTGAAGTCCAGTCAAAGCCTGTCAAGTTTAGGAATAATCCCGTTCCCGAAGCCATATTTGGGCATAATTTAAAAGTATTTTTCTGTTTGTCGAGCTATCCTTCTGGGAATACAAGCGAGAGGCACATCCAAGGAGTGGAGAAGTTCCGCTGGATGCAGACCCACCACTGCCACACCGACTGCCACACCGACTGCCACCGATTGCTGTCTGAAACTGGATCAACCGGATGGTATGTTGGACACTCCCACCACGACCCCGGGTAGTTTTCATCACCCGGAAGTGACGTTTTCACCCCTGTGTGCGGAGATACGGTATTGTTCGTTTGGTGCGGGAAACTTTAGAATATTGCTTTTTCGTGTGCGGACAATTTTTAAGCGGAAACACTCAATTTTCGTTGAAACTTTCGTTTTCCCCTTAATAATTGGGAGATGTGCTGTGGACTGGCACTCCGGGTTTTGTAAACTCAGTGTTTATTTTTCGAAGATCAAGTTTTGGCCATGCTGCGCGCAAATTCTCACAGAAGTTAATAATTTATTTTATTTTGATAAGATTTTGTTAGTTGAATTTGTTTGTTTATTTATTTGTTCAGTCATTTAATTTATTCTCACTCTTTAATATGTTTAGCATTTGTTTATTTTGTTTTATGTCCTTCTTAAAAGGTATCTTCGATGATCTTTTGCGTTTGTTGCAGCGCGCGCAATTGTTATTCTGATATATGTATGCGATGTAGGGCCTCTTTTAAGGTAGTTCCATAGATTGATGCCGTGTGTAAGTATATGTATTTTATTTGCTTGGTTACCGTTTTTGGTGATTTCATTTTATTAAAACGTTGTTCGCTTAATTTGAATTTAGAACATCAATCGTGGAACTCCATTTTAATAATTGATGTTATATTGTTGTGCACATTTAGATATAAAATCCGTTATTTTGGATTTGATCTAGAAGAAGTTTTTTTTTAGTTTTAAGAGTTTAAATTTTCCGTTTTTTTTTTTTTTTTTGATTTGAATTTTATTGTTAATCACCACGGTGAAGGTGAAAAAGAAGCTTTGAGCTTGTAATTAAATATCAATTTAATATTATTGTACTTGTTTGTCCACGTTTAAATTAATTTTAGTGTGTTGTAATTTTTAAACCACGTGGATTTTTTGTGCGATTTGGATTTTCTTCTAGAACAAATCTACCATTTTGTTTGTTAAAAGACTTGCATTGTCCTTTTTAAATTGTAAATTCACGCAGGGTTTGGTTTCAACCAAGACCTTCTGTCTACGGTTTTTTTTTTACCCCTGTAATTTGTATTAAATGTTTTTTTTTTGACAATAAAATTAATGATTGTAAATATCATTCTAAATTATAGTTCTTTTATTTTTGAATCAATCATTTTAATCTTTGGGGATTTTAAAGAAAGTCAAATTTTTCAAACGCCCACAATTACTTTTTAAGAAAGTTACCCTGAGATCAAAGAATCTTTTGCGCCCTTTTAAATTTTTATCCACTGAGCTAGTAAATCTAAATAGTTGATTTAATTTTTTTTTTATTTTCACTTTTCATATATGCTGGTACCATCAGTTCACAGCAGTACGTATAGTTAAGCTAATAATTACCTAATCGATTTGTTGTGGCGCTTATTAGAGATGCCCATTTTGAGAATAATCTCGAGTCGTTTCTCGACTCTGCCAGTGCCGTCGCACTTGCCAATACGGCCAATCCGTCGGCCTATTGTTACACTAGTTGCCGATCTACAGGCTTGTGCTTCTTTGCAAATAATATTTTAATTTAAAGAATTACATTTTTTATGTACATTTTGCACGCCCTTTATAAAATAGAAGCTTTTTATAGGTCAATAGTTTCATACATTGCTCTCAACCTCCACATAACAGAGTTGAGGAAATAAAAAAATTAAAAACAGAACTCTGGAAGTTGTGTAATTGTTTGTTGTAAATGTTTCGTAAACATCTATTTTATAATTTTCAAAACTTTCTGCCCAATAAACCTAATTAATGTTTTATTCAAGTTGATATGTGTATTAATTTGTAACCTTGGACAATGTTTGATATCAAATTAATAAATTAAAAATTTATTATTACAGTAAGTATCGATAATGCCATAAAACTACCATAATCAATTTTTGTAACAGCTCTTTACAGCAGTTTTCCACTTCGTTACGAAAAGGGGGGTTGAATTGAAGAGGGCAAAATATATTTTATTTATTTAAGAGATAGCATTTACCGCCATTTTCTTTCTCCTCGGCCCTTACTTCTTCTTAAAACTGAAAACAGCCAATAGGTGAGTGTATACCATTTCATTCTTTCTTTTATACGTAAATTTAACTTCAACATACTTACTTCAAATTTTATACGAGTACTTTTCAGTTAGTTACTTACGATATACCTATAAGAATATTTTTCACATGTACCAAGAAGACATTTCTCTAATAAATTGAGAAATCTATGTAAAATAAGGGCTTGACATTAAACCTGATTTATATTGTTGGTTGAAATCGTAAGATTTCGTTATGTGCTACATTAGAAAAAGTATATGGTTTTACTTAACACTGGTGTGGTTGAATTGCTGGAAATAGGAAGCTTTCAGATATGGAAGACATTTGTGAAAACGCTTTCAGATCAAGTTTGGACCGAAGAAATTTCTTGTTTATTGCCTCGCGCTTTTTGCTTTAACACTAGATAGATAATTTCTGAAATATTACGTTATTACTTATGGTATTTGTGATGGATCTTATGCCAACACTGGAATATAATGCTATATTTTCTTTATTTCGCCAAAACGGAATAAAAGGAGCTATTGTCAGAATTGGCTAAAATTTATTTTGTTTTTGCCAAATTTACTTTTGTTTTGTTTGATATTTCTGCAAAATTTTGAATAGCATACTTTAGTAAAATGCCCACATTGATACATTTGTGACACTGGATACTTAGGAAGCGCATTTTGACAATTAGCTAGGTATGGTTCATCGCATTTACCGGTTCTCCTTTCAAAAGTCTCTTTTTTTAGGAAAGCCGTTTAAAGAATCAAGTTTTTTTATGCACAACGGCGAGTTGTGGCAACTGGTGCTGACGAACACGTTGACTTAACAATTAAGTAAAAAACAGTTTATATAATCAGGCACAAGGATAGTAACGGATTACTAGTAATAAATAGGAAAAACTAAAGGGAGAGGTTGAATTTCACTCGGCGAACAAAGATGCCAATCGTTCATACCTAAGTTGTACATTTTTATTAAACTGCTAATATTTCGCTACAAATAACAACATGATCAGAGCTAAAAGGTTTTAATTGGATTAGGTCTTGACCTGCTGTACGGACTTTATGGCCGAATAAGGTTGACCGGCAATCTCATCTTTCGGCATCCGAATCTGAAATTTTTCGGCTCGGCCCTTTCGCGCTCCAACTGAATAAATACTAGTGCTGCCAATCGAAACGAGTTTTATATAAATGCTTTGGATATAGCGATTGTCTTGAAAACAAAAATTGTAACCGTTTCTTAAAACCGGTTTTGAAATGGGTTTTCAAACACCTGCTTTTATAATCGGTACTGAAATCGGTTTTAAAATATGCCAAATCTTTGCCTTGCGAGAGAGATATTTACTATTCACATACCTGTTATGCAATTTTCGGAAATTTAACTGTAAAACGTTACGAAACGAAGTCGGTTTTGGGTATGGAGATTAATCGCCTTCAAAACAAAAACCGTAACCGGTTTTTTTAAACCAAATTAAGAAAAAAAAAATTAACTGAAAGTTAACAAGGGGCGGTTTTCAATGCAGGTTTATTAAAGTTTAAACTATGTTCAGCACACGTCACGTATTATTCAATCAATAATCATACTGTGAACTCAGTTTATGTATAAACCGTTAATTTTGACAGTTAAATGGAAATACTGTTCGAAAGCGAGGAGGAGGATTTTCAAGAGTGGATATATATGAAGTTTGGATAAGCCTAGATGTCCATATATAATTAGAGAAAAACCAGATCATTTGCATGAAAGGGACGATAAAGACTTTTTCATACTGTTTCGTCTCTAGAAACTAATATTGTACAACATATTATAACCGAAGTGGCAGATACAATTGCCTCAACAACACAACGTATTATTTACGGTATATATATGCTTTGTTTAAAAGCACATATATACCGCAGCTTAAATGGTATTACTCGCAAAGCCATGTTATTTTATGTTACCGGGTCTTTTTTAGTTACAATAGGTGATTTTGCCTGTAAAAGCACAGCATGCAGCAATACACAAAGTATCACGGGCAAATTGCGTCATTACACAGTCGATTTATTACGTTTCCGCAAACTGAAGACGAAGTGAGCCGGGCACGACAATGATTTCATGAAATCATGAAATTGCTACCTTGTGTAGGTGCTATAGATTGTACGCACATAAGAATATAATCACCTGCAGGTGACCACGCAGAAACTTTCAGAAAGAGGCCTTTCCTCTTTCTGTTTTTTCACTTAGTGTGCAAACAGTTGCTGAAGCCGATCTGAAAATCTTAAATCTCAAAACACGATGGCCAGGAGCGACGGTGATGCTACCATTTTTAAATATTTAAACCTTCGTGAAAGAGGTGAACTAGGAGATAGTATTTTAGTGGGCGACAGTGGGTATCCAAATTGTTACTATCTTATAACATCACTTAGTGAGCCACGAACTAGGGCTGAGCAACTGTTCAATGAATCTGTCATCAGAATTCGTGATGTGGTGGAAAGAACTTATGGTGTGTAGAAACGCAGATTTCTGCTCTAGCTCTTGGATTACGTATGAAATTAAAAAATCTGGAAGGCATAGTAGTACACTGTTGAAAATTTTAACACTTTTTTGACTAATTTAATAGTCAGGATAGGTCCACACTCTTTTCGTGTTATTTTGTCGAGAACTATAGAAGTTTAAATTTGACGAGCAAAGATAGTCAAGTATTGTCTATTGCTAAGGGGTTATTTTGTCCAACTGACACGTGGAATTATAAAATACTTCTAGTCACATTTTATTTGATCTAGACTAGACAAATTTACTAGCTGTTTAACTAAATGAAAGCGATCTATGGGTGTTTTAACACCATTTTTCTAAACACAACGTCCCTTTTAATAATGCAACTCCTATTTCTTAGTGCTATAATATTCTCTCTTAAGACGTTTTCTCAATATTGAATATGCAAAACCACTCATTCACAAGTTTTGGTTTCAACTAAACGTAACAATTTTAAAATGATTTTTTGAGAACCATTATAAAATTAAGTGAGTGTTTATGCTATTTGATTCAAGTCTAAACTAATTGCGTAAATAGATGTTCCCAATACATCTATGAATATTGAATTTTTTATGCCCACTGGAATTAACGTTTAATAACACGAGGTTTACACTTCGCAAGTCAGTCACATTGGTGGTTTTGTTTGATATGTTAATACGGAGAATAAACACGAAAACAGATACACGTGCAATGCAGGTGGTGCGTATAATGCAATACTGTATTAGAATAGGTGGGGTTCTATATTTCTATCCGAGGGAAAAATTCTGATTGGTTGACGCTTCTGAATGTCTAGAAAATTGTCAATCCTCATATCCTGAACAAAAGAATTCACACGAAATTCTAGTCATTTCTGTTCTATTAAATACGCGTAGTCAACTCGTCTGGCAAAGTTTGGAGAAATCGACACTAAAATATTTGACTAGCGCAAAATCAACGCCAACACCGTAATATTTTCAACAGTGTAGCTACTTGGATGTTACATAATATAGGTTGTGCCATGCATGACTACATTCCTCCAGTAACTGAGGAGGTAGAAGCAGCAATACAACCAACACAGAATATAAATAATGTCATTAATAATGAGATTATAGGCAGTAATATCATGCGATCAACTTTAATTAATGAATATTTTCAAATTCTATTGTAATAATAGTACAAATGTTAAACATAAAGCATAAACATAAGAAACATAAAAACACAAAAATTCTTCCATATACCTCAATTTTTTACTGTGCAGCTCCTGTGCATACAGAATTTCTAGCTCCAGCATTTTTTTGCTATTGCTACCTGAGTCCAAGCTGTTGGATGCCGGTGCATTTGAAGCGATTGTTGAGTCATGTGCAGTGCTTAGTAGTAATGCCTGCGATCTTGACGTTTGCAACATTTGGCGATTATATTGTGAATAATTCTGTAATGTCGATTGCACGGGAATTACTATGTTTTGTAAACTTATTTGGCTCTGTGATGAGAGTATTAAAAAACTTGGGTCATTTGGTGCTAAAAATACTGTTGGAGCTATTGTAGTCGCTGGAATTGGTACATCAGGAACTTTTTCTGTTGTTATATGTAATGCTATGAATTATATTCATCAGAACACACCCTCTACACTTGACTCTAAAGCATCATCGCTAAAAGCAAACATTTGCGTCGGTTCAATAATTTCTTTTATTCCTTTATCAACATTTGTTATATGAATAGATTATGAGCTTCCATCTCTGGTCCCCTTCATAAAACACTTTTCATCTGCATATTTCCTTTTAGCTCTTTTCTTTAAATTTTCAAATTTTCTCACAGTATCTCGATATGTAGAAACATGGATGTTATCCTCCTCTGTTTCTGCTATCCATTACCTTCCTTTGCTTTTGCGCACAGAGAATCCATTTTTTTTTTGATTTTACGATATTTTTCCTTTTGGATACCAAACTAACCTGTAACACAATAAGAATTTTGAAAATTGTATTATCAGTAGTTATTCATATCTCGTGCGTACTTACCAATAATTCCTCTTCAGCAACTGTAAAATTTAATGCACGTCTTTTAGTTCCCACTTTTATTTTTGATTCAATTTCAGTGATAAAGTATGCACCTACACTACACAGTAATGACAGGTGAAATACGTCAAATACATATAATAATAATAATAATAAGTGGCTTATTGACAACAGAGAATACATTTTCAAAACATAACAAAATGTTATAAGAACAACTCTTAATAGTATATGCAAGAGACATATAGAAAAGAAATAGACAAAGTCCTAATCGTTCACTCCCTGATGCCAAACGGCTCGAGATCAGCGACTTACTCGAAGCAGCTGGTCTACCTCTCAAGCCTGCAAGGGTGAAATAAAAGGAGAACGCCAAACGAAGCTACCAAAACCATAACAACTATAAATAATATATATGTATACAACAAAATTATACATCAATCCTCGTTCAGCTAAACTTAGTTTAGATATCACTTTAAAAACCCGTTTGATGCAAAACATGAGAGGTAAACTGAGTTCGTTGCTTTTAAATTTACATTAAAAAACCGGCTATAAGGATTCAGGAGAAACTAGAGAATCGGTGGACAAGTGTCAATATTCCGAGGACACTTGTCCACCGTGTCCCTCGCGTTCTCATCTTAGCGTTGTACCACAGAGTACTTCCCTTCCTCTCAGAAACTAGATAACTGATTTTCATATCTGGTTATCGGACAACATTCCTACTATTTATTATTTATGAAAGATAAAAGAATAAATAAAATAAATTATTAAAAAGAAATAAACATTCAAAACCAACTTTGTTTTAGGCATAAAAGAAGCTTCCATAGACACACAATTTTCATATAATTTTGTATCTATAGATTTCTCAAATACCAAAACCATGTGTTTTCTATCACATTTTTTTTTGGTTAGTAAAAACCAAAGTAAATGCACATATGTAGGCATGTGCTATATTATGTTTAAAAAACATGGTTTTGTTTATCTTTATATTTTACAGAAATACATTTGTGTCTATCCACACAATATAAACTCGGAAATTCAAACATTTATTTTAATGGCAGATATATTCTATCATAATAATTATGGCCTGTCTTTTTCTTTTCATTGAACATAATTGTGCAGACATAGGCCTTGGGAAATAAGACGTATGCGGGTGATGCATGTGGTCTTCAACATAAAATGGAGGCGTCGTAATTAGTGTTCCTTCAACAGTAATGGATCGGGGTAAACCGTCGTATTTGCGTTAATCGACCTCTTACAGCATATAAAGACACATATTATACTCTACACCTACTCCAAGATTAAGAAACTTGTGTTGAGAACGAGGGGATGACAACATGAAGTATTGTTTCATTTACGCCTTTCCGCGTGTATGTGTGATGTGTTATCCTACAAATTATTTATGATATAGCAACAACATTTCTAATGCTCGCTTAAATTTAATACGCTCGTCAAACAGGCTTCCAGAACGTTATTGTATAAATTTAAGAGTGCTTAAATTTTGAAGTTACTTCCGCTCCTTTAATTATTATGATTATTTTGGTCCAAGTATCCAAAGAAAAACAAATATCTATAAATATAAAATTAGTGTAATTTTACCGATTAGTGACAGCAAAACTATATGCACTAACAAAGCAAATTTACATCGATATGTGGTGTACTTCATAAATTCCTCACTATTTGAAGGGATTTTAAGGCGCAAAGTAGTATCGGTGTAAAATTAGACAAAATGTTGGAGATTTTTTCCATGAAAACCTAAATTTTAACTTACACGAAAATTTAATTGAGCTTCATCAAGCTTTCATCAAGCTCCCTAGCTAATACTGCCGCCAAATAATGTATTACAGTGTTAAAATACAGAGTGATGGAATATTACAACAGCAAATTAAAAATACGTATATTTGTCGTTTGTGTTTCCATTGCCGAAAACATCCAGAATTTTTCTGGTTTTTTGAAAGATATTAATACATCCTTAACCACAATTCACAATAAAACAATAGCATTTTGGAAGAAAAATACTGTCGAGTTTGGTAGATTTCGCAATGCTTGTACTTTTACTACGTAATTTTAGAATAACCCAATAATTTTACAAACGCACAAATACTTACAAGTGTAAATTTTGGGATGGTTATGAAATTTACTGATGTCCAGAAAATTACTTTTGAGTGTTGCTTTCTTTGTTGGTAATTAGGTAGGTACTCTGGGAAAAAATGACGTGTTAAGTCACCGCAAAATTGAGTTGTACAATCGCCGACATTAATATTTAGCACTCGAAGAATTGACTCGACGCTTTGATGGTGCTAAGTGTTAATGCCGACGGCTGTACATAACTATATTCTATCATAACATATCACAACAATAAATTGGGTTAATACCAACCATAAAGTGTTAGTTCAACTACGTTGTGTTGAGCTAAAGTTTTAAAGGTTGGTTCAACACCACATTGTTTTAGACCAACATATTATGTGTTGTATTAACTCAATTTATTGTTGTTTATATACAACCCAATTTTGCGTTGCCTTAACATATCTGTTTTCTCAGAGTACAATTGGCTATGTAATTACCAACAAATAGAAGTATTCGTCAGCCACAAAATTCACCTAATGCTCTTCAAAAAATTTACTAAGCATGTTCTTGATCTGTGCGACATGCACGTGGAACATGAGTGTTATTTATTTATAAAGCTGTTTATCTCTTTAATCCTTTATTTATAAATTGTTGACTTGAAATCACAAACGTTAATGTTGATGTAATAGGGAATGTGTCATAATAGAAATTCTTTTACAGTTAGATATTTGAGTCAAATATTTCATTTCGTAGGCAGCTGTTAGGAATTCACAAAAAAGCTTACAGCTTGGAAAGCTATAGCCTATTTCTTTCTTCCTAAAAACTTATTTAATACGGAAAATAAAGAAGAAAAATAATATTCTAGTGTTATACTCACACAAAATTTACTTTAGAATAAATCATTATTGTTTACTGGGAAAATGTCAGTTTTGCAATACATTTTTAGAGAAAGTAAATTTTATGAATTTCCTCGTGAAAAAATACAACTAGACAGAAAAGTGAAAAATGTAATATTTAATAAAACAATACAAGCAAAGTTAGAAGTGCTGTTAGACACGAGAATCAGTAGCTACTTCATAGAGACTACTCAATTTCTCATTATTCGTAAGTACGCTGCCATTAATCTTCAGCCTCATCAAGGACGTGCTAGTAAAAGTCGAGTTTTGCAGTTTTCTTTGCAATCATTTGCTGAATTGGTTGTACCTGTGTAATGGATTTTCCGACTAATGATCTATAAAACACTTTACCGTTAACAAGGACTTTATCGACAATGATTCTTTTATTAAAAATCCTTCTATTTATAACAAAAAGATGTTCACTATATTGACCAGTTGCCAGTCTTCATTTTTCGTTGCTTATGACAATGTATTGCTTTGAGAAGCAGCAACTTGCATTTTGCATTGTTCTTCTTTACTTGTTTACTGCAAAAAAGGGTTTTATATGTGTATCAATATTTTACTATATGATGTATACTTAACTTAGAATTGTCAAAGTATATCGAGCAAAAACTGCACTAAGAAAAATACATTACCAGTTTTAATAGAAAAATAATATACTCTAACGTGTTCTATTGCTTATATACAGAAAACAAAATCTTATATTTTGTAAAATAAAATACTTTTAAAATTAGTTTTCGTTAAACATTTTCATTTAATTCTTATATTAGCGACAACAAGAAACTCTAATACACAGTGTTATAAATATACCGAATCTTGTGCCACAAGCGGTTTGGATCTTATTTAAAACATACCAATTCGCACTGCGCCGGTGAAATATGTTTCCAACTAGTAGCCACATTACTAGCAAAGTGAACGTTAGTGCAAGGTAGACTTTGTTTTTAAAGAAAGTTTCAAGTGAACTAATCCCAAAATAAATTTGTGCATTTAAGGGCTCAAACTTTTTAAAACACTTTTTTTGAAGAATATTCACGGTTGTGTTTGTTTCCTTCTGGCAAGGTAAGGCAAGTAATTATACGTCTCATATGTAAATAATTTTAGAATGGCTGATTTTGGGAAAGAAAGAGGGCTCTCACACAGGATGAGTTGCAGAGAATTATCGATAATTGAGCCGAAAGTGAAGATGTGTGCGAAATAAGTAAACATGAAGATAATGATAACTTAGAGGTTTCAGATATAGAGGTTTTAGACATAAAAAACATCCCAATCGTAATTGAACACGAAATTATTGATATAAGATATAGTGCCGAAAATTTGAAAGAAACCGTTACTCAAGAAGTAGGTCAAGGTGTTTCATTAAATAAAAAATTGGTGGAACCCGAGAATCTGCACGAAATGTTTTCCAAAAACTTGACGAAATATGCCGCAGCGCACGTCTATTTTACTTGACCACCTGTAGTCCTAATTCCACAGGAACAAGCAGAAAAGGAGGTGTGGTATTGAAAGAACCGTTGTATAAGTTTTTGTCTGGTAACTTTTTTATACTTTAACTACAAGTGGCTTAACCCCAAGTTTAGATTTAAAATAAAATTGTGAAATTTTAAAATTGACTACACCTAATGTTGGTTTCAAGAGCATGCAAAATTTAATAACGACCATAAGCAGTCGCTTCTGCCTTTATCTCCACTGTCCTAAATTTTACGATGGGAAAATGTTGATAATCACGGGGAAACATCTGGCCGTGTTTGATGTTTATGTTAACATCGAGCAATTTCGAACAGTGTAGCTAACTCATATAATTTTTAAATACGCTGATGCCATCTCATATACATATACATTCAATATAAATTTTGGAATTGCGTGGCTGAAATCTTGAAGGTGTTACTTACAATTAGCAAATGATAGAATTATCTAGGCTAGTAATTCGATAGACGTTTATTGGAAGAAGTAGCACTTCCGATGATGCTTTCACCTTTTGTTTTTTTTTTTTTTGGCCTAACCCGACTCAGAAGAACCTCAAAATTTCATTTAGGATTTTGTTGCACCTGAAAAAAGTTTCTCACCCGTTATTAAAATATATATTTCAAAAAAATGAGTTACATTTTTCCAAAATCACCCAAAAACAAATCATTTACTGACAAGGTTAACTTTGTCGTGTTTACTCGTAGGCGTTGGACGTACTCAATACTATCGATTGCGACGGGCACCATGTTTTTCTTCATGAACTTCTACACCAAGACCCATAATTTCTAGACGTGTGAGAATTTCTCAACTGAAGTACCTCCTGTTCTTATATATAAGAAGTAAATAATTTCGTGGGCGAAGAAAATTTGTTTCTTAATATTTCAACCAATTTATTTATTAGTTGAAGAAATTTTATATCTTCAAACATTGAAAAACCAATTATATATACTTACTTGTTTTAAGAGAGACAACATTTATCACAAATAAATTTGGCCTTGAATTTAGTAGAACTTCGAGAAAATAATTTATTATATTTATGTACATCTATTTCCTTGAATCTAACAAATTCTTCAAAAATAAAGAAAACACCATCTTACATTTAGTAAAAATGTTTAAAAACGTAGATGTAGTTGACAATAGAAAGCGTTTTTCTGTGTGCAGTCCTAACTAAAAAAAACTAAACCGAAGCAATATGTAAATACTCTTCGGGGAGCTTTGAACGACTAAATGTCATAATTCATGCAATAAATATACCTAATTGGTACAAGTATAATGCAATTCATGCATTCAGAAAAATCAACAATGTAAAACATTTCATAATAAAATTAATAAAACCAAAGAGTTCATAAAAAAAACCTCAAACCACTGTTTTAAAACCAGATAATTGCAATAAAGCAATTATATTGAATACAGACGATTATAATACTCTATCTGATGATAAAACATTTCACTTTAATCTGACCCTACTACTAACTATAAAAAAATATTATCACATTAACAGGAAATTGAGAAAATAAAAACCTTATATCTCCTTCAGAGGTGACATATTTAAAAAACACACAATGCAGTACCGGTAAAATATGTGAATTTCCTAAATTGCATAAATCAAATGTTGCACTCAAACTCATAGTCCCTTCTACAAATTTTAAAAATTTTTAGCTATCTCTATTTCCAAATAATTAACCAAAATAACTTTTGAATAAAAAATCCTTTGAATTTTAAATAAAACTACAATACATGTTTTGATGTTGTATCTATGTATACTAACATTATATGACCTAGTTAAAAGTATTATTACAAAAAGATGGCATGAGTTAAAAGATCATACCAGTTTACCATTAAGTGAGTTTTTAAGTGCAATTGAAATTACCTTAACTTCTACATATTTCAATAACTTAATATATATAATGTTAAATTAAAAGTCATTTATATGTAAAAAAACTTAAATACTATCACATATAATTGCATCTAATAATTACACAAGTTTCATGTTCTTGAATCTTCTAGGTTTTAAAACTAGAAATTATATAAAAATCTTATATGATAGTATTTAATTTAAGACTATTTTTAAAAACAAAATCATGTTTCTTTGTCATTATTAACATGAAAAATTAAAATTTTGCAAAAAGACACATACACAATACATATACCGCACGCGCCATCCCAAATATGTACGAACAGTTACATACATCGTTATATGCACAGTACAAATAATACGGTATGCTCGTTTTGAATCTCAAATTCGTCAAGGCCCGTCAGATGACGTCATTAAGGAGCGTATCGAAAACAATAAAATACATGTATGTTAAATAGCAAAAAGTTAAAATCCAAATTATTCACAACTACCAATTAATGCAATTCAAATGCAGCTTTGCTTTAAAAAACCCCGTTTTAAGTTGAAATTTACTTTATCTATCCTGTCGCCATCTAGTAGCGCTCGTGTTTATTTCTACAATTGTAGAAAATTTCGTGTGTTTACAAAGTGTTTTCGTGGTTTTTCTAGAAAATTGAATCGTGAAAACACCTTAACGCTTTTAAAATATGTTCCGTAACCCCGTTCGAATTTTCTAAACTTACCTTTCGCATTAACAAAACCCTCACGGTCGAAATCGATTTTAATGTAATGGTAATTATATATGTGCTATGTGGCGCCATTTATGCTCCTATGTGACGTAACTTTCATATGCCCGTAAACATACCGTATTATTTATACCGTGGTTATATGTATAAAGCGCATGCTGTTGCTCGTACTGGATGTGGCTTCTGCTGTATACGAAGACAAACATAAAATGCAATACAAAACATTTATTGAAATGTTGAAACGTTGATGAATTGATTATATTTTTCAATTAAATAAACCCAGAAAATCTACTATTTAAGTTTTGATTTATATTCTATGCTTGATTAAACAATTAGCTTCAACAATTAGATAAAAAAATATACTATTTATACCTTACGTAATTATTATTGTTACTATTTTTGACAAAATGATTGTCATACATATTATTTTTTTTTCTGAAGATTTGTAACAAAAAAAATACAGGTTTGGATTTGATTTGAAAGTTGACCTCAGCCCCACGCACTAGAAGTGGGGCTGATGGATCTTGATCGGTATAATATAACAGGTTCTTTCAAGACTACCAACTTACATTCACAACGTTTTTTGATCCGATGGGTAGTTTTCGTGATATTGTGTTGTGTATTGATAAAAAGAATTCACCCGGTATATTCGCTACGCGCTCGCTCGATAGACGCTGCGGCCACCCTTGATGAAATGTGTAGGTTTTAGCCGGCATTGAAAATATTTGTTCCAACCCGGTGTATATGTATGTGTACCTGTAGCATCGGTTCGTAGGAATGGTTAAAACACCTTTAATTAGCTTAAAAATATGCATGGCTACGTTAAAGAATTTATGTCTGTTTACGTTAACCAAAGCTGTTTGATTTAAACGTATGTTAATTATGTTGGTAACATCTGATATATGATTGGGTCTTATAATTAAGGAAACTTGTTTTGACAGTCTTAGTTTTACGGATGTTATTTAGATTATATTCTTGTATTCTATTATTGCTGTACAAAGAGGTGGAAAATATTTAAAAAAAACCTGAAAACATATACCATCAGTCCTATTCCAAATTGTATGGGTAATATTTTGGTGAAACAGAGATAAGTATTTAATTAATGATAGCATGCTATCGATTAACTACATCGGAAACACACGTACATGTTTTCTACGTCCACGTCTGGTTTTGCTGCAATATTTCAAACATTCTTGTTAATTTAATAGAAATAGTTTAATCACCAAAGGAGTGGAATATCTCTTCACAAGTTATTTAGATATAATATATGAATGGTGTTCGAACTGATACAATTGCGAAAAGAAATGAATCTATACAATTCATTCTCAGTTAGTAAATAATGAAACTTTTGAAATTTCGTTGATGGGTCGAGGAAATATCAATGAAGAATTTAATCATAAAAATGATATGATCTAATTAATTATACGTAATTCGTTGCACCAGAGAGGTAGAATATGAGATGTCTTACAAAAGCAATAATACACTGCTGAACTTTTAACAACCGTCTCAAAATTTATCAACTTTTACCTGAGAGAATATGCTATATACAACAATTTGAAATGATGTAAAAATTGCAGTTTGTACCAGTTGCCGGATTACTGTATTTTTTAATGCAAATTAGAGCTTGTTTAAATATTAAAATAATAAATTGTTGAACCTTGAATAATCGGGATTTATTTATTTAGATATTTGTTTATAGGGGCTTCTCAATTTACATCGTAAGTTTTGATATGGAATTTACTGCAAACTATGACGAACATTACTTTAAAGGCACAATGGAAATAGGTAGATCTAGAACTTCCTTCAAGATATAGGGATTGTTATTACTGAGACCAATAAGCCAACCTTCAAACTTATAAAAATCACATTTATTTTTTGTCGCACAATTCCTAAAGTCCTTCTAAAATTGACGATAGTATTAGCATAAAGACTTCAGTTAATGTTACCAAGTGCGTCGGTTTAACACACATCATCAAAATCTACCTTACGATTTACGTATTGGCGTTTCTGATATCAACAAACAATCCCTCGAACTTCTCGAAAATCTAGAGAGACAGATATAGCGTTTTTTTTTTCCATTACACATACATTTCTCCTATATGTAGGTTTAAAAAACCAATGTCGATGCATTGGTAACTGAGAAGTAAGCTACCAGTTAGACTAGTTATTATTTTCAAGTTTGATATGTTCTGACCAGAGTTCTGACATTCCACTATGAATTATTTCTTACTTAATTTCATCAAGTATTAAGAAAAAAAAAACAGCATAACAAGGGTAAAGCTTTATTTCGCTACAAGTTTTCAAAATGACTACCTTTTCTTTTAATGCCATAAGCAAGATAATCGATTGTGGCAGTATTCCATCACATACAGTACGTAGCCAATTTTTCAGTTCGTCCAAGTCATATACTTGCATGTTATTGTGAACTTTAGCTTTTAAGTAACCCCCAAAGGAAGTAATCGTTTGAGACAAATCAGCTGATTTTGAGTGCCATGATATGAGACCAAACCTGTCAAACATCGCCTTTCTAATGTGCTAATTAAGAAATTGCTGACGACATTAGTAGAATTTACCAGAGCCCCATCTATTTGAATTGAAGGTTCATCAACATTTAGCAGTAATGACGGTGTATCTGCTGTAGCAGAAGCAACATGCTGACGGCGTAGGAGATGGAGGTGGACTATCTTAAAAGGTTGATTTAAATTTCGGTAAATGGGCGCCAAGACTCGAATGAGGTACCACAGCATAGGTAAGGTAAGATGGTTATTTTCCCACGGTGGAGCTCTTGCAGGTTGAACTTCTATTCTAAGCGGTCGGTGGTCTCCTCAGTTGTTCTTAGTGATGACGGCCGCTCGTAGTGGATGGCTAATTATAATGGTGGCTGATGATAATGGGTGATAACGAACAACGGTGGCTACTAACAGTGGATGGCTCAAGCAACAGGTGATACAAATAACAGGTGGTACGAACAACCTAAATAAATAAACCCGAAAGATGGTAAACAGACGAATGTGGGCAAAAGCGAAAAATTTAGTGAATACTAGAATAAAAAAGAACAATGGCGTCCATCACTTTGTGGGTGTTGTAGTACAGTTCAGCTCTTCTAAATCCTCACAAGGAGTGATGAAGCAGTTTTATCAATCTTCGACCAAAAACTAGTATCCCTTCAAATAGGGTAGAATTCTTAATCCAAAACTTCACACCACACAACAAATTCTGTGATTCGAATAGGGCGGAAGTAACTGTACGTCTACACGCGACCAAGATTGTTTACAAAGTGATGAGGACGGGAGGATGCTTTTGTCCCGGAAATCAAATATCCTCCGCTGATTGGCTAATCGGACATGCGGAACTAAATTCCTGCGCGCGCACGTTCTAATTAGTGCTCCTAGATTTGGCGGATAAATACGCTATAAGTTGAAATTGAGCAATAACTAACTAATAGGTTAATTGCCCTGGATTCTAAAAGGTTGTGGGATAGTGGAAAGAAAATTTGGTATTTCTCAGTGGAGAAATGTGGAATGTTGTTGACTTATTTAAATTTTATACAAAATTTCTGCATTTCTATTACATATGTTAAACATCGTCTCGTTAAAAATGTGCTCTCTTTTTCTTTATATCCGTCAAAAAGCTCGACTGACGATTCGATACTTTGTCTGGCTTAATTATATTTATACCTTTAATACCATTCTTTATACCTATTAAGCCAGATTACATGCACCAATTGTTCTCAGTATATCGATCATTGTCATGTTCATCGTAGAATTGATTACAATGTCGATGAATCGCGCTCTCAAAATTACAGCGGAATCTAACACATTCGGCGATTTCGATTGATGCTACATTACCCACTGCATAATTGTAACCTACGGATATGCAAGATAGGCCACGAATAACGTGACGTACTCATGTATAAGGAGCATGCACGTTCCTTGACTGCTATAGCCTCTAGCAATAAAGTCGAACGAGGTAAATTTGAACCGTAGCAATGCATTCTCTTACATCTGAATTGATTCCTTACTTGCTGTTAACGACGAAATTTCAGCATAATACTATAGAGTTTCAGGTTCGCACTTCCATTGTACATCAATATTCTACATCACATGAGCGCGATCAACCATCGTAACCTGTATGCATAATATCGGACAAAGTGAGAAATTTCAACTTGCGAACATGAATATTGACAATAGTAACAATTTCAAAGTCGAACAAAATTAGAAAGTGAGATAAGATGTATATAGGGTACCTGCACTTTTCGCGCGCATAGAATAAAACAGTCGGCAATGCGTATGAAGAGAAAATGAGATATATTTTCAGCTTAGAGGCATAGTAAATCCTAACCTTAATCTCATGTCTGTCTGTGGTGTAACATATATGCATGTTCGTTGAAAATTTTTTGAATTTTAAGCGGGGAATACATCTGACTACACTTTTCCATTCGTTCGTGTTACGGAGAATCCATGCGCCTAGATGTGTAGAGTGTTCTTTGCAAAAAATTAGTTGCGTTGCAAATAGGTAGCAATATGAATTAAAGCTTTCCATCGCCAGTCGGTAGAAATAAAAATAGCGAAAGACAGTGCCATCCGTGAAGAAAAAATTATGTTGACGGGTTTAAAAATATTTTGCGCTTATATAACAATCATTCGTTAAAAAATAGATCCTGAGATTGTGTTCGAAGAGCACAACAAAGGCATTTATTACATTAGGTTAGGGTTGGGGTGGCCATGCGGGCCTAAATCAGCACTATGCCCAGAACTAGTGACATTGTCCTCGCCAGCCCACTACAATGACTGATCAATAAAACTTACTATCGTTTTGACAGTCTTCCTATCTTTACTCAGTAGCTCTCTAGTAAATTTTGGCGTCTGTTCTTTTAAGAAACTTTTTGGATATCTTTGTCCACGTGATGTGTGCCACAACCACTCGGATTAAATATATATTAATTCATTGATGGATTTTCCACTTAACGATTTGGTAATGCCGAAGAAAGGCCCAGCTTCAACGACCTTGACAAACCTTGCTTGGCTAGATCGTTCGTCGCCTCATTTCCCTTTACAAACATGTAGCTGGGAATCTAGGCCAAAATTATCTTCGTTTGGGTGCCCACCTCAGTTAGAACGCCTACGCAGTCCCAAACCAGCTTGAAGTCAACTTGCGGAACTAATCGCCCTAAATGCTGCCTGGCTGTTCGAGAAAATAGCTACGTTAACTTACCTAATTTGGTTCATCTTACTACTTCTCCGACGCAGCCGATTCAGCATGGAACACGGCCGTGTCCTTGCTGAAGCTTACTGAAAGAGCCTTTTTGGGCTTTTTTTTTCATATATTCCATTATCTACGCCATATTTTTTGAGTCGTTTGTATATCGATTCTAGTCCGCTCTTACTGGAGTGCCTTTCTTTTATTTTTTTTATCTTGTATTACAACCGGATTCTTTCCATCTCGGTTGAATATCTGAAGCACGGCATCTCTTAACATCCCCGTAGTGCAGAGTTCCAAAACTCCGCCAATGCCTGTTGCAAGCTAGAATGAGAAACGAGTAGAGGAAGGAGCATCAACCTCGTTAAAAAAACTTGGTTTCATCTGACCCAGCTGAAAAATAACCTGCTAAAAGACCATTACTTAGAATTACCAATTTCCAAAATTCCAATCCAACGAAAGCAGAAGCCAAACCACAAGAGTAGGAGAAAAGATAAACCCAAGGTAGAAGACGTAAGCCAAACTATTACGGGTATATAAGAAGAATATTGAGGGTTCTAAAGACTTAACGAAGACTCTAAAATACCACCGCAACCCTCAAAGAAACCAAATGATTCAGTAAAGCATCGTGAGGATTACAGCAATGAATCAAGAGCAGATGGAACTGATTCCAAATCGACTCGTGATTACGATGTAAGATTTCTCCGAGTGAGAATATCAATTTCGTGCAATTCACAAAGAAAATCTTCGCTGGCAGAGTATTATAAATGACTTTCCACAACCAAGACACAAGAACCTAGTTCAAGACAAAAGCCATCTCTAACGAATATTTGAAAGGACACGGATTTAACTACTCTTAAATCCAAGGACTTTCCAAAAAGCCCAAGGATATGAATTCTGGTCGCAGGAACCAGTAAGGGCAAGGTAAGGAGCATCGAGGTATCGGATGGAAACTGGTTTGTAATAGAACCTCGGAAGTACCAAGAAATACTTGAAAAAAACAACTTTGTCGCAGGCAAATTAGGCCATGGGATAAGGATGTGTCGAACGATTTAACTATCATGACTTATCACATCTGAAGGGCAACGAAATGAAAAAATTACATGCAAAAGCACAAGAGGCTGCTGTGTTTTCGGAGACTATGTCAGACGGCTTCTAGTAACAAAGAAGGGAACTTAACGAACTTAAAAAAGCACTTCCTGCCTCCTTAAGTTCATCTATAGATTTTGATAGACAACATCGTGCGATTTACATATCATTGCTTCACTAGCTGTAAGTTTGTATACTGCAAATCTGGCAGTTTGTTATATATAAATATGTAACAACGGCAGGTTTGGAACTATTTTCATTGCGGCGATTAGGATCGATCTTCTTGCGCCTGTGGCACACAAACAATCCAGTCTTTGCCTTTTTGCCGGCCCTATGGTCCTCATACTACTTCTCCGTGTATTATCATAGCTCTAACTACACTTTTGTAACTACAGAGTCATCTCAGAGCTAATAATTTCTGCCACATTCCTCCTGCACCTACACAGGGTAATAGTGGCTTTATTGGTTGCTTTATGAATATGTGGTTTCCATATAAGGTTTTGATCAAACCATACCCCAAGGTATTTCTCATCTTTGGCATGTGGAATCCTATTACCTTTTAACACTAGTGGTTGTAAGCCTTCTAGCATTCTTTTTCTCCTAATTGTCATAATTCGTTTCTTTGAATCAGCCAATGGTAATTGCTCTTTATTTACACCAGTTCTAGACCGTATTTAGAGCGGTTTGCATACGTTTCTAGAACTTTTGGAAACCGCTCTCTATCAGCCATTGTAAAGTCGTCAGTGTACTCTAGGCAGTAAAGGTCCTTTCCGTTCAGTTCTCGGATTAGATAGCTATAAATAAAAGCAATTATTTATTCTGTTGCTTTTATTTGATAGAAATGAGTAAAATTGAAGTACTAAGGTGCATTTAACAAGTGGCGGCTGTATCGTCATTAATAGGGTTTTAAAATGACAAAATGGAGCCGAGGATATACCACTATTTGAATGAATAATTCCTGCAGAAGTAGACAAATATGATAGCATGAACCTACTATCCGACTTTCCCTATTCTCGGCCACTGCCCCTTGCCACATTCTTCGGGCATTCCAATTTCGACCGAAATTTAAATATCTCTGTTAATATATGACATAGGTACACAATGCCATATTTTTTTTTCCGAAATTCTCCCTTCGATTTAATTATACCCAAAACCTTTGAACTCCAGATCTCATTTCAAAACCCAGATTTTCACGTTAGGAAATACTAAGCTCAATGACGCGCATAATAAAGTTTCTTTAGATGTATTACCGGCATTACATAAATGATTTATAAATATTTGTATTTCCTAGTTATCTGCAATAAAGAGTGCAGGATCTGGTCTGCCATTAGTGTTGGGAGATCAACGGCAGACAAACCAAATTCCGAGTTTCCATATTATGTTAATTCTATTAATGTGTATGACTCTGCAAAAAGAAGAATGAAGCAATAAGAAAGCTAAATATAGCACAGAAATTGTTCGGAATAACAAAATTGATACTAACATTTCAGTGGAAATACTAAAGTCAGACAAGGAGACCCGTTCTCGGCAGTACCATTTAATCTGATCCCAAAAGCAGTATTCAGAGACAACGAAACACAAACACGGAAAACCATATATCAAATAGAACAGAAAGTAATTACGTATGCAGATGGTGCGGTCTTAATAACCAGATCTAATAGGAATTGGAAAATATATTTAATAGAATGAAAGAAGCTGCGTGTTAAACATTATAACGTAAAACATCTAATAATGAAACAAACAACAACAAATAAGTACAACAAGTATCCAGAACTCAATTTAAAATTTAATTTTTAATACGTTAAACAAAAAGCCAACAGGTATTCAAAAATGTTAATATTAAACCATGCCAAACCAAATAACAATTTACATATATATTTCTAAGATTGACACTTTTACTACACAATTATTCACTAGTTATTAACACTGTAACAACAATAATCTTCAGAAACAATAATCTTTTCTGCGTGTTCAAATTTAAATAATGAAATATTCTCCTTGAAAACAGAATTCGCACAATATGATCCAAACGGCAGTTGATCGTATCAGAGCTCATAGATCCCCACAACGAATCTAGTGCTGGCTTGCAATGGAAGCAATCGTAGGTACGGACGATAGTCGGTGCGGACAATTACAAAATTAAAATGAAATTGAATTATAAAATGTTGTTGATGAAATTGGTTGATACCTGAAATGGAAATTATGGAGCATCGACACGCTAATCTGCCAGAATAAACACCAACAGGACTACCTCACACAATGGGTAGTTATCGTTGGCCCGAACAACCAAGTTATGTTACACGGAAGGAGTAAAATATGCGTACTCGAACATGCTAACATCCAAAAATTAGATTGAGGAGAATATTATTAACAAATGCAAATTGCAAGTAAATGTTTAATTGTTACTAAATAATGAGAAATTAGTTTAAAGGAAATTGTTAACAAAAATAACAGCAATATATAATTTACGTAATTCCAACGTATATTCTAGCTAACAAATTTTCCTTAATCATCATTTATCTAATATCGAAGAATAAAGTGCTAACAATCTAGGATATAATTTGATTCAGCATTATTTTTTCAGTGTAATATCGTACTTATCGAATATATACTTTATCATCTAAATCTCCATAGATGGGAAACACTATTATCATTCGTAAATTGAGTTCACCTCAAAAGAGAATTGTATAATTTAAAACAAAGAAGTACCCACACACCAGCTAATGATTATTTTATTAATTCATTGCAGCGATTTATTCAGATTATTGTGTCTTTATGAAATGAATAGAAGGAATGTGGATCAGCTGTTGCTGGAATGTCGTCAAATATTGACTAGAGGTGTGCGGTTAGATTTTACTATTTCCAAGTGCATATAAACCAAAGTCCTATTATATCCTTTTTAAATATTAAGTTAGAATATCACTCGAAGAGGTCATCACGTAATTGCGGTGGCTAACGTATTCTAATTGCTTTTGAAATATTTACTGGATTTATAATTCATGGCTGCGTAATGACTATCGTTGTAAAACTGGGGTTGTTTGTTATTTTCCCGTATCCTTGAATTATTAAATCCAACAATTCTAAGCCGGCTTGATAGTAGTGCAGACGGAGAGATTAAATGGTGCGGGACACAAAAACTACAGAGTAGCGTAGTGTATTTCTTCTCTATAATTTCTCAAAAAGCGACATTAATTTTCACCTGCTCTTTTATAGCGCACAGATCGGATTTAGTTCTGGAGCATTGGCAGTAAACATTTCAGAATTAAATTCTTCTTCCCTAAATTTCCTTTACTTTTGCTGCTAAAAGGTATTACTATGATACACAAAGCATCGTGTTAATTGCACGCCAGAATACTCCGTTAAAATATGAAAATTTAATATGGAAATTGCGACAAAGTTACCTTTAAATGGTAAATAATTTATGTACTACATTTCTTTGCTGCATCTTATTGTATCAGTATTTCTCATTCTATAAAGGTTACCGATCAAAAAGCTCTTATGTGGAAGTGACTCTTTGAAGTCTGTAAATCCCTATTTCAATTTCGTAATGCTCGGCCTTAGGAAAACTCTACCTTTCCAAGATTTACAGGATATTCTTAAAAATTCTATTTGACGTTATTCCTCCTTTATCAGACTAAACAAAGCTAATGCAATTAATGTTAAAATCATCTTCAAATACAAATGACTTTGTTGTTCCTAATATCATGATGAATAAATCTATATAAGAAATAGTAGCTATAATATCAGAACGAGAGTAAGTATAATGATGTAAGCGGTCATTAATATATATAAAAAAATATTTCATAACATTTCTTTAACTGCATTGATTTTATAATCTTTTCAAGGCGCCAGACCAGATTTATTATAATTTAGATTACGTAGCAATACATCGTGAGTCTTTTTTAAACCATGAACATATAATATTAACATCTCCCAAATGTTTAATTTTAAAAGGCACAATTACAGACAATCGTACAACATACCAGCGTAAGCTATTTTTGATAAAACAAATGCACGACATATTTAGTGCCAGTTGTTGATTCTGACATGAATAATAATTATTGGTTACTATTATTTTTAATGGGCATATTGTATAAGAAAAAGTAACACTAAACTGGAACAAAGGCAATAACATCTTGTACAGGAGTTTGGGATTTATTTTCTATTGAATATCCTGGCAGACAGACCATGAGTTGTTACCACTTATAAGATTATTATAAGGTTTAATATCGAAGGTTTTACAATACATTTCCACAAAAGAAACGATGAAGATATCCCATATTCTTACTGAGGAAGGAGAAATCTGTCTTGTTATGCTGAAGAAAATTATGTTACCTCGCCACGACCTATGACACAAAAGGTTGTTCCAAAGCTTTTAATATTTAAACCTAAATAAAATCAAATATAAACCTTATAAATTTAGCGGTAATAATCAGCAGTTAGGTAAAAAGGTAAAAAAAAAAAAAAGAGTTTTGTGATGTTATATTCGACTTGTTAAGTAAAAACGGAAACACTTTCGAAAAAATAGTTTTGTAACACGAAGCGCTATTTTCTTTGAATGGCTATCGGCATATTCTCATCCAATTCCTTTGTTATTCCAAGACAACGACGACAAAACGACTACACATTAGCGTTGCGAACGAAGCTTTCACCGTCATTCACCGCAGATCCTTCGTATCATAGCAGGGCTTCAAGCAGTATATTTCATTCTTTACGTGAGTGAATGAAGCGTTGCAAATTTCTCATATTGCCTTCACGCGTGAATATGCAGTGTGAACCGACGAAAGAGTGAAACGAAACTTATTTTCAAGTAACTGTATGCATTGCGCACGCACTACCTATATGTACTGCATAAGCCCGTATGATATGAATAATCTACCACGAATGACGGTGAAGGCATCGTCACCTACACTATACATTCACGCCATGAAGGCAACCTTGAGAATAGCCTTCACTTCATTCGTTCGCTTCACATTGCAATTTTCACGCACAGCTATACATATGAATGAAAGCTACGTTCATCACAACAGTACTACACATATAACCTACTCCACGTAATGACAGAGTGATCGTTTGTGCTGGAATAGTAGGCAACGTTCTTACTGGTCTCTTGATGGTACACTTAATACAAATAAGTTTTTGGAACTTCTTCAAACGCGTATTATTCAGTAAATACGAAATCTAAAAATTGAAATTAAGCAGTTCCAAATGAAGCGAGCTCCACTACATTCTGCTGCAGCTGTCACAGAATAACTTGATATAATTTGTTCAGGATCACTGGATAAGCGATTAGGATTCATTGCTTGGTCACTGTGGTTGCCCTAGTTGTCACCAAATTACTTCTTTCTTTGGGGTTATTTCAAATCTGAAATTTATAATAGTGCACAGTAAAAAAAGTACGGCTGGAATATTACAGTTTTCAATGTTGCATGAAATCTTTAGCAACAGGTTAAAAAGTTGCAGGGAGCAACAGAATAGTGTAATGTGTTTGTACACAATGTTTTGCTATTCATAACTGCCAACTTGTCCAGGAACGTTTAACATGTAAGAAACGTCATTTCCAAAAGCAACCTGGTTTTCAAAAAATATTTCTGCAAAAATATTGCCAAAATCTTCAGAGGAAAAAGTATGAGAAGATAAATGTTTCAAAATAATGGATTGACAGTTATATTATACTTTGAGAGGACACTCATTTTAATGTACATACCTGTGACTGATCACGTCCAGACACGAATTCTTCCCTCTAACTTTACTACCGTAAATATCCTAAGTGTAATATTACAGTTTTAGCAATAATATTCACATTGCGAAACAAATTTACAGAATAAGCTTTTCCGATTACATCGATGTTTGTAAATTTACAGCTCATACCAAACAAACACAACAAGCCTACTTTAAAAACAATGTTACCGTGAGGATACTGTAAAACAATATAGTCATTTAGCTGTAATATCACATTTTTTTACTGTGTGCGTATAGCTATGCAAAACCTTTAGTAATCGTATACTTTCACGCAATTTTGCATAAGTTTCTTATAATCGTTTACCATTGCGTGTGTGCGAATAGGTTCGTTGATGTTGGCACTAGTGTCATTTATCATTCACAACCGCAGGAGCATTTTTCTGTTCAAATTTTCAACGAAATGAAACATCTTTAATCTTGCACAGCGTTAAATTGAACTATTTTAATTACGAAATGATAATTTGGCTAATTTAATATTTAATTAAATAAAATTCTGCAATGCTTATTTCCGAAGGATGCTATATATTGTATTTTGTGAAATTGGCTGCAGTGCATCGACTTGTCCCTTTTTAAACTGAACATAGGGAAATGCTAACATTATGTTCTGCAAGCCAGTTATAAAAAAGATCTCGATATATAAACAAATACAAAGACCCAATCAATCCTGGACGTACTTTCTACTAGTACGATCTTTTACGCATTAACGTATGTACACATGTGCATAAGATATATTACATATGCACATGTGTACATACAGTATAAACGGATTCATTTTTCTGCTACCACAATAGTGGTGCAATTAATCTACGTATGGATACGTTATATCTATAGGAGAAACTACTCAACAATTATTTGAATTGCAGTGGACATTTTATTTTTTATGTTTTTTACTAGTTATAAATTCATTTGTGCTTCGTGATTTTAATGACAATGGTAGAAATCTATATAATACGCTATATTAAAAGGTAATCCAATTAAAAAAGAAGAGCTGTTAAACCTCTTTAGATTATAATAGAGAATATGTAAAAGTATGTAAGTTTCAGGTTTTTATTATTAGATCTAATCTGTTTATAAAGAAGAGCACGGTTCAAATTTTTGGCTGTAAGACCTACACCGAAATACAAAATTCATGTCCCCATAAAATTTCTTCGTTACTGAATTACATCCAATTTGAATGTAAACATATCTGAGGCAACACCATACGAAAACTTGAATGCTTAATGAAGCAAGACCCACATTTTAAAGCAAACACAGAGACCCATTATTTTTATAAAATGCGCCTTAAGGAGACATGTGTTTCGAATTTGACTGTACATCTTTACAAAGGTATACTAACTTCCTATCTTGTCAACCCACATCTCACAAGAGAAGTGTGGTTGTTGTCTTGGTAGACAGAGGAATAAAACTCACTAGCCCTAAATATATACCACAATTCTGGCAAAAATAAAAGCTATGCTGTAGGAAAATCATTATCCCATGAGTTATAAAAAAAAATATAACAATTGTAATTTTGCTCCTCAGCCATGTAACGACACACATTTACCAAATAAATAAGTTAAACACTGTGCAATACCATACATAACTTCGCTTTCGGAAAAACTAAATAAAGTGCTTAGATCCTACAATGTGTTCCAGTTTTTTATGCAAACCACAAGAATGTTAATTCCCTCCATTCTAAATTAAAATCAAAAATTCAATTTGAAAAATACCCATGTGGTCTGTAGTATTCCATGTAGAGACTGTAATGGCATCTACATAGGTCAAACAAAACAATACAATACAATAGGAGCAGATTACAGGGTCATAAACTATCCAGCAACCTCTCAGCTTTACAAAAGAAAAACGTAAAATTAATTTAAAACATTAAAATTTTTATAAGAGAAAATAAATATTACTCCAGGTGCATACTTGAAATAATTCACATAAAACAAACAGATATATCAAATTTCTCGAAAATTTATTATTCGATAATCAATTAAAAAAAAATAAACCTCTTCCCTCACTAATTTGGACATTATGAAAATTATTTGCGCATCCCTATTTTCAAATTAGTTTACAACAAATATAAAAATACTAATAAAAAATTGTTTGCTATTCTCTGTGGCGATGTACATTTTGCATGTGATGGTTATTCTGTTTATCAATAGTATTTTAACATCTAACGTCCTGTTTTAAAATTTTAACTTATCAAACAAAACTTAAATTAAACAAGTGATTAATGATTCAATGTCATTTTAAACATTAATTTTAATACTGGATTATTCAGCAAACTTAAATAAAATGAAAAAAAAAATACTCGCTGAGCATTAATAACACGTAAAACATTTTAAGGAAATGTAATTGAATTATTTTAAAAACTTTGTAATTTTTACATTTCAGAACTGAGGAAGATTATTGTGTTATTGAAATGTATCCGATTAAATAAAAAAAATTTATCCCAACAGAATCTTCTTTCAATATAAAGCCTTTATTGCCCAAACTTGTATAAATTTATGTGCATATGTTCCTCAAATCCGGCTCCAATTACATGTCTTGCCCATCCAATATAAACCTCAATGCAATCACCACATCTAACTTTGTAAATGTTTAATCTTTCGGTTTATCTTTAAGATAATTTAAAACGTTTCTTAATGTCTTTTGCGTATCCATGTTTTGCCCTTTAAAAATACCGCCCAGATACCGAATTTTCGAACATCCAACAAAAGAACAAGCATTCTAGATCGTTACTTTTTAATGAACTGTAATAGTTTCTCCAATCTCGTGAGAATTTCATTCCTTTTATAAAAAAAATCTTTGTCACCAAAAGATCTAGCTCTAGCGTATACCAGAAGAAGATTTGTTCAGGCATATTTATTAATTGTCTTAATAAAGTATTACATTTTTCTGAGCATTCCTAAAGTTGAGATTTTCTGTTAGGTGTCTACTAATGAAGCCGCTATCCTATTCTTGCGTCCCGTCCACTAGCGATGTTCATACACCTATAATCATTGAAATATTTTTAAAATAAATGGAAAATCGAAATGTTAGAAGTTTTTTAAAACACACCTTCGCTTCGGGTCCATGTAAATTTATAATTATCCATGCCAGTATTAACCTTTCATCCTCCCTTTATTTTGCGTTTCCTCCCAATACAAGCACCTGGTTTGTTTCCCCTAGATACAACAGATACATACATGTATTATTTTTATATATAATACATATATCACGTTTACGCTAACAAAATAAAGGAACAGCAGCGAACCCCTTTCAGTTTGCGAAGCGTAAAATTAATTTTAGAAATTTTCGTCCATACATTTTTTTCGGTCAATACCTGCAGCACAGTTCCACGTTTCAGTTACAATAAAATATGTACTCACGCCCGAGGGGATGGGATTAAATTTTTATTATTTTTAAATCGACCGTGTTTTGCCGTGAAATGGGCTCCAAAGAAGAATTGGTTTCGGTCTACAACAAAGCGAACGTATGTATGTATGCCTTCCAGAAATGTCAGAGATATAATGTCACATTGCTCATTTCGTGCAGCGGCTAGGAGCCAACCGGTGTGGTAGACCATTATATACCATCCAGAAGGCACACCGGATTAGTTCGGCACAATAAAATCTCCGCCGCTTTATACGCCGGCATACATATGAAAATATTCGTCGGGTACGGCGAAGTAATTTTAAAACTGTACCTTCACAAACTTTTTTAAAGGAGCTTAAATACATTTGCATCCGCTTTATTTATCGATTATACAAACGGAGTACTCTTTATACTGTTATTTCTATTATGGCTCATCAATATACGTATGTATATACAGGCTGAGTTTTTTATCTTGAGACAACGGAATATCTCTAAAACACTGCAAAACACTCCATTACAGATATACGCATCGATAAGTTAGTCGCGAGCGCATTGCACATAATGGCACACTTTGCAATTTTAAAGGTAAAACAATTCAAGATTTAACAGAAATTTTTACGCAAAAATTTTAATACATAAACCTTCCCTGTAAATCTCAGATAAATATATACTGGGTGAGCTTTTTTCATCTTGAGACAACGGAATATCTCTAAAACACTGCATCAAATCAAAAAAAGATCTTAATAAAATTTATTATAATATAGGGGGCTCACTGGAAAAGGATCAGATTTAATTGGTCTCATAAATAGGTAAACTGCCTCCCAAACCTTTTTAATCGTAAGCTCCAGCCATTATTGTTTTATTATTTATGATTGGGGACACAATTTACACATGTATATCAGGTAGCTAAAAATTGTGGGTGGCAATTTAATGATTGTTAGGAGTTGCTCTTTATCTAGAGAGGCAATTTACATATACCTATATACACCCGCTTCTGAGAATGAGAAAAAATGGGTTTAAGATCTATTTTCAGAAATTACAATGCAACTTTCTAAATAGTAAACATGTAAAAAGTAATAGCTATAACTACAATTTATTATGATGCTACTGTTATAGCCTACTAGGCAAATCTTTTCGGGTACTTAAAGGCGTTAATAAAGAAAACCAGTAATTTAAAAGGAAACTATTAGAGATGAGCATAGATAATGTTACAGCAAATCGGTGCAGAATTTAATTCTCCACCCAAAAATATAAAAATGTACAGGCTGTTCTATTTGCAAATAAAATAAAAATAAAGTTTTGTATATTTTAAAATTAAAATAAAAGTTTTGGTAAAACATTTCCAGTAAGTACTTAATTAGTAGCTTTAAAATGAGACTTAAAACAAATGCAAATTAATCAATTGCCTACAACAGTATAAATGCCGATTTTTTTTTTACAAAAAATCGTGTAAACAATTAGAGGAAAGTTAAAAATAGGTATAGAAAGCCCTAGTTGTAATCGTCATTGAATCTTATGCTGAACACAAAAATGTAATTTTGTACCCGGAGTTCCATTTAAAATGAGAAATGGCGACGTCCGATTAATCGCAAGCGTAAAAAACTTCAAAATATTTTAAAAAAGGAGTAACCACCCAATTATTACAAACTCCAAATTTTAAAAATTGGAAAATTTAGTTAAACCAGAAAACTTCTAACTAGTCAGTTCAGTGGGAAAGCTTATGCATAACACATTGTCAAAACATAATGTAAAAAATACAAGTAAGGGAAAATGATTCTGTCAATAACACACAAAGCAAATAACACACATTTATTGGATTAGGTCCACATTCATTTCCTAATCAATAAACTATTAAAATTCCCACTTTACAGAGCGAAATTTAACAAAGAATTACAATTCATTAATAAGGTAGCGACCTATAGTGGTTACTCTTCGATAAGTACAGGCCGGCACATAAAGAAAGTGCAATGAAAGCTCTATTCAAGAAGTGCCATATCTTTAGAAGGAAAGCGCAACAAAAATAGTTATTTGAAACACTAGCTCAGAAACTATACTATTGCGAGTATAAGCACAGAATACTCGCAAAAGGGTTTCTCATCAGAATTTCAAGATCTGTACCATGGAGAGTTTGTTTATGATTGCCCTTTAAACGAATGCCCAATGCACATAATACAGCGCATAATGAAATAAATTAGGTGTATTTTCCACACTGACCCAATTTTTAAGTGTGAGAATTCATGAAGAGCTTCATTAATCTATAATGCATAAGAATGAGACGATAAAAAGCTAATTGTGGTTACTACGAAGTGGTGAGTAAATCATTCTCTGTTCTTCTAAATTTCACCCTTCTTTGTAATGTTTTTTGAGGAAATTAAAAGTACTGCTGCTTGCTGATTCGTAAATGGTAGTAAATAAAACGTCTTATTTTATTAATATCTTTAATAACAAGGCGTTTGATAACGATAGGTCATTAAAATATTTGTTGCGAATTATGTCAGCTATCTCTGCTCTAACACTCAATGAATACAAAGGAGGGTAGGTACCCTTTTATTCGTTCTTGTTCTTACCACCTAATTTTATTAATATACATATTCCGAAACCATCAGTAGAAACTATACTATCATTGCCGTAAATTGTATCATGCAAAGACATGTAAACAGCTTCTGTAAACACCATCCTTAGTACATAGTTTGTTTATCAGCTGTATGTAATCTGTCTATTTGCTCATATTTAATATAACTTAATTTTCGTATCATCTTACCATAAATCTTTGTTGGAGTTATTTGTGCTTCTCATATATATTCGAAGATAGACGTCTTGAAATCTCTATATCCTTTGTGCTATTCAATACTTTGTCAACGCTCCAATTTCGCACTTCTGTCAAGGCAAGCCCTACTGACATAAAAAGCCTACCGTCTCCCAAAATAACATATTGAAATAGTTTCGTAAGTGTTTTATGACATTTAATATATATCCCTCCTTCACTACAAGCATACGTTTACATCATGGACTATGTATCGCATCGAGTTCTACAACTTAAAGCCCTGGTGTGATTATTTATTTTTCTTCCCGATTCAATAACATAAGGATATAAATTTGATACATTAGTAAATTTATGACTAATAATTATTCTTTCTACATTAGCCATAATTACTATGGAATATTTCGGAAACCAGCAGAAAAGTTACTTCCCACATTGTTATTCCCAAACAATATTACAGGCGCCTATTATGAAACACTCATAGATACTGGTTACTTGTACGGATTTACAACTGTAAGTATACCAAATTACCGAAATGCACACTAAATGCAAAACAAAAACAATTTAGTATTAAAGTTTGGCCGGGTGCTTATTATAATAAAATTGTCCATAACATTTATTTATGGTTAACGTTATTTACAAATAAATTTTAGCAAATTATTTATAAATCATTATATTTGTAAATAAATTTAGTTCGAAATAATTTGATTAGAAAAAGAGCTTGTAATTCATTTACCTATTAAGTACCTTATCTTTTATTTCAAATTATGCAGGATGTGTATAAAATAGCGGAAAAAAATTATATATAGCGACGTTGTTTATACACATATTTCTTAATCAAAAATATTAATATTTTAATGCTGTACTTTGACTCCTATGTTCGCAGGACTAATTTGAAAAAACCTAGATGTGGCAACATTGCTGTACGTTACTTCTATTTGTATTGATTTGCACGGTAGTTGAAGGTGCCCAGGAAACCATGGGATGAAGTGTTTTATTCTAAATTTTGTTTGCTGTCATAAATGGCAAAAGAAGGCTTTCCAATTCAATACAGGAATTCTAAGTATTAAAGAAATGTGTTAAAATTAGAATTTATTTTATTGACTTAAAAAGGTATTGAAATTGAAAGCCGTTGATTGAAGGCTCGGAAGACATTTTGCTGAGAGGTGCCTCGTCTCGCCCACATTTCCATTCACATGCACCACGGCATACTCGACTAATAAAAAATCCTTGTTAAGTGAACCAAAATTAATAAAGAACGAGTTAATTATTGTTTCGAACGTCATAAAAACACGCACAGCATAAATAGCAAGAATGATGCAATTAAATCTGACAATTCGAATTAATATTATTAATTATAAGACTATCTTTAATAGTGCATTCACTGTACTATACGTTGTCATTCGCATTTACAATGAAAATAATTTTAACATAAAAAGGTTAGAAAAAATTTTGATGCGAAAGGATATTATTTACGGAAAACTAACTGAATACCGAAACTTTCGAGACTTTGACTTTTCAATTAAGATAAACGACTGGGAATTTAACAAATAAAGTCGCAAGCTGCTCATGTTTTTATTATTTTGTAGTTCATGCAGGCTGTGTCAGTAGAAATTTATATTTTCCGAAGAATAAGTTCTGTTACCTACTTAGCGGACAATTGATGTTATGTATTTTATTTATGTTTGTATAAGAATACATTTCTGAGTGTTTTAATTGACCTTTGGCGTAAAAAATTTGCTTTTTTTATTTATTTAGAATATAGGTCTTCTTGGATAAAAACACGACGTATTCATTCTTAATTAATTTTATGCATTATTCTGGCAGCGTTTTGTTAATGCTTATCGATATTTTCAAGCCTTATATAATCAAAAGAAAAACATAATTGCAAATGTTTTTTTTTCTGCTTACAAAATTTACTTTTAGAAAGGTAGAGTTTAATTGCAAATCATACCAATTTTCTTTCTCCATGTCAAATTAATATTAATTATTTCTCCCATCTTAAATGAATAGCAGTTTGCTTCAATAATTTTTTGGTTTTAACAAAAATATATAAATAATTGTAAAGCATATTCAAAATAGTTTCAAAGTTTAAATTCGGAAATACGGTAGTTTTATTTTGTTTTAGAAGTATACATATATAAAATAATTAATTCCATGAAATTCAATGAATTGTTATTAAAAATAGATCTCTTGTTAATTAATTAAAAAGGAGACAGTTTCGATCATTGCAAAGGTGGCGCTTTTGACAATTGGTTGAATAGCGGTCCGAAATTTTCTTAAAAAAACCTTTATTATTTTATAAATGCAAGTTTTAAAAATATGTAGTAAAATGAACCTAACTTCTTTTGCTCTAATTCATACAAGTTTAAGGTCAATTACTTTTATGCTATATTATATATATTATTAAATGTTATAACTAACATATTTGAAATATTGTAAGGAAGTCTGTATGGCGTCTTAAAATAACACGTTTTTAGTGAACAATTGCAAATAAAAACTGAATAAACTTTTTTAAACGATATATTTTTCTGGCTTTCCTTAATTTCTGCAGCTTCACGCAGTCGCGTTGTTCCCCCAGTACATCAACGGTTTATCGCAAATTATACAGTTTATCATAACACCATTATTATATAAATCGAGGATCCTTCAATAAACTTGTTACTGCGTCAACATGTGGTCACACTTAATTGTTTGTCCGCTTTGTATAAACATCCGATTGGTAGGTACTAACTTGTAATTCTAGGCTTCATAAGTTTTGTTACATTACTCTGGTAGGAGCTCTGCGTGTTCGATGCTACTAGGGCTCGCGGTAGTTCGTCACAGCTCTACACAGAGAAAAATCGGCATAATAGTACTATTTACACTTCACTATTGGACGAAAATTGTAGTCATAATTTTTACTATTGTACGAAATTTTTAAACAACGTCGCTGCAGTTTTACATACCACAGTTACAGAAAAAGCAAAAAAATTGTGAGGAAATATTGTAGCATAGTCTTCTAGAAAATATTGTGAAATGTTGTGTGAAACAACTAATAAATATAATAAATTGCATATGATGAAGTGAGACAATTTATAAACGAGAATTTTTATACTGGGAAACTTTGTAGCACTCTTACACTAGTTGACGGATAAAATTAATAATTAATTGCAATATTCTGATTTCTGCTAATATTAAAAAGGACGTCGGTCTGCCAAGATCTTGGACATTCCTCAAAATTTACGAATTGCTGTTTCTGAAGCAAAGAGCTAGTATTACTGGCACTGGCCTGTCTAAATGGCAGTAATAATTATATCCACCAACTGCCACCATTCCCCCAAATTTACGTATTGTCGTTAATGAAATCAACAAACAAACCCACAAACCAATAAAATCTCTTTTATTTTAGAGATATTATGAAAATTAAGAAAATAATTGGTATAAAAAGCGATCATAATTTTCCTACTTCTAATTTATTAATTTAACAAACCCATTAATTTCAGTTGAACAATTAATATATTTCTGCTATTAACTGTAATAATTAATACTAAAATATGCAATTTATGCTCCTTTTATAGGTAGGTTATGTCAAGAAATTGTGCAATAAATGTGATAATGTGATAATTATGGTTCATAATTATAATTATAATAATTCACAACTAGGTATATTAATTATAGCAACACCATAGTTAATCTATATGCAAAATCTTAATGTGGCTTCATTACACAGATTTATGATAGTAGCAAAAATACTGTAAATATTTTGGTGACGATTAGCAACTATTGCCACTGGCCTAAACGTACTATTTGCAACGAGTGATCTGCACTTAATGCTACTGTAATATGTATATAGGTTCTGTTAACATAAATTGCATTGTGTTATGTAGGACAGTTTTTTTTTTAATAAACTTTCGTTTAAAGCAATTATGCAATTTGTTTAATACCCGAAGGTTTTTTGATTTAATAAATTATGTTTTCATGGAAACAGACATTTTCTTTCACGTTGTAAAATTATCACTTTGACATATTAAAATAAGTAGGTGTGGAGAATCATGCCAATAATTTTAAGAGAAATTTGAAAGAATTTTAAATAAGTGCATGTAAAAGTTCATGAGGAAACATTATTTCATATTAAGTGAAAGTGATTTCCTTATGAACGTAATGTATCTTTTTTATTATTAAAAAAACATATTCACATAGAAGGGCATGTAGGTTACAGTAATGAGTCAGGAATGTGAACACTCACCGTCATTACCCCTAACATACACTTATATATTAGCACCATCATTAAGATCGGTCCTCTATTTGTGGTTTCCCCTACAGCTATAACGTCTTGCTATAGCTATAACTCAGCTGGTTTCTCTAAATAATACAATTCCTATATAATTATCTGTGTAACATTGGAAGCAATTTCATTGGACTAATGATTAGGATTTGTGGCTTGAACGAAAATTATATTGATATTCCGGCTTGTTAAGGGAAGACGTTATATAACTAATTGGTATATGGAGAAGGAATTATGCATTTGAACTCTTGCTTATGTTGGAAATTAACGCGCAGTTTATGTATACCGTGGTATTTTAAAGACGAGAACTAAATGAGTATGCACACTGGTGTTAACTGTACTTCAAGTGGTATCATATGATTAAATATGCTTTTACCTACTTGAAAGTAAATTAAGGCATTAGTGGTTTTACATATAATTTTTTAAGAACTAAACAAGGATTTTATTTAATTAATGTTGTGCATTTTACTTCAATTAAAATTAAAATAAATGAAGTTTAAGTACATTCATTCGTTAGATTTACCTAACTCGCTCAATGCACACGGCAACTACACTACATAAAACATTAAGTTTCCAGGCTCCTAAACGAAAGTGTGCTAAGACGGTATCTATAATATAAATGTAGATACCTCAAGTATTAGTAAATTATTATGATTTAAGCAGTTAAAACCCGCATTACTTACAATCTACATTAAATTTCGAAACCGGAAGGAAACACTACGGTGCCTCGTTGGAGAAAAATATAAATAAACTTCATTAATATACGGCCACCCACGTAGCGCGGCGCGATTGACGAAGAAGTCCTCAGGGACTTTGAGAAGAATAAAAATGGAAAAGGATTTTAAAAGCAATAAGCATGCTAATGATACTTTCAGAACCTGAGCAAGTTTTAAATTGGACTGTATTGTCCTCTTGAAATCCTTTCTTATTTTTATATTAAAAATACTTTTTTTCGGTAAGTAACCAAATTGCATTGAAATAAAAAAACGCTATCGTTTACTTAGTGTTTTTAAGATTTTAATACTTAAAGGTGTCAGCCTTTTGAATTAATGGAATTCTAAAATTTTTAGTATAGGCACGGTTGTTTTTTAAAATAAATACAGTTAGGATTTAAACACCTTTGGAGTCATCATAATTTAATTTAGCATATTCTTATTGTATTCCTAATACATGTTTTATTTTCACCTTTCTGATTAAATTTATTATCCAATCTTCATCGTTGTTTTGCAAGCCACTTTTTTCTTGAATTTATATTTGTGTATTAATATTAACGAAAAAATTGAATCTCAATTTATTTAGTGACCTAACTAATTTCGAAATATTCATTGTGACAACCATATAATCGTCTATACGATTTCAGGAATAGATTGCTTGTTTATTTAGAATCTAGCTAATAGCTGTATAAATTAATTAAAATATTCATCCAATTCAAAGTGTAAAATGTAGACTACTTTCTTCTTTAATAACCCTTAACAAAGAACATTCTATGGTATTTCCATATATTTTTTTAATCGGTGCGCGGCTACTTTACTGATCTCGCTGACCTTTTTAGTGAAACTGCATAAAAGGATTGTTTGTGATGTTTTTGCCCATTCCCTCATCTGGTGCCCAATGGAGGATTTTGTTTTCTTAAATCCTTGATCAATGGTTTTTTGCATGCGAAAATATATGCTTAAATAATCGTTAATTCTCACGAAACTTCAAAATCACACCAGTTACTCTTTTTTTTACCCAATGACATTTTACATGGATGATTATTTTCCTTAATCTGGTATCAGTATAGAGAAATCTATAAACAAATATGGCAGAACAAAATGTGGGAAGAAGAGTAAATTTGAAATCAACTTACTTACTTAAAAAATACCTTCGAGTTCCTTAATATAGCTCCTGTAAAGTCTTACTTGCCTTAGTCTTACTTCCATTGTCATTTTTTTTATATAGCTCGAAAATCAGTTCGTGATGACACTGACCTAGCGTCTTTTTCTATCGGACGAACACAAACCATAACCATTTATTAATTCATCTTAGGAATCACCAGAAATTGAATACGTATTTGTTTCGAAGAATAAGTCAAATTGAAAAAATTGGTAATCGGACCCAGGATAAGATCCAGAACTAAGATTTTCAGTTGTCATGCTACAACCTTAAAAGTTTTCGTTTTCAAAATTTAAGCCAATTTTAACAAGCAACAAGCAAGATGTTTCCCCAAAGTTGTTAAATTTCGAAAAGATTTGATTTTGTTGCAGCGCCCTTGTGCCAGTTATATCTGCGCAACATTGAGAATTATCGAAAATTTGTGGAAAGGTGAAAATAATACCAACTGCTTTGTTCGAAATGATAGCAAACGGTGTGACAATTGAGTAGGAGTTAGGACGGCAAAAAATAACATCAGTAGAGGATTCTGCAATGGCAGTGACAAGTAAACGAAATAGACGAAAAATGGCGCTAGAAATTGGCGCCGAAACCAATATTACTCATCGATATCCATTTGGCATCATCACAGTAAAACCAGCACTTGTATCCTACATTACACCCATGATAAAGCATTCAGGAGGATCAGTGCCAGAACATCACTGATCCCACTGAATGTTTTATCGTATTATTATTTTTGCGAAACCTCTTAATTAAATGGCTTACTAAGAAAAGAAAGCCATAGAAAAAATTTAAAGGATAATGCCACTTCGTTCGAAACAAGATTAATTAGCGAAAATAGTGTGTTCTAACACAATAACGACTTCAATATACTATACTCCCAAGATATGCAGTGAAAATTTAGAACAAATGGAGCGCAGAGGAAATATTGATGTGTTTAAGATATGACTCCTTTCAATGTCCAAATTGGCAGATTCGCAAATCTGCTCCAACATCCACCACGATACTTTGGGCACAACTACAAGAAGCTCTGTGCTTCTTTCAAAATACAGTCCCAAAAACTGGCTAAGCGTTCGAATCTAATAACTCCCAGATAAATGCGGCTTTGATAAAAAAAAACGTAAAAACAAACACATCGTTTTTTTAAGTACCTATTATAGCTCCTTTATATCTACAGAATGAAGTTTATATATAATCAATATTTTCCTTTTTCTTTGGGGTTTTGTATGTATAGAATTTATTTTGATACCGTAGCAAATTTATCTGAATCAATCACCTATGTATTAGGAATATTTTCAATTATTATACATACTTAGATACTACAGTGCTGCGAATCGAAACCGGTTTTAGGTGTTTTAGATGAATCAAAACTAAATACTGTCAATCCAAAACAAAAATGTTAACACAACGCATATATCTCAGTCAAACGGCTCTCGTCAGCATCACTTTGCTTTGGGCCAACATAAAAACTGAATCACTATATTTTATGCGGAATTAACTCAACCATTTTTCTCACAATCAGTGCTTTACCATGTTCAGGATCCAAAAATTCTTCACTTTCTATTATATAAGCATAGGTATACAATTTCTATTACCCGTTGGAAAGTTTGGAAAAGTATAGGTTTGTGAATTTTTTTTCATTTAAGAATTTTAATTAATAAAAGCCTTTATTTTATAAAAATTGCAAAATAGCTTTGATTTGATCGCAATATAAAAAGTTATACTAGTCGATGATATCGAGCGGTTATCGCTAAATATATAAATTTTATTATTTTGTCCGGAATATATATTTGAATACGTTTCGCATATTTAACAAAACACCTTACGACTAAATCTTGTAAAAGTAGCGCTGAAATGTATATTAATTTTCTCTACTGTAACATTTAGAAACGTTTATTTATTTGTTACTTATGAAAACGTACACTGTGAAATACATTTCTAAATTTAGAAAGAGGACAGTGTTTGAAGCTTACAATTGCAATAAAATTCTATATCAAAGATGGACGCTTTGTAACCTTGATTCGAATTATTTATCAAACACTGTATGTCATCCTATAATGAATTTAAGTTATAGCCTGTTTTGTAATTTTTTTTTGCTTATGCGATTCTCATTTTCTTTTTTGATTTATCTTTAGTTAATTTTAATTTTTAAAGTATTTTTTTAGTAGTGTTTTTTTAATTATATTCATTCTTATTTTTATTTAATATGTATGTAGATTTGCCTATACTTGGATCTATCACCTGTTAGAAAATAAAATACTATTGCTATAGTATATACAAGACGAGTACTTTTAGCCTATAAGGTACAACTAAAATTAGGAATGCACTAATAATAGTGTTTAAGTTAAGTTAATGTTAAACGTATTTAGGTTAAAATGTAAGTACGTATGTATGCATATCAATATATTTTAAAATCGAACATAAATGTTTTTATCATAAACGTTCAGTATAATAATCTTTGTAAATATGTGCGTCCGTGTGAACCACCCGTGCTCGAAGGATTAAGTAAACATTTCTTTTCTGAAGTTCGAGTGCAAATCATTATATTTATGGACAGACTATACCTATCTCATCCCATAATCTTTTTAAAGCTTTTTAAGCTTGTTTGCGGGCAATCAAACCAATAGCAAACCTTTCATTTCTATTAAACTGCATTAGTCATGTGAAGAATCTTGTTTAGGCAACCATAATTATTTTACTAGTTAAAACGATTATACATAAACTGCTAGTGTCTGCCTCTGCTACAACAAATATGTAAACTAACTTATATATTTTTTCTTTGTTTTCAGGTAAGGAAAATTTAACATCACAACGTCAGCATTTACTTGGCCAGTTCGACGAGTATTTCAATTATTCATAGCTTTGGTACGTTAATCTCTGCAAAAAAAGAAAAACTCTTGTATTTTATTGGACATTCACCGGAAAAAGAATTTAAATGCACCGGAAAACGAATGAAAATTAAAAAATAAAAGAAAGTCTGTGTCCGCATAGCCACGTCGGAGCGCCATGGTCTTTGCGAAGCCGAACTTGAAAACTCGAAGACGCAAACAGCAAACCAACTTTGCGTATATTACGAAAATTTACGTCTTTATTTGCAAATTCGTATTAAAGTTTTCAAGTGACATACATATTCTTATCGCGGAATGTCGTGAAACGCTTTTCTGCACTTAGCACTCGGGCACAACCAGATAAAGGGCAAATCGATTTGCCTGTGGGTACTTTTTACTTTTGTCTTTCGCTTATTTTTTCACACACTTTAGTCTACATTTCGAAAATAGTAGTCTGTAAATATTTATATAACGTCTCAAACTTTTCCGTGAATGTTTTATAAATAACTAATAAGTTTTCAATGCGAGAGACAGTTTTTGTATTCAAATCCAGCTTTGCACCGGAAGGATTAAAGCTTTGTGTCGGGACTGTCGCTCGCCGGAATATACACTGAATTTTGATCAGCTACGGGGAATACAATCCCGAATTAATTATTTACAACATCCATTTATAACTATACCTACGTACTAAATTAGGTATATTCAACGACAAAGCTTCTCCTCCTCAATGCCATAATCAGACAATTAATAGTTTCGTGAACTTCATAAATAAATACGCCGTTTGTAGTTTTAACAGGATTTTGTTATCACAATTATTTTATTACTTAGCTCACTTGCTTCATACCGAATCTGCCATACTTTACATTATCCGGAAATTAAAATTGCGGATGACGTAAGATGATTTTCGAAATTGGAAATTAAAAATAATAAAAAAAGAATAAATATGAGTGATGCGACAGCCCGCTCTTAAAATACGAGGAGAATGGAAAGTTCTACATAGGTACGGATCTCATTAAACTTATTGCAATACAATATAACACATATATTATCATTCTTCAAAGCGCATTGTAAAAAGTGGAATTATTTGAAATTACTTTTAATATAAACCATTATTATTCTCTTTGCATTAGATTAGATTAGAAGAGCATGAGAGTCCTCATGGGTCGATTAGTCGTAGTATCCACTGCGGCTACTAGGGCTTATTATAGAGCGAAGGATTTCTTAAAGTTCATCCAACAATCGATTTCTTAAGAAAGCTCAGAATGCGGAATGCGTCTGCAAATGCTGTCGGCATCTCATCATTCAATTTGTAAAGCCAGGAACAATTATTGCTTTGAGACTTTTGTGGTCAAGTTGAGGTAGTTCTTTGAATCTGACATGATTATGTAAAATGTACTCCTTCGCATGTACCAAACCAGGACAATTATCCAAATATTGGATCAACTTCTATTGATTGATTTGCTGTTTAGCTACACTTTATTTATGAAAACTAAATTATTACAAATCATCCTAACCCCGTGCTCCACCTGAAAAGGTACTACACGAGGCTACCTATTCTAAGTACTAATATGGGTTCCATAACAATTGAATTGATCCTACTCTAACTAAATAACTTCCCTATGATTTTTAATAACAAAAATATAATACAGTAGCCTCGGGACCATATGAATACTACTTTTGAGAAATGATAAAATATATGTAATGTGATTAGTTCACATAATCGCGAGTCTACTGTGAATCAGTCAGCTATCAGTTATTATTAAATGCGCCCATGGAACGACTTTCGTTATCTCCCAGCATTCGCCAAGACACTGATTATATATAATATACTTATATAAAATCAATGGCCACGGAGTAAGGAAAAACCATGGCAAAAACCTTGCTCTGGGAGGAGCTGTTTAGCTACAGTAGGCGCCGTGCACATGGCAAGTTCAAATCCCTAAAATTACTCCGCAGCAGTCTTTTCTGCAAGGGTGTATGCTTTCCAATTTCCCCGAATGAGTAAATTTCCAGGTACCCAGATTAAATATAGATTATTAGCGATCCCCATTTAGCTCGTTTTTACAACATTAAAGAAGGTTCGAGTTCCATTTACTCGCCTCTAGTGCTTTCAGCGTCGACTAAGTATCACTAATTTTTTTATTGATTTGTGTGTAATGCTGCTATTCAAAATTTCTCTATCACACAGTTTTGTATGTATGATAACTTCTTCAAATATTTAAAATATTTACATTACAGATGTTTAGAGCAGAGCACGCGTTTAAGAAAACGGCCTTGTATCATCCATTATGCGGGATGCCAATGATCCTTTGAGAGATGATTTGGAGCCTAGTATGACCGACGAAAAATGGATTTAATTATTATATATTTTAAAATTTTAAACGGCATATGCGGTTATGTATAGCTATGCGTGAGGAGAGTTATTTCGGGCACCAGAAGGTTTTTATGCCAAAATCAAACAAAACTTTGCTTCATTCACTTTTCATCGAGAGCTTTCTCTGTATACATATATAAGCCGCAATTATGTTTCCCTCTGCTGAAAGTTCTTGTAATGTTCACTGCTCGCACATTCTTGTTTTTGTTTCAAAACTATATTGTTTACACTCAAAGAAGTGTAAGCTTCTTAACGAATGAATAAACTATATAGTATAACAAAACAATATCAAAATATCCACTGGTAAATATTTCAGTTATAATGCCATTGCATCACAAAGGAAACTGCTGTTATTAAATATACATATACTTATAAATAACAAATATCTATTACATTTCTCAAATAAAATTATTGAAAAATTACTATATACTGCTATGGAAACAGGTGTTTGGAATATAATTTAGAGTCATTTAAAACAGGTTTCAAAGCTAAATGAAGAAGTAATTGTAAGTTGAAGTGCATACTCGGTTGTCTACTCTTCATGCAAATTTTGAATTTGCCAAAAATGACTATAAAAATAGACCATCTTAGCAATAGGTGCTAAGTATAGCCTTAATTATAATATATACTTTATTTTCTATGTTAATTCCAACTTACTTGGTATATTTTTATGTTTTTATTATATTTTGCTCCGGGAGGTTTTTTTTTTTTCATTCTTTGGAAGGTTTATTCGGTAATTTTTGCTATATTCTCCTCTGGGTGAAAGGTGCTACTCAGAGTCTTATATGTAATTTAAACTTTATTTTATTTGTTAATTCAAGCTTGGTATTTTTTATTATATTTTGCTCAGAAGATTTTTCGTTTTTCGGGATGATTATTCGGTAACTATTTCTGTATTCCCTTTAAACTAGAGTAGATAAATAACGGTATTTTAATGTCAGTTACTGGTTATCCATCTGAATCGGATATTAGTCTACCTGACAGCGATAACAATCGAAGACAAATAATTGCTACTGTTAGTTTAAATATTCATTTTGCCGGTGGCCACGAAACACGACGGTTGTTAGTGAACTCCTACAACGCCACACACTCAGAAATATCAAAGTTCCGCAAAGTGTTTCCCTAAAAGGTATCGTTATATCACCTAAATAATATAAATCCATTACCTTGACCTGATTAATCTTCGAGAATCTCCTATAAAACTTCCTGAGAAGAATCCTGGATAGAATACCATTCCATGATGTGACCGTTATTGGAGGCCCTGGAACCGAACGCCCAACTGGACCCAGAGATTTACCAGCCCACTTGGAGGATTTGGGGAGGGACTTAGAACTGTTCATTCGCACCTAAGGTATTTTAATCAAGTATATCCCACCTAAAACAGAAATTTTAGTGTTTAAGAACCGACACTAAGATAGTGTATTTATTATTATTATAGGGATCTTTGCATATATCGATAACACGGATAGTTGATGATATCACAGTTATCTTACAAATTGATTTTTTGCCATTTATGGATAATTGACTTTGATTTAATTTTTTTTTCCGATAATTTTTAACGTTTCTTTAACCTCGTTTATTTAAAGTACCAGGCAAGTTTGAATACGTATTTTTGTTTTCAATAAATTGTTTTTTATAGTATTTATGATTCCAACATACGTACCTGTGATCAAAGAGTCTCAAAATTGGATTGTTTTAAAACATTCTTTTATTTGCACGTTTGGTGTGTTTTTACAATGATTTATGATAATTACATTTTCTCAAATTTAAATAATCAGAGAAGGGCATTTGGGAGCGCGCTCTGTAGGGAAGAAAGTTGCCTATTCGTTAGCAAGTGTCTGGAAAGCTAAATTGACAGGCGATTTGGTGCTCCTACAAGTATCCTGTGCCACCTAGCCGATAGAAGGTCACTCTTCACAATATTCACTCATTGATCGGAGAAATCGCTAGGTGAATAAAAACCACTAAATTGTTGTATTTTATTTTTATTGGAAAAAAAGGAAAAGAAAATTGTATACGAATTTTTAATTTAATTATAATAATTAATTTGACTGAAGTAAAAGAAATTGAAAATTTTGATACGCCGGGCATTTGCTCTGAAAAACAGCAATACATACATTTTTTAACGTAAAAAAAAGTAACAAAAATAAATTTCTTATAATGGGGTCGAGAACCAACATTTACAGAACATTTACTCCTATTGAAAAACATTTTTTTTTTAGATTCTCGGAGATTCCAAAGCTAGTGTACTTGGCGACTATTTAGGTGCTTTAGAAGAGATTTCCACTACTAAGCTGAGCGAACGCCGCTTAGTGCCAGAAAACTCGCTAGTGTATGGCCAAACTCATCCGTATTCATTAGATACGCCGTAGGAGTTGACAGAACCCTAGCGTTCCCCCATTCTAGCCCCGCACGATAGTAGAATCTTAGCCTAAGAGTGTTATTGTCATAACCTAATTTCTTTAAAAATAATTACTAAACTGATTCTACAAAATTTTCATCCATTATTTTAAGCCATACGTTTCTCATAAAACGAAAAGCCCCAATTGCGAGAGATTTTTTAATTTTGCCTGCTAAGTATCTACTAAGAAAGGATGATAGCGATGTTCATAAATATTATGGACACCTGTATAATCAATAATATCGAAGAAAACAGTTAGAAATATTGTAAGGTTTTTGGGGTTTAAATAATCACGCCGACACTATATTTAATAAAAAAAAAACTACTTATTTACACTTAAATTCTGGTAAAAATAAATTAACACTGATAATAACACTAATTAATGTTGTTTCTTGAATGTCCCAGTAGATTACATTCAAAATAACAGATTAAATATGCGTTAACCTACTTTTAGGACGGTACGTATAGTCAAAAACACTTTTAAGTTATGCAACATTAACTTTTATAAAACTTTTGTGAAAATACTTCTTTTGCTAAAATGAAAAATAAAACTGCTATCAAAGGTCTAGTCTTCTTTGGGACATAAGTATACAAACACGTATCAATTTCAGCGAAATGGATATAAATTGCTCGTATTTAAACCGAAGGCAACGGATGTTCCCCATGGTCAGACTTGGCGGCAGTAATGTAGAAGGTACAAGAACTAAAAGTCATAAAAAACATTCGATTTTATAGCGCGTAAAAATTGACATCGAAAGCGTAAAATGTAAGACGTTTACGTTCTACACACAACACCGTTACCGAATAAAGGGAAGAAGTGTGAGCGATTAATGGAAGGAAGATAAAATAAAGCAGGCAGTATGAAAAAGGTGTTATTATGGCCTAAGGTGACGTCACCCTAAGCAATATCGGATATTGCATATTAAAGTCTCTGCTTTGCAGAGCTATGTTGTTCTGTCTCTATAGCAGATGCAATAAATGTCATAATTAATACCAAATTAAAACCGTTTGAAGCTCCTAAATTAGAAATGAGGAAAGGATTACGGGTTGTAGTAGGTTATTCATAAGTAGGCGTATATACGCTTTCAAAATCAAATACTTCATTAACTAAATTTGTGAGATTAACATTTGACAAAGCATGTTTAAAATGCCTTATCATTTGAAATTTCGGTTTAGTTTTTTATGGCAATTTCTAAAAGCATTTTTGTCTAATTAATCGAAATATTTATCAGATTTAATTTTTGCAGCAGTTCTTAAGAACGAAGAGCTACTAGCTGTTATTAATCTTATATTTCACCCGTAAGATTTTAATAAACCTATTTATGTCAAGCCATGTCGTAACAAAAGATTCGAAACATTGATCAACATTTTTGTTTTTGGTATGTTAATATTTGTTTTTTTTTAGAAAAGTAATGACAAAAACGTTGAAAAAACTCTTCCTCCTCGGAAGCATCGGTAGCGTGTTATTGAAAAGAAACGATTTTTTAACGCATCGAAGGAATTTTTTATCGCTGATCCATGTTTCGTGTTATGGTGCGACACTATACGGTTTTAAACAAAATTTCATGCCATGTAAGTATCGAAGAGATACATTTGAATAACATTATATGTTTCAAAAAATATTCATATATAACTAGTGAACACCTGTATATAATTATATTGATTTTAGTTTCACTAATGTTCCAAGCTAAGTATGTACGGATGGTATTTAAAATATGAATACCCAAAACAAAAGCATATACAAACTACGGCGCCTTAATCGAAAGCTTACAGTAGAGCTATTGTTTTAAAGCATAATAACAACGTATTATTACAGATAGATATATGGTAGCTTATATAAAACGATGTTATTTTTCTACGTGGAATTTAAAAATGAAATATAGGGTGTTCCATTTAAAATAACGGAGTAAGTATGCGTTCTTCTACTTTTGGAACACCCCGTATACTCAAAGATATTTTTAGATTATGCAGCATTGAATTATGTACAACTTTGGTATAAAGGACTTTTTCCTAAAATCAAAAATAGAGTTGTCTTCGGTGGGACACCTGTATTATCTTTAAATTCTACCCAGGAAAATAATATCACTTTATATGTTTATCTGTAAAAACAACGCTGTTATTTACGCTTTTGTAAAAAAAGGCCCGGCTGCAAGCTTACGGTTAAGGCGGCGCAGTTTGTATATGTATTTGTTTTAGATATTCATATTTTAATTATCATACATACATACTTAGCTTGATACAACAGTTAAGCAATCGATATAACTATATACAGGATTTACTATGGTCCTGAACATTTGTTTGATTTGAGCCCAACGTGACTTGATTTCTTTAAATAGCAGCCCATAGTTTTGCTTATGCTAAATTAACCTTTATGTAAAGCCCTTTGAATTCATGTTAAACATTTGTAACGACACATGCAAGATATTGTAGATAATTACCTTTCAATAAATCTAATGAATTTTTCCATTTATGAACTAAATGAAGCCGCAAATCAGTAAGCATGAATTGTTTTACCGTAATAATTAAAAGTCAAAGCTATTAAAAACAATTTGTTTTATCCAATTGTTTTTGTGTAGGTATAGAATGTACCTATACATTGAAATAAAGACATTCTGGATATGCTATTATTGATGTCGGATATATGTAAATATATGAAGTTTAATAGAAATTACAAAGTGTTGATTTAGCAGCGGGATATAGTAGAAAGAGTACTATTTCTGAATTATAATGCTATTAGAATGGTAAAAGCCATGGTATTTACTTCGCACTTATCGGAAGGTCTTGAAGGATTTTTTTTTGTGCCGTACTCAATTATTTACCTAGAGGGAAGTTGTTTAATGAGTTATTTAAGACATATTTGTCCTTGTGTATTAAAGTTAATGTAATTTTTCAATTAAAAAGTATAAAGAAATTCAAATTGCTTGTTTTCTTTTAATGTAATTAATAAAGCGATTTACTAGTATTGATTTTTTACTCACACGATTTAAAACATAACAGTTTAGAAATACTATTGTATCCAAACCCCTTTTACCAAAATGTGTACAAAAAGGTAAAATTGATATTGATATAGGATGTATCTATTAACTATATTAGTGTATGCAGTTTAAAAGGCATGTTAAATTTTTGAAGGAGTAGCAAAATGTAATAGGAGGAAGTACAATACGTACCATGTCTAAAACTCATATCCATCTCACATTCATTGGGAAATTTTTATTTTAGAGATAATTTTATTTTTTTATAAAGGCTTTTGTAAAACAAATCTAAAATTATTTAATTGGCTTAGAAATATTGAAAGTTATTTAATCAGATCTATCAATCAATTTAATTTTTCTATTAAAATGTATAAATAAATTAAAGATTGTTTCTGTTGTTTTTTATTCAATTAATAAGATACGATATCATTTCATTCATTCTTTGTTTAAGGTGCTATCTATCAGGGTGAATGGATCAACTTAAGTCTTTTATTTTAATGATTTATGTATGAAAAATGTATACTATTTAAGTAATTAAGTAAATATATAATAAAATAAATAAATAATCATTGCGATGTAAGGATGAGGATTTATACAATTACATAAAGCTTACATACCAAGCCGAAGTGAAAATTAATGGAAAATTCCTTAGATTTCCTTAAAATCATTAATTATCTACAAAAGGCTGCATGAGGTATCATAAATGTTTAGTACAAATTAAAAGAGTTTTGTGTAAGGGTTGATTTAACATAAACAAAGATTAAGGGTGCTATTCAAAAAAAAATCAAGTTACCTTGAGCCAAAATGAAATATTTTGCTTATAGATTGAAATGTTAAGAACTAAGGTTTCTATCGTATAGTTAAAAATATGACAGGTAATATTTGTCACGTAGAAATTTTGTAAATACAATCCGTACTAAGATTTCCAAGGAACGTTTCTGCTGAAATAAACACAAACAACATCTACATAACAGATGATATACATACATGTACATGCAATATCAACTTATGGGATACGATTAGAAGACAATATCACTTTATTCCTTCTGTACCCTGTGTACCTACATTTTGAAATCTATTACATCGTAGAGAATTTCTTAGTCTATCATATTTTCAAGACGATGATAATTTGTGTGTACGATATTGTTACTTGATTGCTTCCATCTGAAAAATTCAAATTAGAGGTGAAAAATCTTGTTATGATTATCAAAATATCAACAACAGAGGAAGTAATTATCACAACAATGATATTTGCCTAGCTGCATAGTTTTTTTTTATTTTTTAGCAAATTTTTATATCTTTATTTAGTTACCTTCTTTTGATGATTATAAAAGAAAATAAATATGTCTGTATTTAGCCACGAAATAAGAAACTTTCGTTTAAAGTATATCTCTCCGATTTTGATTTAAAGTATATCTCTTCAAAATCTACAAAGTATCCAGTAATCCAGGTTGTATTATTATTTTTGCATAATAATAAACAGACCTGCCAGAATTCTCTCTAAATTTAGAAAGACAAAAACTCTTGTAACTTTTACCTAATTTACGCCCTATTCAATCCGACATCCACAACACAGAAAATAAACATACATCCACGTAATGCTTTATTACATAAAAGCAAAGATGTCGTGTGTCCATCGTGTGTGCTTTGCATATTCCAATCGTTATTTATTTATTTCAAGATGAGTTTTTTATTTTAATTTTAATAAGTTATACCGCCTAAGTATTTTGTACATTTTTTAATCTGAAATACGAAACAATTAAAATTTATATTAACGATTGCCAATACTATTTTGAAATTATCAATACACAATTATATTACGTAGATACCAGAAACGATTATCTTTTAAAACGGCTGTATAAATCGAGCCGTAAAAATTTAAGTATTTCTGTGCCGTTTTAGAAATCAAACGACCAGGCCAGGCAAAACATGTATATTTCCATTTAGCGCGGTAACGAACCGTTCATAACAACTTCCCGAGGGTTAAGCCCTGTGAAAGGAATGAAGTAGAATAAAAGTGAATAGATATCTAGTGACTTTAATGAGTAGCGACGAATTACGCCATCTCACCGTTTGCGGCCTGACTTCTAACAGTGGGGCTCGTAGTGGTTCCCGTGGAGCGAGGTTGGTTTCGCTCGAAATTTCGGCGAATTTTCTCGTTTCTCGAAAGTTCGCGAATTCTCGATACCCCTGGTCCAGTTCGACCGACGCGACCTACCCCTTCGCCATTTTATAAACCCCAAGTCGTAGAGTCTTCAGATCCGCGTAGAATTTTACCGATTTACGCGTGCTAAACAGAGCACGCCAATGTAGTTGTTAAAAAGAGAAGGAAATATCAAACTTTATATAATGTAAAGTAATTGTGTCTTACAAGAAGTCGACAGGATTTGCAAAACACAAAATTAAGAGAACCTATACCAATGGGAGAGGACAATTAAGAATAGGAAAACTGCGAATGGTTTTGAGTATATAGGCCCTAGTTTTGAGAATTTATTTTTCTGAATACAGAAATATATGAAGTTAGGTATTACAAAACAAGGAATAAGTTCTATCCAATCCTCGATTTCTTTTTTATTATTATCACTACCGGTTTCGGCTCTAGGCTATCATCAGGTGTAATACGTCAGTATAATTTTGAAGCTATGTCACTTACGTTAAAATTTATCACTATTTAAAAATAACAATACAAATAAAAATAAAAATAAAACATTACACAAACAACAATGAAATTGTTACGCATTTCTTGTTTTCTAATACCTAACATCAAAATCCACCAATCCAGAACTTACAATAATTTAGAAATACGTATACGAGTCATGCGATAAGTAAGTAAACTAGTAAAGTGACCGATTTTATTATTTTTGAACCTGCATTTTTTCCCGGAGTACATACCATTAATTCTACTTCAAAACGAAGGAAGTGTGACAATGTGTATTACACAAATTGTTTTATTTAAACTTTAAGCCCTATTGATAGATCCCATACACATTACCAAATCTTTAATTTTGTCATCTTCTCACCCATACTTCTTCCATTTTCTCAAGTTCTATAAGTTCATAAGCAATGTTCTTTCACTGCTGCAAATGATGAGCTGAAATAAAAATAAATTAAATGCATGCATTTTTGTTGGAACTTTATTTTGATTTCTGGCAGGAATCTCATTTCAGATGTATACTCGTATTCATAATGTTCACACCGAATATTTTCTATTGTAAATTAGGCAACGTAGAAATTGTGGATGTTGATAATTGAAAGGCATGACCGCAGTACCCAGTCATAAAATTGTAAACACTGTTTTGAAATATGTATTAAATGTCGATGGCCAAGATATTGTGAAATTTACTTTAGTATTTGTACGCTTTTTTGTGAATGCGAGTGTGCCTGAGGGATGGAAGAGAGGAAAAGATGACCGATGGCGAAATGAAGGAAAGCGTCCAAATTAGACTCGCCGATTATCAGATAAATGTCGTATGCGAGCCTATCTTCATAATAATTCATAAATCATAAAATTGTTTATTGAAAAGCATTTAACCTCTAACGTCCATTATTATAACTATTAATTATTATTTTGGCGTATACTTGAAAATTTTCGGTAATGTGCAATAAAAAATTGGGATTCCCACTAACTGGAGGTCAAGATTTGTAGCTTTGGATGGGAATGGGCACTTTCAAGGCAAACAAATTAAATTGCGATCTACTGTAGTTTTCGTAATATTGTGTTGTTTCAAAATAAAAAAAGACTCACCTGTAAATATACATTCCACAATCAACGCCAAATTTTAACAAAATCCTATTAATTAAATTTAGATTCTCTTGCCAACTACACGCGTTGGTTCAATTACTTGTATCTGCATAAAAGCAACGTCAACCGCTGATACAGTATCTAAGTGCATGGACAGAAAGCTTTATATGTAACCTAAAACTTCAACAATGTCCCGTTTTCGCCAAGACTTTTACTAGTCGTTCTGTTGAAGAATATATTGTATGTATGGTGATACAATACTTCAGAAATACTCTCTGCAGCGGTAACCTCAAGATTTAATACAAGATAGTTCTCCAGCGGAGCCAGGCCATTCAAGAAAGAACTCTTGTGCACATGCTTCTGTACTTGAGGGTGGGTTAATGTCAGATAATGACACGTCTGGTGTTAAGCGTATCCGTTGCTTGAGTGTTTATATACAAACAGTGACCGGCTGTGTCGCCTAACAATGCACTTCCCTTTCCCGCCTGTGTACGCCCTTTTGACCGCCCTACGGTAGATCATCTTACGTTGTAATAGATCCCGCTTGACATTTAACATGCCAAAGACAACTACTATTAATAGTCGGTCGCCGTGCATGAACTTTTGTTCATTGACTTCGACGCTCCCTATTGTTCTACACGACAAATTTGCACAGTAAAATAGTATTTATTACCTTCCTATAGAAAACCAAGACGTTCCGGAACATTTCACGTTAGCACTTTTGAATTAAAAGTTTTCATAACTATAAGGTTAAAATGAAATTTTATTTAAAACGTAAGTTAAATTATACCACTTAATATAATTTTAAAAAAAAGTATCTGTTTTGATCCGCAGAAGCATCAACTACAACTTTCACGAGTACTAGACGGCACTAAGCTCTCTTCTAGACTTATTGCTATTACTATACAGAACTTTTAAATAATATTAAAACTACTTACGTTAGCGATTCATGGTTTTCCGTGAATCGCACCTAATTTTTCCCAAACAATGTAGATATGGATACGTGACTAAGTATGTACAGTCACCGACAATAATATTTAGCCCCATCAAAGCGTCGAGTCATTCGAATGCTAAATAATAATGTTCGCGACTGTACCTACGTATGAATAATTATGTTGGTTCACATTTCAGTTATTGTAAATCATTTGAGTAAGATCAGATTGATTCTGAAAAGTTTTCAAAAAATAAAAAGAAATAAGCTACTAATACTATAATACCTATTTTTATTTTGCAAAATTGTGTATCTCTGTCTTGAAATTTAGTTGACTCATACTAGTTATTATTCAAAACTAAAAAATACAATTTAATGAAATCTAATCAATCACCTAAAACATAAGATAGCAATCTTGTAAAAAAATGCTAGTATCTACTAGTTTGTATGAAAATCTATACTTTTTTTTATTGTGCATAATGGATTTTAATATATTTAGAAAGGTACTTTTAATTACCAGGAGCTTTTAAATATCGAGAGAATAATGTATCTTTCGCTTTTCCAAATAATGGTGTGCCGAGCTTCGTGTTAGGATCAATATTGTTCTGATCTCATAAATTATTATTTCCGGTTGCTATTTGGATATTTTGATTTAAATTTTTTATTCAGCACTGAAGAAATTAAATTAACAACCAACATCTAGGTTTGTAGAGCGGAATTTCAACAGAATATTGCAGTTAAATTAAGTTAAAGGTAGATTGAGCACTGTGAGATATACTGATAACACACGCAATATAAATAAACTTCTATCTCACAGAAGTTTTTAATCTTCATACTATGTATATTTCATTAGCTACGCTAACATCTTCAGGTGTACAAGTATATTGCCCGAACATCAAATATGTATTTATAATAAGTATATCCTAGGTTACAAAAGAGAAAATCAAAGAAATTCTAAATATTTATAATTAAGGGGTGTTAAATCTGTATCAAATAAGCTATTATTATGTTTTTTTTTTCATATAAATAGCTTCCCAGATATTAAGATTTTTACAATATGAAGACTTAATTACATCTAGATCATTAGTTGAAAAATTGTATCCTGTATTAACAAAATGATATGCTAAAGCGAATTTATCAGCATTATGACTATTAATATGATATAGATGTTCTTTAAATCTAATCTCCGCATTCCTCTTTGTTTGACCTATGTATACTTTATTACAAACAGTGCATTTGATCTGATAAATCCCAGCACATTTTTTTAAATCAATAATTTCAATATTAAATTTTAATTTGTTTCTTCAAGTATTAGAACTAGAACAACCGGACTAAGGTTGCATTTTTTGCACAAGTTTAATATCTGGTTAATCCATAATTTAGAGTTAAATCTGCAAAATTTTTCTTTAGTAGTTTCTCTCGAAAAAGTGCAGTTATATTTCTTAATGACCTCTTATTTTCTAACTTCTTTTTAATTTTATCCACCATACTTTTCTTATAACCATTAATTTCTGCCACATGCTATAACGCAAAATTATCGCGATTTGTACAGGGTGTTTCGTAACCTCAGTACAGTCTTCAACTTTCTTTTTTTTTAATAGAATACCCCCAATATTATTGCACTTAAAAGCTACAATAAATTAAAAAAAAAAAATAAGATACAACGCACTCTAGCGCTAAACTCATTAATTTCCAAGATATCTTTTTTAAAATTATCTTCCACTTAACCACACTAATCTTCTGGTGATTAAGAAAAAGAATGTTGTGTATTTTTGTTTATAGCATGTATAAGATGAGTTGTGTATATAACTGTTTGTGTGTGTGGCTTTTCTATATATGTCAAAGTAGAATCCATTATCTTTGATCGTAATTAATAAATCAAGGAATGAGTCACTACAAAGTTACTATTATTATCACCCTTTTGAGAGATGTTTTCTTTTAGTTTGGTTTAAGGTTTCAACTTAATATCAGACTGCATTTAGATTTACTGTATACTTTTCTTCAGTTAATTCGTTTAAATCTATACTTTATTCTGCGGAATCTCTGAAGTAAAATTTTACTGTATAATAACATAAAAAAAATTAACCTTGAAAAAATTCTTTTTCAAACTCTTTTAGTCAGAACAAACTAATATGTATCGAAAATAGATATGTTAAAGGTAATACATAACTGTTTTGCGTATTTATTTTGATATATACTGACTGAATTTGAAAACATTTTATTGAGAAACTCTGCATTATTTATTTATTGTTGCTTTAGATGCAATATATCTCGATCAAAGTGTATGACATTTTGGATAGTTCTAGTATAAAAGAAAAATCACAGTTTTGGATTTGGGATAACGACGGCTACGCATATTTATCCATTGTGGAGATTATCTTTTACAGTTGAATTCTCTCGCAAAAAAAAATAAGAGAAATGAGAAATAAATGGTACATTACACGGTCATTGTAATCCTGCGTGTGACGTGTTTGTCAATTGCAATTGCGTGCGCATTAAGCAAATGTACTAACAATGAAAAAAAAAATCGTCCAGTTATAACATACATACAACCACGACCTAAATCTATTTATATAACTTTGCTCGTAAATTTTTTAAATTAAGCTAGTTTATTAGAATTAGTCGACCCTTACTTCAAAGTTCCCGTCACACTTGTTAATTACTGCCACCTGCAACATGCAAATTGAAAAGCTCATGCAAGTTCCGTTTACCCGCCAACGTTGTGGCCTGCATTTATGTATGTAACTATTCCAAAAAACCACTTTTTTTCCAGAAAAGAGTAACGTACAGGAAAACTACGTAAAGTTTTTATTTACTACATGCATTGTAGCTATTTATGCTTCACAGTTTCGCCGTTTAGTCTGAAAAGTAGCAATCATGACTCTACTGTTATTTAAAAGTGTAAATACGCCATTATCTTGTGTCGGCATGGCAACAAAACACTACATTGACAGAAAGAATGAAGAAAAGAACTGGCCTCAGCCCCGAAAAAAATATTTTTTAAGCATATTAAAGACAATATTCTTTACGCTAAAGAAATATTTAGTTCAAGAGACGAATATTTATGATTGAATTAAATTGCGAGTGTGAAGAAATGATTAGTACCAAGATGACAGATTCCAAACTTCTTTGCAATAATAAAATGTATTATTCTTTTAATTGACTATTTCACAGTAACTTACTGCAACTTCAGCAATATACTGATATGTAAGTGGCAAGTGCCGTGATAAATAAAAACATACACTTTGTAAAAAGAAGCACATATAAAATTGTAAACAAATCAATAAAATACATGAGAGCAGATAATTTAGTAGAGCAAACCCGAAATGAGCGAACATATCTCATTACTTGGTAATTACAACAAATATTTCTGTGAAAGTGACAGGAACTAGGAACCTGTATCTTCAGTTTTACATTTCGTGCTTTTTTTTGGAAAATAGAATAGAAATATTAGTTATCCAAATACTTCCCGAGTTGTTATACCAAAGAAATGGAAGACATAAATAAAGAAGGACCACTGTATAGAGAAGCGAACGAAAAATTAAATGTGCCAATTTCAATAAAAGGTTGTCTCATTGTTAAACTTATTATATTGATTGAAATTAAAACAACGAAAGCAGTGATATAACCAGTACTTAAAATTGTTGCTTCAACAGCCTAAATAAAATTCCATTACAGAAACCCTTACTGGTAAAATATTTATAACATGGATGACAGCTTTATTCATTACTTATTGTTATATTGTTGTAGTATATGTTATACGCATGCATGTAGAAGGAGTTGTTATTTTAATATACACTTGATTGTTAGCCGCCTATCATTACTCAGCGATACCCGATCATACGCAAGGATATAACAAGACTACTTTCTTTTCGGTATCATAATACCTAATCAGAAAATTTACCAACTTTGCCATAATTTAAACCTATCGTCTATTTTCAATAATAAGCGAGATCCCAACGCGAATGGCGAGCATCGAAAATGAATCAACCTGTATTTATTTTCCACGACCTTATAAAATATATGGGCATTTATTGAAAAAATAGAGAATAGAAAATAGTAACCGTTCCTGAATGTATATCCTCACACTCTTTTGCAATACTTCTGTATATGTTTTCGTATATATCTGTCCCACCAAATAATTTGGTCTTGTAATGTTTCAAGGGAATACATAGTTCATTATCTTCTGTTTCTTGTTTAATGAACTTCTGTGGACAATTTTCCCTGTAACACCAACTCCTTTACTGTCGTAAACAGTTAATATAAGTATTGTTATGGTACATACGTAGGATGAGCCACCTACCACAGCATATGTAATTATTATTTTATATACATACCTGTTTGTAAGTGCAGTATATACTTGGCTTTAATCAATTCGCATTGTAGTCATGGTAATTAAATATATAAATTTATCGTCTGCTAACTGTACGATATTGCAGTATCCTAAGTTTCGACTTCACTTCAAAGGGATGGAGATTCAATGTAATTTGTATGAAATAAATAACTTGAGTTCATAGAGAGGGAGGGTTGTTGATAAAGACTTTCTTTAAAAACTGTTTTATTTTTCGTCGAGTCAAATAAATTAAATCACATTTCTGTATTATATCCAACATCGAAGGGGATTTCCTTTGTGAATTAATGTATCTATCATTAGCCTAAAAATATATGGAAGAAATGTCAAGATTTTACAACATTAGAAGAAATTTGCTGAGTTAACATATCTTCGGTATTTTTCTTTTATGAAATTATACATGTCTCCGCTGTATTGAGTATATTGATACACTTTGGATACTGTGGAGGAGATTTTTCCCTGGATTTTTTTGATCGTAGTAGTATTTAACATTTCGAACATTTTAAGGCTACTCTTCATATTTGTAAATGACGGTTGATATTGAAATATTAATATGTATAGGTTGGTAGATGGTTGGTGGTTTTTCCTTTTATGGTAGCGAGATATTTAAAGGATTATTTTGAGAATTTAAAAATCCAAAAATATACTGGATAATTGATAGTATTTGATTTGAAAATTCCAAATAAGTATACTCATCTTGGGTAAGAGTCTTATACTCTTTAAAATGTTTTAATATATTATTAAACAATAAATTGTATATGTTTTGAATTCGTATTGTTTTTATTAATATAAATACGTTTAATACATTGAATGATTAAAAATTAAACTATAAATTCAATCTTGAACAAAGTAAAAGACTAATAATATACAAGTTAGTGATTTAGAAGATCCAAAACGTAAAATCTAGTTTGGAAATCACGATAGTGTATATACTTATTTTATCGATTTGTATTAAAACTTTACCACTATTATAAATCTTTTCAAGTGCCTTCATACAAATAGTTTTAGATGAAACAACAGTAGTCTAGAGTAGCAAAATCTCTATAAGGAAATTATGAAAAATATATAATATCAACATAATAAACCTGGATAACAGAATTAAGAAGAACTACAAACTAAAAATTTAACTAATTCGCGCAAATTCAAATACAGGAGCTATTTTGACAGACGTGATGTTGGGGTGTCTTTGAACTCAAAACGTATAAACTCCTAGTATAATAGATTCGTTCTACGATTCCAGTGTTCAAACTGGATATGAATGCACCTGGGCATATTTCCGATTTTGGATTCGCTTCTAATAGAACGTTAAACACAATATTACGCTAGTTCACATTTGCTGTTTGGTTCGAGATGCGTTTTCGGCCGAGTACTCGCAAATGTCAATACCTGTGTTTCAAAAGCACCAGTAGGATCGTCTGCTAATACACTGGGCTTTGGTTCTACTTTCTCGACCGAGTACCATAATCGCACAAATAAAAAAAGCATGTATGAACAGGAGGCTCGTCTGCCTTTTATGCTGCTTTCAAATTCTAATAAATGTTATTAACGGATTTGTCCTTTTATGAATGCAATTGAACAGCAAAGTGTTTTTGTTTACACTTTTGTTTACACCTTGTATAGCAAGATCATTTAATTACCACGCTAACGACATGTATATTCGCTATAAAATATTTCATTTCGGCGCAAGAATGATGATAAAAATAAATAAATTGGTTTTCGGATTGAACAAGCAATCTGGTCAATTTAAGACACAAACGCATAGCAAAATATCTTGAAGTTCAGTTTTAATTAATGAAATTAATAACTGCATGCAGGTGATTAACTGTCGTATACATTATTGATTGAATGGCAAATAATAAATGATACTGCCCGTTGGCATTTGACATTACATCAACAGAGTAATAATATAAAAACCTTACGTTTTATAACCACTATGATACCTTTACGGATATACTTCGAGAGACCATTATACAGAATGCAGTTGCGGCACCAAAATAATGTTTGTATGTCTACTGCAATGAAGTTGAGTACGTGCATCAGTGAGATCAGAATACTAGGATATCGCTTTCTTGTAAAAACTGCTGAGAAACGAATTCAGAGTGCCTTTGGTGTGGTAATTCCGCTACGACAACCATATAATGTTACTGTGAACAACGAAGCTTTAAAAAGAGTAGAGTACGCTGGCTTTATGCTCAGCACGAGACTAGCGGCGTTATTACCTAGCCACACACATGGTGAATGCTGGAGTGAGAAATGGGCACCCGTCATTGATAAGATTCTCTTCGATAAAAGTTGTATAACACTTTATATTGAAGGTTACTACACATTTCCACGCTCTACTGAAACTATACTATAACGGTACTAGATGCGGTCAAAAGTCCGTTTAGAATAACATATAATAAATCATCAGGAAATTTTATCAACAAATATGGATAAAATAACAATGGTTGAATAAAAAATAACTGTGTTTTCGCAAATATAGAGTTGATGCTAAAAACAAGAAGGAACTTGAAAAGAGGGTTGAGGTGTGTGTAGATGTACTAAATGAATATAACAAGAAGAAAACAAAGTAAACATCAGAGTTGTAGAAGAAGCACTGGAACAGGTAGACAAATTCAAATATCTTGGAGTAATTATAAATATTAAAAGAACAGACGAGAGTGAAGTTGGAAAAAAAAAATAAGACAGCAACAAGTATATAACAAGAACTTTTCAAATATAAAAGATATATCAAAAAATTAACAAAAATAACAATAAACACAATGTATGTATGTAAATAGAAGGGTGATGCTACACTGCGATTTAAAAGATCTGTTGTGTCCCATACTCTTGCTGCTTTACAGCTGGCCTTCCAATCCTATTCCTTTCAGAAAGTGTAGGATGTCAGAGGGCCCCAGCCTAGGTAAGTCTCCCTCTTCGATTTCACATGCTCCCAGGTGCAACGCCCTCGAGTTGCACAGTGCTACGCAGTTTGAGAGGAGGTGGGTGGGTGTTTCATCCTGTTCCCCCCAAAATCTACATTGAGTTTGTTTTTCCAATCCAAGCTTACTCAGGTATCCTTTCAGTCTACAATGGCCTGAAAGTATTCCCTTTAATATGCGAACGTTGTTCTTACTCAGGTTGATGCATTCTGTAAACCTCTTCTGGTTATAAGTTCCCAGAAGAATTTTACTTTGCCTCATTCCTTGGAGATTTTCCTAGTAACTTACAAAGGTGGAGGTATTCCCGATATTATGTACGAGTAGGTTATTACAAAGAATATACTCTAAAAGTTGCTCACCTCTCTGATTGGTGTCCTTGCTTCCCCAAACAGTGTTGTGTACGTTAGCATCGCATCCTATAAGTAGTGGTAACCGCCTCTTCTGGCAGTACTCCACTAACCTCTGCAACTCAGCTAGTGGTACAAGTCCATTTCCATCGAAGTAGCATGAAGCTATTACGATTTCTTGACGTTTTTCCTTAAGTTCGAGGTATGCTCGAATCACGGCGAGGTCTCTCGTCAGGAATTCTGGAGAACAAATATAATTGATATTGTCTCTAATTAAGATACATGCTCTAGGTATACTGGTATTGTCACATACTACTCTACTGCCTTTACATGCGAGTCCTCTTACCTGTTCTTTATAGACCCAGGGTTCTTGGATTAACACCATACTGAGATTATCTTTTGTGAACGTCCTGGAGATAACAGCGGAAGCTCCTTTGGCGTGGTGGACGTTCATTTCGGCAATATTTATGCCCGCCATCTCGCTGTTAGTTTTTGGTGAGGGTATTAGCCTCACCGGTAAGGGTCTTATCCCCCTCACCTTCTTCTCCCTCTGTGGTTACCTCAACCTCCATCGTAGAGTCGGATGACGATTCTCCGTGGTAGATGGCTGCAATGTGGAGACTGCCAGTACTATCCACATCGCTTTCGCGTTGGTCCTCCTTAGAGGTGCAAGGAGTGGGTTCGTCCTCCTTCGGCTGCTTCTTGAGCCCATACACAGAGATTCTCCCAAACCGGTAGTGGATGGTGTACCCGTTGCTCCTGATGGTTTGGTAGGAAGCTTCGTCAATTCCCACCCTCAGGAGCTGGCCCTTACCTTTGTCCTTCAGGCTTAGGACATTCCAAAGGTTTGTCCTTAGCCCTTCGTTCTGTCCTTCTATCAGTGATAGAAGCCTCTCAGGGGTTTCTCCCTGATATCTGGGGAGATGTAGGGTAGCGACGTGCGGTTTTGGAATTTCATTTCCCCAGCACGTGGTCAGTTCCACTCCCTTCCAAGCTTTTAGCTTGGGTACCTTTAGGCGGAGCCATTCGGTGGAATGTGGTGATTCGCATTCAACCAGGATCAGCCCCGGCCTAAAATGTATGCCTTTGAATTGGATCTTATGCTCCCATACGCCATACATTTCCTCCCACTAGAGCATCTTCCATCGCTGTTTGTCCACACTGAGGGTAATCTCAGGGAACGCCCTTGGCAGGATGGCAATTTTCTCCACATTTTTGACAGCCATGGCGTAGCTGGCTTTCGTGGAGCCAGGGGTGGTGCTTTTACCCATTTCCTGTTTTTCCTCCTAAGCGGCTTTTGAGTTGGAGTAGTCTCCTTCTTCTTCCGTTTAAGTGTTTCGGCCGTGTGTTCTAAGCACTTCTTCCTCGCTTCCTTTGGTACAAGCCCTTCACTGAGGTAGTGCAGGTACCATTTGCATCCTGAGACCACGTCGCAACGGATCGTCCCTACCTCCAGGTTGTCCTAGTTCGGGTAGGGGGGTTGGTTTCTTCTGCTCTTTCTTTCGAAGAGCCAAAGAGGTTTGTAGTTTTCACGTCCTTTTGTTCCTTCCTTGTGAGGTATTCTCACTTTGGGTAGGAGGCTTCTTATGGAGGTCTCCACATTCTGTTTGCTAGCGGTGTCGTCCCGCTTAGGTGAATTTGTTAACTTTTCTTTCTCCGTGGTTGATCCCACGAGTAGCTAGGAAGAAAAGATCCACCTCCGCAGAGCCCCGCATGCAGAGGTATGGCTGAATACATGAGGTGCGCCCGGCGCCCCAAGGTTGGACTAGTAGAGGCTGGTCTTCTATCCAGCCACGCATCCCATCAGCCTAGTCCGCCACCTTAGGATTTAGGTTTTTGTTGAGGTTGTCTCCTCTCGGTCCGTGCAGTTAAGCCAAGACCCCCCATCCCTTTCGGGACTGGTTTAATAGTTGGGCTTTCGGTAGCCGAAGGCAACAACTGGCATCGTAATGGAACCCTGTGCAAGCCCTTAGCTATTAGCTCGGGTCAGGGGGGACTGGTTCACGGCAACGGTTTTCATTCACAGTGCTCCGGTTTTAAGCAGAGAGGACGAACTTATAGCCGCCACTAGCCATCTCGTCTTGAGCGAACCCTGACAAGATGGCCTTTCCCCTATCCACCACCTGGGGCGCGCCTGGTAGGTAGTCCCAACCCCCAATAAAAACACAATATAATATACTTAATACAGTTTACATACCATATTGACATAGATAGTTGAGGTAGGGCGATCAGATAAAATACAAAGGAGTACTTCGGTAAAAAGTCCAAAATTTAAACCTTAAAAAGAGAAATGAAGAAAAAGAAATGCAAGTAAAGAAACTATGTGAAGCTATATACAAAGAACCATTTGGAATTATCTGGAACAACAGCGTGGGAGAACTAATAAAACATAAAGAAAAACATGGGAAGAAGGAAGAATATTAGTCAGAGATCAGAAAAAAATGGAGGAACTTTTGTAGAGGAGGAATAAGTTAAAAAAAACCTCGACCCCCTCGAATAGAAAAGAACGATGATGAAAAAAAGTATCAAAATTGTTTATTATAAAATAACTGTAAGCAGATCGTTTCAACTCCTTCAAATTTTTTACAGACAAATAATCATTTGTTAACAATTGACAAAACAACAATTAACAAACAAAAATTAACAATTGTTTTAAATAAATTATATGACATATCAATTAATGTGGACATAGGTAAACTTATGTATAAAAAGTCGACGTAGCTACTAATAAGCCGCGCCCTGCATTGCTATATATGCAATCGTACCATACAAGCGGCAATATCAACATTGTCTTCCTATTTAAAGAAGTGCACGGGTCAACTAGTATATGTACCTATTTCTATTTAATAAATTTAATATCGGTTTTTTAAATATGAATATGTCTTTTCGTCATTGTATAGAGAAATATGGCCCCGAGATAAGAACAATATTTCATTATATTTTAATATGTTACTTGTTGATGGCAAAATAGCCTAACAATTTTAATAAATATTTATGTTTTATTTTTACTCAATCTCAAGCTCAAATTGCAAATTGTAATATAGTAGACTATACCTGTAACTCGCTTGTGGTATATGCTATACTTTACACGTGTTTTCTTTTCAAAAATGCTTCACAACCACAAAATGATTTGCAGTTGTCAATTAGTGGAACTATTAAGTTTCGATGCACTTTTTCTAAATCGAACTTGATTGAGAAAAGTCTAATTTGTTTCAGTTGCTGTTAAATTTTATGTCTGCTGTAAACAAAAACCTTAGTTGTTCAATTGAGTCGCGTGAGAAAAATACAAGCAAAATATTAAAATATGGAAATTATTCAAACATACATAAACTCGAAGACAGAAATATCCAAACCATGTAATCGTCAGAAGACAACACAGATAATGTCGGTTCCTAGTAATCCTCTTTGCGCTTGACCTCGCATCGTTCGGATATATTTTTCTTCAAGTCTAACTATACATAATTTCCTAAAATCAAAAACAAAGAGCTGGAATAAAGATCCAGTATTCGGTAGAGGCACCTGTAGAGTTGCATAAATCGAACCAAGGGAGAATTAAGATAAGAAGAAGTACACATCTAGGTAAATAAAAAAACAAATGCTCACGAGTATGACGTGGTGGTTTTGATTGAATGGGAACAATCACAAGTCGATGACCACTACTTAAAAAGATGTTAATAAGTTTTCTCGGAGTTTATTTAATTTTGTAACTTGTATACTGCTTGTAGAAATAAAATGTTTATTATTATTATTATCATTATTATTATTATTATTCCTAACAAATTTAAATGTAGTTTCTTTAATTTCCTCATAAATAAATTTTGTTTTGTAAATATTTAATAATAATAATAATAATACAAGTCTTTATTGCACACCATTTAAATACAAGAACACAAAGCAATTACTACATTAGTGCAATCTGTAGGCGAGGCTCAGATAAAATCTGCTATCTAACCTACGCGAACTAAAATTAAAGTTATGCGCTTAATGCTTAAAGTTAAAACAGAACTAGAGTCGTACATATATTAAAACTAATATAACATTCTTCGACAGCGAAAAGAAGCGATACAAAAAGGCCAACCTAAAATGAAGTATGTATATATATATATACGTAATATCTTCAGTGTGTGATATATATATATATATATATATATATAAATGAGTACAACATACTAATAACAAACAGAGATAATTCAGCGCACACCAACAACAATAAGACAAAACAGTAGAGAGACCAACCATCAACCACAATAAAGATTTCGCAGTTTAAAACGAAACGCCGAAACTGATAAATCCTTCCAAGAGTTTTCAATTTTATTATACTTAAAATATATATTATAGGAAAAGATCGTGTAAATTGTGCAGTTCTAAATGAAGGGGAGAAATTAAGCCGCGAAATTCTAGTGGTAATATTATGTATATCAGAATCTAAAACGAATTTTATTATACAGGTAAGGTGGGGATTTATGCAATAAAATTTTATGGTAAAGAGTTAAGGTTTGTACCTCACGCGTAGACACCATGTTTAACCAACCCAAATCTTTTAATTTATGAGAAACATGGTCGAACTTCCGAATACCGAATATAAATCTGATGCAAGAATTTTGAACTTTTTGAATACGTTCAGCAGACAATGAGTCAATTGCCGGATGATACACCGAAGCACAATAGGAAAAATGTGACAGAACAAACGCCTCACATAATTTAGCCTTTGTCCCACAGTTGAGAATCCCTCTGTAAGGGTAAAGCTTTCTCAAGTTAAATAAGCACACTTAATGTATTTGCCAACCTGCTCCCTGTATCTGAAAGCATTGTCCAAAACAAGACCTAAGTTTTTAGCTGAATCAACAATAGGTAAACTAGAATTGTTAATTTTAATGTTAATTATATCTTTCAAACGAATACAAATTGCAGGAGAACCAAACAGCAACACCATGGACTTAATAGGATTTATATGTAAATTGTACAGCCGAGCACCATTATAGAGTGACTCCAAATCAGCATTGACATTCTCCACTATGTGTATTTGTTTAAATATTCATGTAAAATGAAAAAAGATAAAAATCATGTATTATGGGTTAGCATCATTTTTAGAAAGTTTGGTTAATAGTTACATCCAGCTAAGGGGACGAGGCTTCAATACAGACCTCGAAGAATTCGTCTATTATAACGCGATAATTAACGATAATTACTTAATTTAGTTTAGTAAGAGAGAGCATCCACCTGGTTCGATTACTTGCCTCCTCTACTACTACCATTATGGTCTATTGTAAAGTGGATGTTATCTTATACTTCATCCAAAACCTTCAAGCACTTAAGTAGCTCAGTACCTTGCTGAAGGAGAATGTTTTCAGGTCCTCTAGGAAAGAATCAACCTTCCCGAAGTTTGCACACCTAATTGATGTAGCGGCGGGACAGTAGCAAAAAATATACTCAATGATCTCCTCGTCGTCAGTCGCTTCAGAAAATCCAATTCCCTGTGATTTCTGAATGTATAGTGATCTGTAAAGACAGAGATAATTACCTTGACACTTCTACGGTCAAGTTCAAATTGTTGCTTGGTTTTGGCGTGACTAGGTGAAATGCATTCCCTCGCATGCACCAAACCAAGACAGTTTCAGTGTGACAGGTAATGGCGGCTTCTGATATGTGCAATTGCTTTGCAGTACCCTTTTCCGCAAGTGTGTGCTTCTTCGTTCCCGAAAATGAGTAAGTACCCAGATTAAGAATAGATTATTAGCCATCCCTAATGTGGTTAAAGTATGTTTACAACTCAGATCAGCTTCGAGTTGTATTTATGCGCCTCTACACACAAAAAAATAATTACTCAATTTGAATATAAGTGCATCACATTGAATATAACATAACTTCCTATATAAGCAAGAAGATGATGTATTTATATTGAGAATAAAATTTGTTCAGTTTTTCAAACTCGTGAATTTGTTAGACGAAACAATTTTTTAGTTCAAATGTAATCAATATACTAAAATCATTATGAACATATAATATTTTCACCACAAGAATAATTATTTTAGATTTGAGTAAATAGATTTTCTCAACTGGAAACTATGATATTTATGCCTTAATAATTTATGTACATTTGATAGAAGTATATAAAAGTATAATTTGAAGTATTGCCAATATTTGCTTCCAAAATATAAGTATATTGAACTGATAATACTTACCTGCTTAATTTAAGCATTTCTATTATTCAAGGGTAATAATTACCTACTAATTTTGTGTCTGTAACACCAAAAAGCCTCGGTAGGGGAAAATTAATAAATAAAGAAATATTGTAATTAAATAAATTTACTGTCCTACTTTATAGTTTTACAATGTTTGGGAGAAGATAGCTTATTGGGGTACTCCAGGAGTGTTCACGGGATATGTATAGATGTTATGTGTATCCGTCGTTGCGATCGGTGTTCTCGGGATACTTCTCACTCAATGCCTGGGCCTGGTATCTAGTCGGCGTTCAATCAGTGCAATAATTTGCTGGTATTGCCTACTGAAAACTAATAACTAGTAAATACCTACATATGTTTGTTAATGTGCACACCTACCATGTTTATATATTATCGACACAATGGCGCTGACTCTAAATAATATTTCAAAGTTTTTTAAACCAGTAATTCTTTAATATTCGATAACACGTACGTATTTACCTTCGAATATCTTAATGGTAGCATCTGTGCAGTAGCCCCATTCCACCCCATTCTCTAAGTAGTTGTGAAACGGTTGGGGCATCCATTTAGATTTACTTACACTCACAACCAACAACACTGTTCGCTAGTCAATCAAAAAGTGACGCCAAGTAAAGCGTATGTATATGCAAAACCCCCTACACCCCTCTAAAAAAGAGGGAACCAATGACAGATAAGTTATAGTGCAATAAATGGTGGGTAAAATTCGTTTCAAATGTTTCAATATTATGGTAATTTCAATTTGATATTTCATGTTTTCAGTACAAAACATTTCATAATTTTATATAGTAATTCATTATACCAAACGTATAACGGGTTTTATTTTGAATCTACAGACTTTCTCACTATGATTGCATAGATTTATTCCTTACGACAATAACAATGTTCATTTGGAGGAAGTATACTTCAATGCAAATATTTATACTATTTATTCTAAGAGTATATTGTGTTTTCAGAGAATTTACTCTTATGTTCTAACCAACAAGATTTACTTCATTTAAATATATGTTAAGTTTCGATTTTTGAATATATGAAAATATTCAGATTGATAATAGATTTTTTTGTGTGTAGTGCTTTCAGTACCGCCTGACTATCGCTGAGAATTTTTATTGATTTCTGTTTGTAGTTTATATCCAAAATCTCTCTAGCACATTCTCAATGGCGGAGATTCAGCCTGAAAGATCGTTGTGTATTGTCCAAGTACACAGTAAGGCATTTTTTCTGAAATTGAGAACGAGATGTGACATTTTAGAAAGAACATTTGAAGTGATCATCACGAATCATCACAAAATAACTTTTCTAATGATAGCTGAATACGAGCAAATATTAATGCTGATTGATATATTTTTAGAAACATAAATGTGCATTAACAAAGTCTGGTTCTTGACCATCATTAAAACATTGAAAGCTGGTATCGCATATGGATAATGCATTGCGTGTCGTCAAATGAACATGTTTTCCTGAGCCCGTTTATATAAAATGTTAGATTAAAACCGAAACCTACGTTTTAAAAAAGTAAGAGCTCTCTAAAATTTTTAATTTAACAATCGGGACTTAAGTACAACGCTTTCTTTATAATTTACGACGTCATATTAAACCAGTAATTGCTCCCCATATATCATGTGACTAAGTTCGCAAATACATAGAATTTCAGTTATACATCACTAGATATTACCGCCTAGGGTGCGCATGCATACTCGTCGCATCGTGTCTGCTCTCTCGCATGCGATTTATTAATTCAAAAAGGGAACAACGTTGCCAAATGTACGACCTCATTTTGGGGTTCTGTACTCGAATGCTCTTTGTACTTCTTCGAATTTATTTAACACTCCTCCAATCTCTCCTGTTACAGATTTTATTGCGATTTTAATTAATTGTGTTTTGCGATTGTGTACGAGGCTTCTACCGACGTACGTATAGCTTTTGTTTGCGTGTGTGTGTTCTAGTTCTGGAGTGGCGTCTAATAGAAGGGATAAGTAATGAGCTCTCTAATGTTTCTGTTTGGGAAAATAGGGAGGGTGGAATTTAAATACGGCCGTCAAACGGATCCCATCAGTGTTCATATAAAAAAAGGAACGGTAAGGAGAGCAAGAGAGAGAGAAATAAAGAGCGAAAGAGAACCAGAAAATCGTTCCCTTATTAACGATGGGGTCACACGAAAGGAAGAACGTGAAAAGAGTGCCGCCAGGATCAAGCTTGAAATTTAATTTTCAAATTTTTATATCCCCACGTTTGTTTATCGGTTCGCCGTTAAACGGTTCTTTGAACCTGGAATTTTTGAGGTTATTCAAATATATAAAAGATTCAATAAAACAGGGTACAAAAGAAAGTAAGCAAACAAAATAGGAAAAATTTAAATAAGATCACATAAGCCAGAATATAAAAGTATGGAAATGACCAGTATTTGCGTGATGCAGGATGTGAAATAAGAAGTGAGAAATATTTTGCGAGAATATTTAAAATCTTGCAAAAGAAAACGCCGAAAAGATACTAGAGAGCTTTGCATAGGTTATATAGTAATTTAAAACAGGTTTCAAAGCCAAATGAAAAAGTAATTGAAAGTTGAAGTGCATAGTCGATTGTGTACTTTACATGCAAATTTTGAATTTGTTAAGAATGACTATAAAAATAGATCATCTTAGCAATAGGTGCTAAGTATAACCTTAATTATAATCTAAACTTTATTTTCTATGTTAATTCAAGCTTACCTGGTATATTTTCATCTTTTTATTATATTTTGTTCGGGGAGGTTTTTTTCATTTTTTGGGAGGTTTATTCGGTAACTTTTAGTCTATTCCCCTCAAACTAGAGTAAATAACGGTATCTTAATGTTAGTTACTAGTATCAATTCTAATTTAATGTTGGCTTGCCTGATAGCGATAACAATCGAGGGCTGATTACTGGTATTTGGTTTGAATCCTCATTCTGCCTGTGGCCACGAAAGACGACGGTTGATATTGAAGATTTTTATGCCACACTATCAAAAATATCAAAGTTCCACGAGGTGTTTACCTAAAAAAGTATCGATATTATTCCTGGATAACTTAAATACTTGAATTAGATTTAGTAGCGTATGAAAATCACAACTATATACAATGGAATCGCAAGCAATAGGAAATGCGTGTACAATGGGATAATTCCTCTTGTATGTGTACCTTAAACAATACACACGTGACTATGTCTGTAAGATACGTTAAGGAGATCAAGATCGAGTGAATCACAATCGGCGAAGGAATGTCAAACGGGCTGTATAGTTTGTAACGTTTGATCAGAACTGATGGGTGTCAAGGGAATGCGACGTTCATACGTAAGGTGATTCATATTTCCTCAAGGAAAAGTACCAGCAGCGGCAGCAGCAGCGATGAGCGACAAGCAAGTGCAAGTCTCTGTTTCGGACACTGCGCTTGAGGGATTCAAACCATGGTGCCAGACAGTGAAAGTAAAACTAAAGACGGCTATTGTCATAGAGATGAGATTGGAAAATTCGTCAGCCTGGCGACCACTATGCCGGTTGATAAGAAAAAAATATCTTCTGAAAAATAGCTGGGTGCCTTCGAAGAACTACGCTTTTGCGGCAGATGCCAAATACCTCAAGCGGAAATTCAATCACCTGGACATATATTCACCATGGTTAGCTTACTCAAGACGACTCAAAGGTGCTTTCTGTAAATATTGTGTGTTGTTTCCGCCATCAGCTAGCATGATGAGAAGTGGTTGGGGTTCTTTTATCATCAGACCCTTCACTAAATACAAAGACGTGCACTATTATTGCAAAGCACATATACAAACTCAAGGACATCAGGCTGCAATGGAATCTGCAAAATCATTCATGGAAGCCGTTCCAGTGGACATCCTACTTCACCAGTCTCCACAGAAACTAATAGAAGAAACAGAAAGATACTGTCCTCAGTTGTTTCCTGCATCACTTTTTCCGGCACACATGATTTACCTCTCAGAGGCAATATCTGGATGAAGGTGTATTTATAGATTTATGTCGTTTGCGCATCGAAGCAGGTGATTCAAAATTATAACACCATTTTGAATCTGGACTGAATAACGCATCATACTGGTCACCTATCATACAGAACGAACTAATTGATCTATGTGGTGCTACAATCAGGGAATAAATCGTCGCAAGGGTTAATGAAGTTTGCGCCTACAGCATTCTGGCCGACGAAACCGCAGATATTTCTGGAAAAGAACAGCTATTCATTGATTTACGTTTCTTCGATGAAAAGGCCAATGATAACGTGGAAGAGTTTTTAGCCTTTGTAGAGCTTGAAGGACTAAATGCCATAAGTATTGCTGAAGCCATTGAAGATTTTGTGACAAACTTAAACTTGGACCCTGATAAGTGTGTAGAGTTGGGCTTAGACGCATGTTCTATGTTTATGTTCATGAGACAAAAATACAAAAAAGCGTTGTAGTTCCATTGCACGTCGCACAAGCTTAACCTTGTCGTGAACGACTTAAATGCTATCCCAGAAGTTCGAAACTGCGATGGAATTATCAAGGAGATAATCATATTTTTTCGCGAATCCGTGTTACAACGCAAACTTATTGCTAAATTGTGTGAGACTAGATGGCCAGAGAAGTACAAGAGCAACCGTGTTTTTAAGGATTACTTTGTTGATATTGTTGATGCATTAGAGACAGTAGATGAAGAGGAAAATGCAACAACAAAAAAAAAATGCATATCAAATGCATGCAGCAGCGTGCAAACCTTTTATTGTGTCGGTAGTATTAAGTGCTAAATATTCCGCTATACTGGAACCTGTAGCAAACAGCAACACTTCAATTAAAGACACTTGACATAGTCAGAGCTAACCAGCATATTCAAAATATACTCGATATGATAAGAGATCGTAGGAAAAATGCGGAGAATGTCACAGCCGACGTTTTGAAATGAGGAGGCGACATTGCAAAGCATTTGAATGTTGATATAACCGTCACTCATACTGCTGACCGACAAAACCATAGAAGCAACCCTCCAACCGAACCCGAATGCATCGGAACTTTGGAAAAGGTTCCTTTGGAACTTTGGAAATAATTCCTTATTTAGATTCCATAATATCATCTTTGGAAGTGAGATTTTCTGCAGACAAATCACCTGCATTTTCATTGACACATTTTCATCCGAACAACATGAGAAATGTTTCATTGGAAGAATAGAATTCATCTTCATCTTATGCAATTTTTTAAAATTTGGAAGGCATCGATGGCGAAAGGAAATTGTGGTATAAAATGTAAAATGAGGTACATGAAGTACCAAACATTATTGAGATTTTAAAAAGGAGTCTTTAAGGCGCGGGGCCACTGCACGCGAAGCGAAGCGAAGCTCAAAGAAACTAATTTCCTTGAAAATTGGCTCCCATGTAATCATACGCGCATCTTCGCTAGCCTAACTTCGCTTCGCTTAGCTTTAGTTGCCGCGTCCGCGTAAGATTACATGGGAGCTAATTTTCTAGGAAATTAGTTTCGCTGAGCTTAGCTTCGCTTCGCGTGCAGTGGCCCCGCGCCTTTATGCCGGCTGACTGATCCAGGCATACCTTGTCAAGGGTATGCTAATGATGTTGTCATATACGCAAGATGCAAATTTGACAAAACGCTCTCTAGTTTAAAGAGGTATGAACTTTACGAAAAGATGGTATCAATTCACTAGAAGAAAGATATCTAATCTCAAAACCATAAAAACCTGATGGGCAAAACATAAGTTAGAGAACGGAAGTTGATTATCTAGTCCTTACCCTAGACAATGAACTTCTCTGGCGCAAACACAAACTTGAAATAACCAACAAGGCCTAAAAAGCCTTGATAGAGTACAGATACTTTACAGGAAAAAATGAGAGATACAACCGAAAAACACTGCTTTGGATGTATACAGCGATAGTGAAACCGCTCATCACTTATGCATTAGTAGCTTCAAGCAAAGCAACTGATCTAGCCACCGCGAGAATTAACCTCTCAAAAATGCAAAGATTAATATGCGCAAGCATAACTGGGGCTATCAGTTATTTGCACCAGTTTTCCCTAGTAACAAACTTAGTTAAGTAGAGGCTTAGCTAAAAGTGAACCTTAAGGTGAATATGTTTTGTGCCGTTGAAACTAAGAATAAAGCTTAGCTAAGTATTGAAAACGGATGGCAACAGTGTCAGACAGTGTGAAAGTGACTTGTAACTTGTAAGTTTTTGGCAGAAATACACAGAAAAAAGGAGAATGTTGACTTTTAATTCTTGATACGAGTTTTCGAGTTTTCATTATTATTGTCAGGTCAGTCTCAGGAATATTAACAGCTGATTCATAAAAGCAACACTATTATTGCTGAAAATTTGTTGTTTAATTAGATAAAACATAACAAACTGTATGCATTCGTGGTCATAGGAATGGTTATTTCGTCTTAGGTTACCTGATAAACTTAAAATTATTTTTATACCTACTCAGACAACATGGATATTCAATTTCAGCTTCAATCAGGTTTAGTATAAATAATGTTGTACATTTGGTTACCCTAAATCGCCGGAAAAATTTAAGTTCGTCAAACATATGAAAATATTCTGCCCTTTCATTTACTTGTCTAGGTATACCACAAAAAAATATATTTAACTTGTCCAATTCATCATCATCTTCAAACATTATGTTATTTATTAAGATATTACGTGCCATTTTGTTTCAACACCGTAATACAACAAATAAAAGTCTTCTTTCACTTGCCGCAATACTTGATTTGAAACCAAAAGTGAGGTTAACTGGACCTTAAGCCAGGCAAATCTTCAGCTTATTTTGAATAACACTTAACTGGTCCTTAAACAGCGGTGCAAAACGAATTCATAGTTTAGGATCTACTTAAGTCTTAAATTAAGCTTAACTATAACCGGTGCAAATAGCCGTATGAGAACCTGCACACATCAGCTATTGAGATGGTATTGGATTTTGCTCTCCTCTACATTGTAATGCAGGACGTAACAAAAATTCCGCACTTAGAATGATCAAGTAAGGAACGGTTAGGCACAGGCCTCACTCTCCTGACGGTGATCAAACCTGGGGCATGCCCCAGAATGACGTGTCAAAATTCAGCTTTGTGAAACAATTCACCACAAAGTTTAGTAACAAAAGCGAGTGTGATCAAAACACCATTTTGAAATTGAATAGAAATGCCATGAAATGGTACACTGGTGGCTGCAAGATGGCAGAGGCAGCTGAAATAGGAATGTAAGGGGCTAGAACACATATTTCGAAAGTTTGGGAAATACCAGTGCATTTCAGGCGAGAATACAGCTATTGGAAGATGTCGTCCAGTTCAATATGGATAGGAACTATCGGAATCAGAAGATTATCATCATGTCTGATAGTCAAGCAGCCATCAAGGCGCTGAGCTCATATGAAATCAGCTCCAAGATGGTCTGGAATGCCTAGGGAAACTAAATGAGCTAGGCAAAAGAAATAAAGTAACCCTCCTGTGGGTTCCCGGGTCACACAGGAGTGGAAGGAAACGAAATAACGGATAATCTTGAAAGAAGGCCCTGGAATACCATTTGTAGAGTCTGAACCCTTTTTCGGGTTAAGTAGCAGTACAATACTAAAAAAAATGAAAAGCAGAAATGGAGCAGAGAAGATCCAGTTATTGGAAGAATCTCCAGGGAATGAGGCAAGCTAAAAATCTTCTGTAAACCTATAACTAGAAGAGGTTTACAGAATACATCAACCTTAGTAAAAACAATATTCGCATATTAACAGGAATACTTTCATTGTAGACTGAAAGGACACCTGAGTATGCCAAGCTTGGATTAGCAAAACAATCTGAATATAGTAGTGTAATTTTGTGGAGACCAGGATGTAACACCCATCCATTTCCTCTCAAATTTCGTCACTGTGCAGCTCAAGGGCGTTGCACCTGGGAGCATGTGAAATCGAAGAGCGAGATTTAGCTAACCTGGAGCCTTCTTATATCCTACACTTTCTGAAAGGAAAGGATCGGAAGGCAAACTGTAAAACATCAAGGATATAAGATACAATAGACCTTCTAGATCGCAGTGTGACATCACCCTCAATTTATACATACCTACATAAGGTGTGTATCTGATCTATATTTTACTTTTGAAATACCCAAACACAAGGAAGTGTAGCCGAAAAAAAAGAGAATTTTCAGGACCATTTATTTATACTAGGTGAAGAGTCTGCTACCACAGAATTATTCTAAATGTGCAATGCACATTTCGAAAGCAAGAACTAAGTTATTATTTCGTCATCACGCAACTATCCGACATGCATTCAGAATTTCACGATAATTGACTGGATTGGTGACTTATTCAAACAAGATTTATCAAGGGTTTCTAAGGATCACAGCAATCCAAACATCAGTTTTTACATAACACAGTTGCGTGTGACACTGTCATTAATACATGATTTCTTAAATACTGTGAAACAATTGACTACTAATATAATGCTGAATTTAAAAGAATATGACATGAATCGGCGGAAAGTGGAGTTAACTGATATGATATTTGAAAAGTGGCACAAATTTAGGTTACACGCAACGTTCTGTAATCTCAGTACTTCTCTTTGAAAGTAACGCAAAGGGTTTCTTGACTATTTTCCGAGCAGGAACGCAAATTTCCATTGTTCTCGTTTTAGACATTTTTTTCCAAGTATCGCCTTACCTTTTTGTTTTAATGCTTCTTCAGACTCCTGGCCGTGAAGCAAAACCTTGTGCAACGCTTATCGGTTACCAGTATTATTGTTCAACGAAGAGTTTGACTGTTCCAGAGAATCCATAATCTCTAGACACTGCTAAGAGAACCAAGTAAAATCCTTTCAAGTGGTTTGCATCTATGCCTGTAATAGCGCATGTCTTTTCGTATCTATACCGAAAAAATCTGTGGGCTGTATTATCGTTGTTTGAATTGCCACTGCATGTGTGTAGATATGTCAACATTTACGACTTTTTTTCTTCAGTCATCTTAGAATTTTCGTTTTCGCGACCATATTTATTGCTACGTTGAGGCTTTAATTCCATGTAACTGACGACGTAAGTTATCTGATAAATTTGCGTTGACAGCTGCATCAGTCATTTAAAGGATATATGTGCTCCTTGTGGGTCAATGTTACCTTGTACAATCAAATTACTGCATTTTACACACCAATTCGTCGCCATACATCTTATATGACTCTATCAATTTTCAATTTTATACTGTGAAACAGATATGAACACAAATAAAGTACAGAAAAAGAGTTCTTTAAGTCTAAGAATAATTTCTTTGTTACTTTTAGAAGAACCATTTTTTTCAGTTAATACATATTTCTTTCAAATGAAGATGTTCAGTGAAAGGTATGGTTCTTTGAAATAGCGGCAAAGAAGTTGTTGATTTAAGGAATATTTTTATCTGTGTACGCTTTCTAATTTTGAAAGCTGCTACCTTAGCTTTATTTGCTATTTGGAACGATTAATTAAGCACTCGCTACATCTTTCTAACCTCTAATATAAACTGCTACTTTAAACTGTTTAACAAGATGAAGTTTGGAGAAAATGCTTTTCCTTTACTATCAACATTGCAAGCTTGATGCTTGTACATAGTACCTTACTTATGTCAGTAACAAGAGTTGATGTTTGATTATCTTAGAGCAGTAATAAGTGGGCAGATAGAATTTATCATGTATTTATTAAAAATGATAATAGATTCTACAATATTAATCCTGCATGCGATTTTTTTTCAAAAGTAGGAAGAATTTCGTGTTATTATTATAATTATTACGTATTATACAAATACCTAAAGGATATATGTGAATAGCTATTTTTGAAGCTACCGTGTAGAATAACATCAACATTTCCAGACGCAAAAGAAAAGCTATCAAAAACACATTATGTAAATGGAAATGTAAACTTTTTAAACTTAATGAGCTATGAAAAAGAACTTTACGAAATATCAGAATATCAAGAAATGAAATAATATATGTGGCACCCCGCTCTTTTATTTATTACATATCGCAATTACTAATTCTCCAGCAATAATATATATCTGTCAACTATATACCTAAATATACCAATTTGAAATGAGGAAATTATGTGGCGTAATTAGATAGTTGGCTTTTGATTGTTAGGAGTAGTTCCATAATAATTGTTACTGTTGCACTGTACGTTGCACTCCATTTAATACCGAAAGCAACTTGGCATGCGATTATTTCGCATTTTAAATATGAATATAGCTATTTTATGCAGCATATAATTGCTTTCTATGATTATTCAATTTCCTATCGTTATGATATATTACAATTTTAATTGCGAAAGTGGTGGGATGATTTTAAAATTTAGTACTTTTATTTAGTGTTCCATTAACAGAAGTAGTAATTTAATTAAAACATTTTAATAACTATTTAGTGGATAGCCTTTCTGGATGTATTAAATTATGGCAATTGGATTTTCAATTAAGGGTAATAAATATATCTGAACGGCACCGTCAACGTTAATTAAAAATATATACCAAAATAATTATTAAAATTATGTGCGACATTGGGCTTGAAGCGTCAATCTGTATCTAGAACATGCTAAGTGACATTGAGTTCGTTCTCAGCTTTTCTGTATGAAAAAATTGGTAGAATTTATTATTTGAATTTCGTTGCCGGAGCATACTTGGGTCGGTAGCAGCGAACAAAGGCAGCCAACTAAAGAAATAAAAAATTAAAGGATTCAGAGCAAGCACATAATATAGAAGGTATGGTACCTTTGCGAAGTTATCCCCATCTATACACTTTGGAAAAATGATTAAAGCTTCAGCTACACAACGAAGAATTCTAGAGGTTCATCGATTCTGCAAATAGTTCTATTTTAAGTAGTTAAAACAAGGAATGAGTAGCCAAATTCGCAGAACTTGTAATTTCCAAGAGCCAGAACATTTGTTTCCGTTTGTATTGATTTAACTCTGAACAAAAGTGCTTAGAACTCGTATGAGGAATAATAAAAGCTTTAAAAATACTGACAGGTTTTTTTTTTAAGAATAAACGGTTAATTTTAATGCAAGAAATTTTTTGGTTACCGAAGCCGGTCATTTTTAGTAAAATTCTGAAACCTACACACAAGATCTTTAACTTATCCCTATGACTTGAGTCGATTCGTTCAACTTTTTTAAAATTTTATGAATGTGGAGTTAACTTCACATAGGTGGGCGAGGAGCAGAAATATGGCAAGGAAAATTAAATGCACAAAAAGCAAAGCGATGCAACTGATCGCTTACGATTAAACAGCCAAACTGGCATACGTTCAGCACATTAAAAACCGTGGTTAAGTAAACTACTGGCACAAACGGCCAAAAATAGCAATAAATACTCAATTTACAGTTTGCTGGAGCTTTCGTATTTAACTACTACTTTCTAACGTCTATTTTTATTTGGCCATGGCTGTATGCATAATATTGACATGTGTTTGCATTTACCATTTATTTATTACCGAGCTTATTTCTATATATTAATTTTATATATTAGTAGTAAATTATTCAAGTTGTTAAATATAACTTGAATAATTTACAATTTCCATTTTCTTTTTTTTTTACTTTTAAAAAGTAACTTGTTTTTCTTGGGCGACGCGACGTACGAATGCAGAGGCGCGGATAATCGTTCTCTTCTAGACCCGAACGTGGTAGAGTAAACACCACAGTAGATCTAATGTAAAACTTTAAAAAGAGAAAATAAGACTTTATAACATCTAGGTAATCCAATAGAGCATTGCGTAAGCAATATTCTGTGAAATTTAAAACAGCAATATAGTACTTTTGAATAATTTCATTTATTTGTTTCACATACATCACATATTTTATATTAAACACATGTTAATATTATATTGCGGTCGTAGTTTTTTTTTGACTATCCTGTGGATATAAAAAAGTAAATATAACCATTTTAATTTGGCCGTTTGTATGGAGCATCGAAATAGATGGATTCCGAATAGTACTTACAACCTTCGTGCAGATCGAACGGGTATCGCTAAACCATTCGTAATATCATCCCCAAGGATCGATTAATGAATGGATTCTCAGATGATCATTATTTAAAAACCAAGGTAATATCTAAAAGAATATTAATTACCACTAATTGCCGCAGGATACCATTTACGTTTGTTCGTCGAACACGTTTTAAGTATCTAAGTAAGGCCCGTGTCATATACATATATTTTTTTGTTTTACTTGTTTGTTACCTATGTACACATATTTTATATTATTGCCTTCAGCTACCCGTTAAATTCACTTATGTTACATTATTATGCCATTTCAACTTCAGTAAATTAACTAATTTAATTCTTCTTAATTAATAATCAATTTCAAGTATACATTTAAATCTATTTGACAACGCCACTTCCATTTGCAACAACGTTATTTAATTTCTTACATTTAATTTAATTTATACTGATGCCTTGACTAGTCAATTTGAATGAAGAAACTAATATAGTATGCATTGATAATGAAATATTATAAAGTATGTGAATCGAGAAAATAATGCGGAATTCATTTTATCAACCTAAAATACTAACATTTTGTATATGAATAGTAACATCCAAACTAAATACTGAAGCAAAAAAGTAAATTCTTGATTCCCGTTTGAGTACAACGACAATAAAAACTTTAAACAAAATAATTATTAGAAATTTAAATGAGTAAGATTTGAAAAAAATAATTAGGGTTAAATACTATGAAATTATTGGAAAAGGTTACTTCAAAATTAAGTTAAATAAAATTGAAAATTACTTGAATAAACGATGAAATACGCGTTTACAAAAATGATGCGCAGGATTGCAATACCTCTAGGATAGGACTAGAACAATTGATAGTAAGTTGTTTGTAGTAGTTTTCATAACAGGACGATCGTTAGGAGTATTTTTTAAAACACAGCTGTAACGGATAACAACGGATGACCTTTTTCATCTATTATATTTACTGCTTTAGTAAAATTTTCTGGTAGAAGTAAATTTACCTGTAATATCGTAAACAACGTTGTTATCCACAATTTTACTATGTAGCTTTACTAAAAAAGAAAATACAGTGTACATATGAAGTAGCACTTTAAAAACGAGAGAGCCGATATTTTGAAAACGGAACATCAAACAAACCGTTTGAATGTCGTCTAATCTTTTGTATTATAACTCTCTAACACAACATAGCTTATTAATTATTTAATAAGATTCACCTGCACGTGTGACTGTAATCCCTTTCTATTGTTTATACTCACCATTACTAATTGAATTGCGGATGATACCGGCATATACATCTGAAGGGTGTACGACCCACATTTATATATCACATGTAATTATGTTTAAGTTGTAATTTGGTAATTCCATTCTCAATTTAATAAGAATTTTAGGGAACAGTTACAAAAGTAGGGACTTACATTCAACGTAATTTTTGGAATTGATAGGCGCATATATCTAGTATCTAATTCGGCCAAGAAAATAACTTGCATATAAGTACATATGCGCCATGTCCGCGTGGTAACAAAACGTTGGTGACGTGAACTATATGGCTCCATAATGAAATACATACCAAGGTCGTTCAATTACCGCGTTGATAATCTGTATATTATTACATGCTACCAGTGAAATAGTATTCCTTAAGAAATAAAAGAGGTCACTTTAGCATTTTGTAACTTTTGTTATTATAATTATAGCCAATAAATAATCTGCATGCCTATATGCACCACGATATTGGATCTTACAAATAGTGTGTTCCTACATTTGTTTCTTAAATCAACACCTTCGTTTACGGGTTAAGCTGGATGAATATACTACTTTCGAACTGATATAGTAATAAATGGATAAGAAAGTAGTACAATTGGTACAAAGCTAAGCATTCGTATTTAAAACTGAAATCACTCATTTCTTTTCACCCCTTTCAGTACCGTACTGTGCATGAATGAGAGAATTCATCGATTTAGTAGGTCAAGAGGAGCTTTGTGAACCCGTTTCTATTTTTCGAATGTATTTATGGCGGATTTAGAATTATATTTAGGAAAGGTATATAATACAATTTCCGACATTCTTATTAGTAACTTTTTACGCGTTAACTGACTGCCAACAAAAATACGTATGAATACACTAAAAAATAGATAGATCCATAATTTAATTCCGTAGGTAAACATTTGACCGCTACACCGTTTTTGTATTAATATTGTTTATTTAATATTTGTTGCATATCCAATCATATTATTGCATAAAATATGACAAGCAATGATTTGTACATATTCATTTTGATTTATATTGGTATTGACATCATAATTTATTTTTTTTTTTTGTGCGTCTGCCCTTTAATAAATTGCCAAGCTTCCCTGCCACTTGACCAGCGTATGATTTCTCAGTCTAGGTAGATAATATGCTAATAGGTCGGCAATTTGATATGTTATTTTTTTCACCATGTTTAAACATGTGCACAATTCGACTCCCTTTCCACACCTCAGGAAAAGTACAAGTTCGAATACTTAAACTAAAGATACTGGTTACTGGTCCAGTCAACTAGAAAGTACAGTCTTTAATAAATACGTTGGGGAAGTAGTCGTGGCCAGAAGTACAATCGGGTTTGATTTTTCTCAGCACGTTCCCCGTCAGTTGCCATAGTGTCATGTGCATTTAGTCAGATGTCGAATTAAATGATGTAGAGGCGTTACTTGTTGTGTCGAGTAGCTAATAAACACCTGAAAGTAATTCAGACCCTGACATCATTTGAGCTGGAATTCTAGGCACCCTTTTTTTCTGACCGACAAACCTCCAGAATTGTTTTGAGTCCCATCTAATCTGTTCTTCTGTATTACATATGTACAATTTGTATGCGCGTTGAACCTTAGTCTTGATCAATCTCCGCAATCTCGAAAATTCCTCATAAAACCTTATAGAGTTCACTTGCTCCCATTTGGGAAAATAATACTTCTTGAGTTTAATTGATTATTATTTTTGTTTATAATAATGGATATGTTCTCCTTTGAAGGCAAATTATTCGTTTTTTCCAAGCAAAATTTGAGAAAAGAACTATTGGGTAACTGTTCGCCGCATAATTAAAACTGCATGTCTGTTTGTATCCACATAAAAAGACCCTTGTACCACAAAATGAGAAGAGATATTTTAATTTGCGCTGCAGGAGAAGAGACGTCGCGTACAGCTAGAAGAAAAATTGCAGAGTAGCTCAGTGTTTCACACAATGTTCCAAAGTTTTAAAGAAAAATAAACATCGAGTCTATAAGTCGATTAAAGTAAATGAAATATTTCCTAACGACAAATATGGCAGATTCGACTTTTGTGAAGCAGTTATCGAACTTTGCATCAATGACGAAAACTTTGTAAAAAACGTTTTATTCATTGATGAATCCTCTTTCGTGTTGCACAATCCTCCTGTTACACGCTATTGATTGTAAGAGGCCACATAATTGGCCTTTTTTTAGTGAAGGAAATTTGAATGCCGAAAGATATTTTCTCTTATAAACACTGTGTTATCATACGTAGGAAAGCTTCGAAGCGTTGTAATGCACGATGTTTAGTTTCAGCAAGACACTGTCCAGCTCATCATACGACAAAATACAAAATCTTTGATAATCGGCTGATAACCGTTGTGGAGTGCCATTCGCTGGCATCCTAGGTCATTCGCTATAGTGCCAAATATTCTTTTCTTATGGAATTGTGTTAAGTATATAAATCACAGCACTTTGAAATCGTTATTTGAATTAAGTTTTCTGCGTTAAATGAAAAGATTTTTTTTTGTTGTCCATGGGCGGGTATAAACCCAAAGAGAGTTGCCTTCTTGGCCAGAAAGACCTATTGTGCTCCTATGTCCATTTTAGCCCTCTCACTCAGCTTGCACCCTCTCATAAAAGTTGGCAATCTGGCTGAGAGCTAACTTACTGACTCTGGGTTCGTCCAATCGATGGACCCCAAAGTGCGTCTACCTTTCCCCGTCCACTGCCGGACAGTTGACAAGAAGTCAGCAGGATTTTCCTCCGCATTCCCACATTTCCTGCACAGAGGAGAGTTCACTAACTCCATGCGGTACATGTGTTTATTTAGTGCGCAGTGCCCAGTTAAGGTTTCTATGAGTATTCTCAATCTGACCATGCTCATAAAGCCTGCTTTACGGAGTCCTTCCTCCTTCGATTAAAGCCCTAGAGATTTACAGTGTCTAGCGCCGACGAGTCCATTCCAAAAGGAGAAATGCCTAGCAGCAAGTTGGGACCTGACGAACGTTTTTGTGCTGCCATATGAGCTACCACACGTTGGTTCTGGACCGACGTACGCTAGTTCGCTGGCGCCTCTTGCTAACGTGTAAGTTATTTCATTGCCGCTGATCCCATAGTGATCTCGCGCCCATCGCAATGTAATATTTAGATGTTCCGCCAGCTGTTTAAGTTTTTGTGGCACCCCAGTACCATCCCAGAGTCAAATCTGACAGCTCGCGAAGTTTTGAGCGCCGCTTGGCTGTCGGAGATGATTTCCACCCTTCCATTCTCGCGTAGGCAGTTTGAGATACCCTCAGCACAAGTCTGGATGGCAATAATTTTGCCCTAGAAAATGGTGGGGGAGGCGCCCGTCTCGCTCTCCGTCACTCCAGATTCCAATGCCTGTGCCATTACGCGTTTTCGAGGCATTGATGAACCAACGGGATAGACCCCGATTTGGTCTGCGGATGTACGCTATTGCAGTTTCCCTGCTGGTGATATCCACGTTTCCCATTGCCGTTATATTGTGATTGTTCAAAATACTTCCCGTCTACTTGAAAATAATTCTGATAAATACATAAGCAATCATTTAATCCAACTGGAAATATTTTATAATAACAAAATGCATGTTGGTAAAGTTGCCAGAAAATGTAGCAGGTCCTGTTTTTTTCAATTTGCCATCTCTTATACATTCAATAAGTATACTTGATTGACATTCTAGTCCTACTAATATATTTATAAATTAATTCGTGAATATTAAGCAACACTCATAATTCTTCTCTTTAACAAAGAAATGTAATTTATATCGGAATTAAGCAACGCTGTCCCCCCTATTTGCAGTCCACATCTCTACGCGCTCGCGAACATTGATCTAACTCCAACCGACACAAAATTTATTTCGAAACACATTTCATTTTAACTTAATGAGGTCTTTATGAGCTGATCGTTCCCTGCTGGTGATATCCACGCTGTATCCCACAGAGAAGCTGAAAACGGGCGATCTACCTTTACGGACAGTGGTACTGTCTATTGGATGTAGTTGAAGATGCTGCTGTGATCTCCGACACTGCCGGAAAAGCCCTGGCATCCACTATATTATGCTCTGTAAGCCCCTAAGGTTGCTTCTGACTACAACACCAACTGCAAAGGGGGAAGCTCAAGACTGGTCTCCAAAGCGGCCGTCGGCGTCGAAGACATGGCTGCCGTGACGCCCAAACAGGCAATCCTTTGGACTTTACTCAGCGCACTTATAGCATAGCCAAGATTTGCTTTATGCCACCAGACTAGCGAGGTGTAAGTTGTAGGGGGTACTACTACTAACTTTTGTGTACAGCCAGTGTACCATTGCATACCTCTACAGGCCTAGATGTTCTTAATGTCTTTGTTCGTCACATGTTCTAGGTGTGATTTATTTGGCGTCCAAGACAACACTCAGATATTTTATTTCGGTTGATATGAGTATTTTAGAGCCGAATATAGTGGGTTATTGGAGTTTCGGAAACTCCCTCCTCCATGTAAATGGAACTATAGTCGTTTTGCTAGAGTTGACATTAAGAGCCTCTCTGAAAAATGAAAAGAATATAATTTGGTGTTAAGAATTAATTGCTTGACTGTAAACGATCTACTTTCTTGACTAAAAATGATTGTAATTATTTGAATGATACCTTAGCACTTTATTGGATTTAACATTAAGTAAATATTCATTTGATTAAACTAATTTTTGCTGACAAAATATCATTGTATGGCCAAATAACCGAACGTGTTAGGCTAAACACATTCTTATTTGCTTCAAAGAAATAACTATGACAATATACCTATATTTCGTTGCTTTAAAAATCTTTTTTTGTGCAGTAAATCTCATACACCGACTACGTTTAAAGCACTTAACAATAGCTTTACATTAAACGTTTTTCCTTAAAGCATAGTAAAACATCGTGTAAACAGCAAATTACACTAGTTTTAGTAAAAACACTTTAGTAAATCAAACGATGTTAGCAATAGCCTTATCGCAATAACATGCGACCTAAAATTTCGTATAAACAGCCTAAAGCTTTATTTCGCTACTACCAACATAACCCAAAATATGAAATTTATATATAATTGAATATGGCGATATTGGTATAGGTTATATAATGTGAAAGGAACAAAATTTTACGTATAAACCGATACAAACCTAATATATAAACAAACTGTACTTCCGTCAATTACTGTTTGGTGAAAATAGTTTTTTTATTTTAGAAGCTTCACATTTTATGACTAATTTCATTACAGTTGTTCTAAAGTCGAAAGACAACAACATTTTATTAACATCCCATTTGTAAACACAACTGTTAAATCGTATTTTAAATTACATCGATTTAACTGCATGTCCGTGTAAAGGTAGTCACTGATGTATTTTTGGTTATGGTGGTTATGGTTAATCCAAGAGTGATAATTACTGGACCATTTATAATAATTCTGAGAGGACATTACTAATTATACAATAAATACATACACAAAACTAAGACTAATTTCACCCAATTGATATAAGTTTAAAGCTAATCGAATATCTAGAATATCAAGAAACAATTAGTACTTAAAATTCACAGAAAGTACATTATACTTACTTGGGTATAAATTTAGTGTGCATTCTCATATTTCAAAAAAAAATTGACGAAAAGAAGACGAAAAAATCACGTATTTTTCACGTAAGCTGCATGACTAGCATAATAAGAGACATGTACTTTAAATACGTGTTTGTTCAAGCCCCAACCACACAGTGCCACATTACGCATATTTAAACAGGTAATAAAAATATAGTTTTTAATTGGTAAGAAATTACATCCTTTTGAGCGGGGTTATCATGAATTAAAAATTGCGTATTTTACACATATTTGAAAAAGTACTATTTGTAAATGGAAAATATGTGGCATCTGGCACTTACGCCGTAATAGAAAGTATATCTTAATGACATTATTATAGATTATAACAAAAAATCAACGTTGTACAAGAAACTTTAGAAATTCAACACGAAATCCAGAGCTTTATTATTATATAGTTTTAAGTCATGCAGATGCAAAATGTTGTCAATAATTAACCCATAATATCATGTGTATCAAGTAAGCTATAATTAAAATCTACGTACTGATTAAAACGCTAATAAATGTCAAGGCTATTCTTCAAATAGCAAATTCATGTTGGGGCTTCAGATAGCTTTAACAAATAATTAAAGTGGTTTTTTAATAAGGAAATATGCGTTGTAGTCTCTATATAAAACCTACATGCTGTGTATGTTGACTTTATCATTCGATAACATCTACATCAATTGTTCCGTTAATAAACCTTGTAATACTCTGATAAAAATCTCTTATAGTTAGACCATAGATTATCTATTACAAATATTAGAACACAGCCGACTCCGACTTTTCGTTTATAAAAAATTGAATATCACGGCTCTCACACGACCAAAAGGCGTCCAAAGTCATTAATATGCAATAGTAAGATAGCGTCCTTCCGCTTTAGTAACCTCTATTCTAATTTTCACACATACATTACACCGTAGAATGCATTCATTACAATCTGCGGAAAACTGCAAATTGCGCGGTAAATATATTACCCGACAAAGAATCTCTAATTTCCTTTTTCCAACGGCTGCCACCCCTTCAATTTTGTCGAATAAATCTACATTTATATTTCCTCCTTTTTTTGTAATTTTAGGTGAGGCTTTCCGGGGGACAAAAATGAGAAGAAGCTGTCCAAGAATAGACAGGTTGGTCTTAATTAAACGAAAATACAAGGGCTAAGAAAAAACACTCGATTTAAATGACAAAGTCTACTCCCACGACGGATAGGTACACTGTATCCGAAAGGGCTATGCGAAGTTAGTAAAGCTGATGAAAGATGGCGATGGGTACATTTTATTTTATCTACCCTATTACAAAGGCGGCTAGTCAAACAAGACAAGCGCTGATGCTATTCCTTTTAATTTTCGTGCTTTTCCAACCTGTCTGCTACTATGTCATTGTACTTTAATGATTACTGGAAAAAGTAAGATAATTATTATTGTGTTCACTGAACAAACACCGCATTCGATTATGAATCGTATTTGCGTTCTTATAACTACTATATTTTTCAAAAGTTGCTAGCAATTTTATATTCAATGATATTCAACTCATAGATGAAGAATATACACTTAGTCCGTTAACTTAAATAGTGTTTTCTTATTCTTACTTACCTACTTATTGGATTTGATAAAATTATTATTGCCACTAATCGTTAATCATTTTGATTTGAAATACTATAGTTATTAATTTACGATGTCATCCTAGAATAATACTGCACTTTATTACTATAACTAATAAATATCAAATATTCTTAAACCCAATTTTTATGCGGAGAAGTGCTAAACCGAAGTCCGTATGCGACGGTCCTCTACATATGTTTCTGCTGTCAATAGTCCATCTTCGACGGCCGTCTGCGTCTGATGCACAAGCTTGCCTACCGAGATAGTGGGAGACCCTTTCTGCACAGTGCCGAGCACTCACGAAATGACTCGATCATGCAGCGGGTAGTGGCCACGAAACTGAGGGCCCCACTTCAATGTAATTTTTGCATATACTTCGACTACCCGTTTTTCCACCAGCTCCGCGCAGATACCTAGAAACGTCTGAAATCGGGGCCAATCTAGACGTGGCCCCAGTTCGCCGCTTGTCTGCATAAATAACTACAAAACACATTCGGTTGCATCAAATCATGGAAATCGCAACGTTCGTTCTGTACTTAAATGTGTGTGTGTGCATATATTTGTCGGTATTTTCACAAAAAAATAAAAGCTATTTAATGATTAATTTGTGATTTGCAATGGTAAGACCATGGCTCCGTGGCTCTTTAAGAGGGTCGCCCTTGAATTCCTATGTTAAAAATGGCAATAAAGAATTATTGTTGACAATTATAAATCAATCAGTACCTTTTAGTAAGGTAATACAGAGATTTATACAGGAGAAACTATTAATTTTTTTGGACAAAAATAAGCATCAGATTTTTCTTCAGCACACCTAGAACTTTTGGTGTATTTTATTGATAAGATGATAACTGCGATCATCTTTTTGATATGTTAACAAGGACTGCGTTTGTATTGACTTTAAGCTGAAAAGCTTTCTTTGTTCAAGACATGTTTAAGCTTGGAGAAACTGCCTGCGTATTATGGTATGCCATTATGATATGATACAGTTCATTCCAGTTTCCAGTTTCCTTTTTCTGTTTTCATTTACCAATAATAGTTTTCTTAATCGTGTTAATGAGTCCGTAACACTCTATGCTGGTGACGCAGTTATAATTATTCAACCAAACATAAAAAGTGTGTTTTCGATATTTATTTTTTTTAATTACAATTTTTGTTGCTTTTAATTTAATATTTTCATAAAACTCCGCTCCTTTCCATATTTAAAACCTTTAATTAACGATTCTATCCTTTTATTCATTTTCAATATTTCAAAAAATCTTTGCCCATTTAATCTATGAAAACAAATAAATATTTTTTTTTAAATTAGTGTCTTTATTGTGTAAATTGCTCCATTATATATGATTTTTGTGATGTTTTAATTGTTAACTGTAAGTACTATGTATTTTAATATTTAATCTGTATTATTTTAAGAGTAAATGCTCGTTTTGTGTGGAATCTTGCTGATGATGGCCAAATCAACTAGTAGAGTATATCAAAATTGATAATATGTAGGGATTACACAGGATTTTTTCTTATTTTTGAATTAAACACTTTACAATATGGACCTTCTACAAAATAAATAGTGTTTTACTTCATTCATCTCTTTCATTCTCTCTCACATTATCTATAGCTCACATTATCACCACAAGAAAAAGAAAAATTTGAAGGCTCGTTACTACATCGATGGGCCAGATAGGAGAGGTGAATCCCGAACAGATCTACATGCATTTTGTTGGTTTTTGGAAAATAGGTAGGCAGCACGGGAGGCGAATGAACACGAATAATCGTTGTAAAATGGCATTCACTTCCCCTATCTTGTCCATCATTAGTGAAATAATAATTCATTGTTATGTATATGGATATTTGATTCCAAACTAATGTTTTCGGAATTTATTAACTGCCTAGCCAAATAGAAATAAATAGAATGTACCCTTTTAAGGATAAAAAATAGCTGGAGATTATGTATGTAAAAAATATTAGAAATAAAACAAACTTTTCCTTTAATGACTAGGATATTTAATTTGAGAGGATGAAATAAATGATTACCCTAATATTAGAAGTTTTTTTTTATAACTATTTGCTTCACTTACATAGTTACAATAATGTGACTACTATACGATTACAATGCAATGGGCTAATTTATATTCGCGTCTTTATCATTTGCTGTCCCTTTCGTCTTTCTATACATTTTACTTAACACATTAATAGCAATTAATGGTGTTAAGTAAATGTATTAAAGTATGAGAAACACATTTCGTAGTTTAGGGATCAGAAATATAAAGTTATTCAAAATATATAAAGAACTATTTTCATTTTGTGTACTAGTTTGCGGTAAACATGTGTTTTCACTATATTTGCATCCAGATTTAGAGTTAATTCTGTTGCGTGAATGTGTACGGTTGTTCCTAAATGCTCCATGTTTCTATATATGTAAATCTTTACGAATTGAAAATTAAAAGAGACAGAGACAAATTCTTGCGAAATATCGATAAAGGTTTATTAGATACTTATTATTTTTATGAAATTAATAAGTAAATAGCATTAAAACTATTCAATCTCCATGTAACATTCTAACAAATACCTATTTCAATTGCTTAAAGCGAAGCAATTCTTTTCTTCTAAATTTATTATAAATAATTATAGTCAATATTCAGTATGTATAATTCAATACCTTACAGCATAATCTTTTAATTTTTCAATACTCTACATTTATTTGAAACTTAGTCATAAAGAGTCGTAATTTTATTTCTCCTTTGTTTAACACATATTACATAATAAAGTGCAGTCTGTAATAGTACTTGATTGGCAATAGTATGATTTTCATATATCACTGCCCATTAAATGAAGAATGGTGGATTAATAATTTTGACGTAATTCTACATTTCTGTTTACAATAATCAAATTATAATGATGCAGTATGATATCAACATAATTTAAAAATATAGAGCCTCAGTACTGATTTATAATGCACCTATTACATATAGAAACACCCTGCTTTATCGAATGATATTGCAAATCTGTTTACGTGCATTTACTAATAAAATTATTTATTATTTGCTTAATATTGTAATTTGTTTTGACTAACTAATGCAGTATTATTATATATATCAAGTTACTCCTCCTGTATACATAGTATAAGTATATATACGAATTTCTCCGTATAATACATTAGGTTCACCCGTAGCACTGAAGTTCTTTGGTAAGGTGAAACCTAATATCAATCGAGTGTTACATACATTTTTTAATGTGACCTAGTAAAAACTATTGTCCCTATAAAAATTATAATTTGATATTGTATGTAGAACAATTCCCGTCTTTTTGTTTTCTTGTGTGGCGGACCTATTATTCTCTCCGTGGCCGATTTCTTGTATTGTGTTTCGTCAAGTGGTGGGCACTATCGATAGTCGCCATCGATAATGCCCACCACTTTACTCAACTAATATGTTCTCAGAAATACATTTTGTTTTGTTTCTTGTTATTTATTATTTGTGTTTTTTTTTATTGCAGACTAATAAGAACTCTGAAACTAGTACTTTTGGTTTCCTCAATACCAGCTACTATAGATATTACAAAAGAAAGAATTAGTTCCACTCAATGAATAGTTGATGATGATAACACAAACGTTTCTAACCAACAAGACAATACCTAAATAAACCTCTAAGTTACTCAGAAAGGGAAAATAAATAGCACACTAAAATGATACTTTATTCGTATTTACATTGAATTTGAGTATCTTTCTGCGTTGTAAACTATATGTTAATATAATACTGGTGGGCATTAACGATATTTTCAACTATCAACAAACTATCGATAGTCCCACCACTATATAGTTTCGTGTTGTGCTTTAAATGTTAGTCATCCCGATAGGCTCCGGGATGTGAATTGTGTGTTCCTGTCTTATATCCCATAGTCGTTGCATATTCGTACTTTAATTATTTTAAGTTAATTAAACTCCAAAATACCAAAAAAAGTTAAAAAAAAAATGTCAGCTAAAGCATCTAGAGGAAAACGGTGGATCATTAAGGGTCCATACAGCAAAAATGACTTTACTATAAACAGAAGCATACATAACGATGTATACGGATTGGCCCGTCCACATCTTCAAATAGGGATCTAATATTAATATTATACACTGATTGTATGGAACGACTGGATATACAGCAATGGAAGGCGGAACTTATTAGTAACTACGGCGAGTTATGCATAAATTTACGTTCTTATTGAAAGGCGTTCACGTTCCGAACCAGTATACCTGTTTGTATAGTTGAGATGTTTCGTGCAGTATACATATATAATATTCCATTTTTTTCCGTTTTGTAAAGCTATTCTATACCTTTTTGCTTAAAATGTGGTCATTGCTTTTGAAATCAAAGTTGGTAAATATCTTTTATAAACAATGCCACTTTTGTCTTTCTGCAAAGGTTTTTTTTTCTGCCAGTTTGTACGGATATAGAAATAAAGAGTATTTGAATTAAATTTAATTAGTAAAACGGATAATATACTTTCTTCTCTGGCTCCTTTTCTGAAATTATTTGTCTTTATTGAGACCACAGGGGAAATATTATTCGAAAATGCTGTTTCCGCAAAGAGTAAGTGCCATCCTTTTGACTTTACGTACCATCACTAGTACAAGATCAAAGATCCCAATCACATTTGTCGGTGGTTTATTCCCAATGTGCTCATGTTAGACTGACATGAATACTGCCTGAATGCATCGGTCGATCGTGCATGTTGATTCAGGTGTTGGTGGTAAAAGAGAGCGAGATAGAAGAGGAGCATGGCAGCATGTTGTAGTAGTAGGGTGGTTTCGGGATTCAACGCTCTTCGAATCATATTCGAATTCTCTCATCAGTGTTGTGCTGGCTGCGTCGAAAGGAGGTCGTGGCGCACGTAGGCCGATCGCTTAGAGCTGTGCGGACCGCTATTTCAACAGCGTTCATATCGAGATCGTATACATCCGATTTTTCAATCGTGTGTTGTTGTGTGATCGTCGTTCAACGTCTTTTACATTTATTTAGACTTCTTATGCGTCCAGTTTTATTTTGTAGTGCTTCTTGTAGCTGAAATTGCATAATATCTGTGTTTACGTACATTTTTTTCTCTGTGTGTAAGTGTAAACATTCTGAGTTTGTGCTAATGTTCTTGGATATGATTTTCATGTAAGTTGTGTTTACTTAGAGTTGCTTAATCTTATTTAAAATTGCAAGGCCAGTAGTTATTGTGAAAACCCCTTGCGATTAACAACAATACTATACGGATTCAATGTACAAAAAGATGCCATTGTATAATTTGATATACTCTGAAGCTATTTAGGAGCCTGAAATTTAGACTGAAATTTGGTGCAACAAAACCAGGCTTTACCTAAATCACCTGCAACGTTTACAGCGTTTCTTTGTTGGAACTTGCGTTCATTTGAAGTGATTGTATTATTTCAGCAAAACGGCCGTTTTCCGGTTTGTGCTACTTTTAATACTCTATAAAGCTCTCAGTATTTAGTATATAAGTATTTCAAATATTACCATCTTGCAGATTTAGTGTTGCTACATGATAATATCCATAATTATTTACAATTAGATAATGGCTGTCAGAATATCTATATAATGTATATAGTGATTATATCAGGTAGCGCGCTACCGTGCTGTAACAATTACTGTGCGTTTCGACCTATTTAATTTATCATTTCCATTCTACTTACGAGCTAACGTTGTTCTAACCTATAAAATGTTCTATGACGGTTTTTCGCTTTACATGCAAGGATTCTCGGACTCCGCTTAATTATCTACTGTTCCGATGACTTTTTGAACAATCAGAGCAAATCAGAATGCATTCATATGGATGCGTCGTGGAAACTTGCTTTTCATTATGCCTGGCATTGCAGCTAATAAATTCATAACGCACGGTATAGCCTACATATGTATTTCGTCGAGGTGGATAATGCATACGTATGTGCGTGTGCTTTGAAAAGATTGCATGTTATGTCTGTGATCATTATTACAAGTGCTGTTCGAACTAATGAACGTAAGTAGAGCATATGAGAAGCTGCGTTAGGTGCAAAGCTCGAATTCGTTGCTTCCGCTTCTGTGTAATCTTCATTAACATTCTTCGGTAATGCGCCCAATTGGAATCATTACATCAATAGGTACTCATACGGTAGCCTATTATATTATTAGTTAACCGTTATATTTTTCATTAAAAGTGCACATTTGTGTGTGTCTGTGTATAGGTATATATATATCCATTTACTTACAACGTTTGACTTGTGAATTCTACCTAGTGCATCTATAGGTATACTTAAAATAATTATATGTATAAAATTTATAAATGTCAGGCTATATTTCCGCTGTCAAAAAACCAATCATCAGTGTTTGGGCATATTTATAGGCATTGCATCGAATCAGTTCGCTTTCAATTAACTTTAAGGTATTACTTTTTGATGTATCGCGTTCCCAAATTCTTTGATACCTAAATCTCATCCTCTCTAATCCTGCAGCGAAGCAAGAAAAAGTAATTAAAAAGCCAGAATGTTACTTGTGAATTCCGGAAGACGACGGAAAATGATCTTAAAAAGATAAAGAATATTATTTGCAGATTCCGGAAGAAGGGACCGAAAATAAGGGAGGTTTGATTAAGAGAACACGGAGGTTTACTTTTTATCTGCTGTTAGTATAAATATATAGACTTTCGTTTTTCTCATTGTCCGACGAATTTCCATAAAATGTTTGTTACATTATATCGGTATTGTGTGTTATAAATAATCGGACGAAATAGCCATAAGTCTAGGTGTAAAAGTGTTTTGATGTTCTTCTTTTGATCCACCCTATAGTAATACTAACCTTCCTTCACAAAGAGGCACGTATTCCCTTGCTTTTATCTTTGATACAAATAGTTTGAAGCATATGTTGCCAGGTTTGCAATGGAAGATAGCCACTAGTTTTAGTTTATTTTCAATATTAATGTTTTTCTGTGGGTACCGTCGACTACTGATATAAACATTTGGGATATTCATTTTAAGAATTCACAATACCCTTCAAAAACAATTAGTAAGTCCAACAGACGAGCCTTTCGATAGTGTAGAGATATTGGATAGTAACTGCCTATGTAAAACCATTACTGATATAAAGCCACGTCCTCATATGAACGATTTCGTTCGCATGCTCGCAGATATTGCTGTGAAGTTCCCGCATGTATTGAAGCATGCGGGAAGTGCAGTCTTTTGCGGTTACTTTGAAATTTGTCAAGAGAGATTTAATTAGCAGATGCGCCATTGGAATTGTAAGATTACTCTCTGAACTCATTCACTGATGTTATGATAGTAAATGGCTTTAAAGTATCCCACAAATTCTCTAAAATATTCCATAATATTGTATAACACTGCCAGATTTTTTCGTGTTACTGTCCGATCTTGCAAAACTGTTGTAATGGCTTGCCTTTGCTCAGTTAATTCTAACGTGTATTAAGACATTGGATAAACTTGTGTTCAGCTATGTTGTGAAACTTTTGGACAGTAGAAAGAGCTGCTGTAGCGCCAGAAGAATGCTTGAAGTGACTTACGATTAAACTACACTTGGATACTAACAATAAGTTCAAACAATCTGTGGATAATCCTTTTTTATACATAATTGTAAGACATGTGCAAAGCAATTCACACTGCTTTCACCTACTATTGCTTTTGCAGCATTTACTATGTATATTAGCTTCATGTACAGTGGTCATAATTCTCTAAATTCCAATGTTCTTTTATTTCCTTTATTCCTTGTTTCAAATTATCGCTTGTATGACGTTCTTACATATATTTTGAGGCCAAAAAACTATGAGATGTGCACTCACTCTTTTGTAGTCGAATGTATTGTAAAAGCGATACAAGAGTCTGTGTTGTTGGATGTCCAACAGTCTGTAGTTAGGTAAAACGAGTCAAAATTCAATACTTTTTCTTTTAGAGCATTTTTTTTTCGAAGTATTACATTAGTTGCATGCTTGCTTTAATTGCCTCTCGAGACGGCATTTTATAAAATGGTGATACTTTATTAAGCTTTAGTTATACCGGCTCCTTATATAATTGATCTCTACTGCTATCATTTTTGCTAAGGCCATGGTAACAGCTGTTTTTCATTAAAAAATATTTCAGCTATTTTTTTGCCTCTGTATGTTAACGAAAGTATCACCTTCATCACTATCTATGGGAATTTCTGACATAGAATTTTCCTTAGAAACTCTCGATGTGCTTGGCTCACCTTCGGGTGGTGAAAGCACGAAAACTATAATGCAAAGAGGATTTAACTTTTGTTAGTATTTTCTTGATTTATGAACCGTTTTAAAATCGACTTTTGGGTTAAAACTGGTTTTAAAAATCGATTAACTGGTTTTAATGAAACCGGTTTCAGAAAAATTCGGTTAACCGGTTTTTAATATCTGGCGATTTCTGCAGCACTATTGAATACCTAAATATGAAGTCTTGTGTAATAAAAAATTAGAATTGTATCTAATTTTATAGGTAACGTAAAGGACTTTGATACACAAAATGTATTACTACGCATTTAAAATTACACTTGTGGCATAAAAAAAATCATCTGATTATAACAGGCAATTTGATGCATATATCAAGGGTATAAGGATAAAAGTATTTAAAAATATTATGCATTGATTTGAAAATACTTAAATTTTGCTGAATATTTCTTCTAATATTTTTATGGAACTGTGATTAATATTGGACATGAGATACCTTAAAATATTTATACATATTTTGAAATTCATACAATGCTTTTACTATCGTTAGTACAACATAATGGCGTGAGAAAACCGGAATTCACCCTTTCTTCATAGTTTTTCGTTTGTACTAATTCTTAATAGTATATGTTATTTATGATGGTAACTTTTACTGTGTTGCGGCTGCACATTCTTAGTTTGCCATTCAATTTTTTTATTTTTCCATTCTTTAAGGAAAAGAACTAAATTCGTTCATAAACACCGATTAAAATTCAAATAACCCATGATTTTAGTTAATTTAAGTCCAGTAATAACGATTATGGACAACGTAAGTTAATAAATAAGTTAACAAAATAAGTTAATAAATGTATGTATGTATAATGTTTTATTTTATACAAGGTTTGGCTGTAAAGCAGTATTTTCTGAGCCCCGCCTTGTGATTGATATTATTTTGATTATTTTGATTTTGTTGTTGATTATAAAAAAAAAAAATAACTTACTATTATCAATAAAGGTATTTATTATTATTATTATTATTATTATTATTATTATTATTATTATTATTATTATTATTATTAATATTTAGTATTATATCAGACATCTCAATCAAATCTAAACTCAAAGTGGTTTTCAATAATGTAATAGTATTTTTTTCTAGTACCTCCCTATTTCTTTTTGATTCATATAGACATTCTTTGGAGAAAATCTAATAAATACATTGTTAAAATATTTTCTCGATTTTAAGTTACTTCAAAGAAACCAAGTTTTAATTCATTTAGTTAATAAAGCAAATAAAATAAAGGGAACATTAATGTGAGGTAAGTAGTTAAAATTCTAGTGGTTACAGGTGAAAAATTGGTTCTGATTTACTGAAAGGAAATCAAATACTGTTTTACCCCTTTCTTTAGCTCGAGACCGCTCTTAGTTAATGGGCCATTTTATATTTGTAAGAAACCCAAATATGCATAAAAACATGTAGCGTATAGTGAGAATACTGATAATAAAATATATTCCTTAAAACATTAGTGTGATTAGATTACAACGACTGTGTAGTTAAACATAATACTATGCTTGGTTGTTAGGCCGTAATTCCCATGATAGTAATAGAACATGTTAATAGTGGCAATGCCGTCAGACAAATGCCATATAGAATTGGCAGTTGCCATGCGATATTTAAATTAATGCCTTGGTGGCGGGAAGCGTGCTTATTACTTTGGTACGTTAGTACGAGCCCAATTATGTATTTTTCCTTGTAATAATTTTGTGCATACACTGATATTAAAATAATATATGTAAATGTAATTTAAAAATTGTGAATAATCTGAAATTAACTAATTTACTAAACTTAAATTAAGCTTAGCTTATGATTAACATGAACTCATTCTGGTAAACTTATTTGTTAAGTAGCTATATCTATGCGGACGAGATAAAATTATGCTAACGCATTCATGTTAATTGTAAACAAGAAAACTGAAACAGATAAAGACCTTACAGGATTACAGAGAACAAAAAAGATATTTATTTCTATTTTTGCTTAAGAATTATATATAAGTTTGTTTTACACTGCTGCCTTTTCTTCAGAATTGATCTATATGTATAATGTTTCTTTTTCTTCTTACTTTGTTGATTGTTCAATTTTTACTAAAGTTATATTTTGATATTTAATTCAATAAACTTGTGTATTAGTTTATCTAAATCTTTAATACGTATGTTGAAACTAGCACCTAGTATTTATTTCAAATTAGTATCCACACGAAAAGAAAAACAAAATTAAAACAACAAAAGATATTTTGTCAAAGGTATTTATTTGAAAAAAGTAATAATTAGTTTTAGCCTAACATTTGGCCATACAATGATTTTTTTTTCAGCAAAGATTAGTTGCATTAAACAAATACTTATTAGATATCAAATGTAATTCAAAGTGTTAAGATATCAAATAACCATAATATTTTGAATCAAAAGGTATACCATTTTCATTCATTCCTAATCTTGTGATGTATATATAACACATGTTCGTATACATACATGGTGCATATTTGCATATACGTCAATCGAACAACCCGACTTGGTCTTCTGCTCTGCAAAGCGAAATAGTTTGAGTCAACAAAAGCGAATATATAAGGGGCATCTACATTAGGCGCCTTGTTGTTGACGAGTTATTTATTATTGACTGTGGTTCTATTATCATATATGATGTCAAATAGACTTTGCTTATATAGAAATCTATTTATTTTATGCAAAGTCACAGTTACAGATAAAGTGGCACAGTGCCGGAACAAAATATCCGAACGATGCGAGCAAGAGAGTAGCTATCGGCTCCCACTCCTAGTAATGGGAATCGATATCTATTCTCTTGGTTCTACCGTTCGGATATTTTATTCCGGCACCTGCCACTAGTGGTATTTTATGTCAAAATTGCGCTATTTTAATTCTCGGCTTTGAACCCTAGTCGCATTTTGCTTTTAGGTACTTTACCATCGAAATATTTTTGCAGCAAGTTTCATGGTTTTCACATAATCAGTCAGAAATTATATCTTATTTCTGTTGTCTCTTCTATTGAGTGTCGTTTCAAATACCTATGTTTCTATTTTCTATTTGGGATTACTTAATAAATTACTCAATCCAATACTATTACTACTATTACTCTATAAAACTCGAGCAAGAAGTTCATATTTCTTTAAACTTTCACTGAGGGAACGACGTGTTAAAGTAACAAAACAGGTTTTCTTAACAAAATATTATCGAACTAACCGAAATTGCAGTTAATTTAATGCAATTATAATGTTAAAGTTATTTCTTCTCTAATTCAACGAATCATTCCAGGCCGAATCTCCTATACGCAATTTGTGGTTCGTTTGTTAGGTGCACCACCGCCAGGTTTACGAATTACTGCTCCAGTTTTACTACCAGACAGACTTACTACCCGACATTGCAATAATGTATAATTAATATCAATTATAGGAGGTTGCGATCGTTTATATATGCAATAATGTATTTATTGACTAACGGGAAAAAGAAATTTTATTATAATCAAACCATGGATTTATTTAATTTTTTTTGTGGATACTGCAAAAAAGCATCTTTTGTAAAATCTGACTTTCTCTATCTATCTGCATACAGAATTCTCTTAGAACAAAACGGTTTTGGCTTATTTTTATATGAACACCTGTGGATGATTAATCAACGGTAGACCATGCATTTTAATTTTTATGTACAAACAACAGCTCTGTTTAGATATTTATGTCAATAAAATCTCCTATTTTAGCATTTTTTTCCCTGCATTATAAATACGAAAGTCAATGATATAGTGAAATTAAAACAAAGACAATCGAAAATGGATGAATTAATTAACAATTAGTTTATTCTATGTAGGTACCTTATTTTCTTTTATTTTTTCATATTTTGTTTTATGAATTACTTTTTAGCTTAAATAAATATTATTTGTTATTTTATTATGCTTGGTTAATTAATTTACTATTGAAAACTTTAAGTTGACCTAAAATTAAAAAAAAAGAACCAAGCAGCAAAGGCTTGATCAATATATCTGACGTGACTATTAAGAGAGTTCTACTATATGTGTATATAATGTATGTATTTATGAACAAGGATGTTTATTTAAAATATTTCAAAATACAAAAAAAAATTGTTATTTTACTTTTATTAGAACCTCACAAACGTTAATTGTGTTGAAGCCGCCTTGGAAGAGATACATCTTCCATTACAGTTGCAGCCGGCGGCATATTCTGGTTTCTTTTCGCTTAAAATCCTCGGTTGTTAAAATACTTAGTATACGCTTAAAATAGCGTTATATTGCTTAAATTAATGCCTTCCATTCTAGTTTGACGCTTGCCACGTTGAAACTCATATTATTACATAAAAAATATTCAACGATAAATGTTATAATAAATAATTTATTTAGAGACATCTAACTTGATAAGGAACAAACCTAGCGACACTAGCGCTTAAGCTTCTTGACAACAGCGCCCCGCTACTCTCCTCAAAAATTTATTGTCAATTTTTAACATTGCGTGGGCTCTCTACATATGCATACTCCTAGCTTACAGTAATGATTATTGAAATCCAATTTAAGGAATTAAGAATTCTTGTAAGGTATTGATGCTGGTAGGTTTTTTAGCCTGGAAAGTATAATTCAGAGGATAATTCATATTTCCCGACGCATCTTTAAATTTCTTGATAAGAAATATCAATGATCATTAACATAGAGTGTATGATAATGCTGTTATATAACAATTAGTGTTGTGATTAAACGCAGATATTCTAACCACCTCACGATGTCATCGGCGATGCGGTCAGAAAATCCGCAGTGTAATTGATTAATAGGTACTTCTTTTTTATGAATGTTAAAGATATTAATTAGTACATATGTGTTTTCCAGTAATTCTATTGTTTTTAAAAAATGTATAAAAAAAGAGGGAAACCTGTAATAATAAGATAACGGAATAAGTTGATATGCAAGTGCTGAGAAGGTTATAAAATAGATTACATAACTTAACTTTCTGATTCTATATTTTATAAGCTTTTGCAACCTTTCGGAGAATTATTTCTGTATACTTAATGTGATTACTTCTTGTAGCCTGTTAATTTTAGACGAAAACATAAAACGAAAAGCACTATCATAAATACACTTTACTGATAATAAATTCAACAGCTGACTAGAGTAGCATAACCCGTCCACCCGTTTTGATTTACAACATGGTTGAGTAGTCGTTCAATTTTATTATATTTACAACCACAAAATGTTTTACAACTCATTTTGGTCTTAATGGTTCGGTTTGCCAGTACGGAAAAAATCGGGCTAATAAAATAACTTTACTGTTCCACAAACCTAAATACCCTTTTAATGGCCTTCCTCTTCTTGTCCTCCATCCGCTCCATTGACGTGTCGTAAAATATTGTTTCAAATTTGGCATTTCTTTGAAAAATATTCCATTCTCTACGGGGCGCAGGTAGATATGCCGTCCCGCATAATAGAATTCCCTCAGAAAATGTCTTTCTAAGCGCGCTGGTCGTTTCACGCTGTGCTTGGGGAATAATGCGTCAGCGGAACACCCGGTAAATAGTCCTCCCTAATATCCCAAAAATTACACGGTGGTCAGAATATTGATTTATTGCTTATTAAGGCGAAACGAAAGAATGGCTCGGAGAAAGGAATCCTACGTCTTTGGCGGCTGCATATCCGTTTGACGATTATAGTTTTAAGTTTTTATGGATTTATATTTTATGATGTTTTGAAGTTTACGCCCTGCATTGCGGAAGTGGCTACCGCATAATAATCCTGGAAAATTTACTACTGTATGTAATAGCTTTAACATTATTAAAGTCTTAGTTTTTCAGCAGGCAAACAAAACCACTGAAGTTTTTACATTAAGTTACTTCCATGGTGACCAAATATATGTAAAGTTCCTTAACAATAAACTTAATCTTCAAAGTTCAATTTTTTTTTAATTCTTTTAGTATCAAATTTACCCTATATTTTTTTCTGCGTACTTAAATATATGTATATTTATACAAAGCATGTTGCTGCATTTTTATCATCTAATCTATTACACGGAAATTCTAAACTATAACACGGGAAAGATTTCGTCTCCCAATTTATGGCACAATATTGCCATATTAAATGCATGCAGTTAGACATAAAGCCTACTCACATTGCGTCATTCTAACCGGTAGATATATCAATAGCTGCGTTAAGCCTTATCGAACAACCTACCTATGCTTGATATAGCAGATAGTTAAACCATATTTATTCAGCTCATGTTACAATATGCGTTTAAGTTGCTTAATATTCTGTTATTATACTACAGCAATGACGTAATTTTACATATGCACATAATACGTGTGTGTGCAGTCCACAGTATACAATAAATTTGATTTAAAGGAGCAGATAAATAACATTATGTTACAGTTGTAAATAGGCATTTCCCTGCTTGAATTTTAAAGGAGGCGACTTGAAAAAAATATAATGGAAAAGGTTGAAATTAATTACTATATGTATATAAAGATGTCTGGATTTCTTATAAAAATAATAACAGAAAATTTTATAATATCTGGCATTCTATTCTTCTAATAAATAGTGGTACATATATGAATACAGTGGATGTTATAATATAATATACATATACATAATAATGTATTGGGTTTCTGAGCTAATACGATTCATTATATTTCGAACATGTGGTAATATCTGATTCCTCTGTGATAAGAAAAAGCTACCTAAAAGATGGAAAGTTTTTACTTATTATAGCTTAACATATAATCAATGTTTACTGTAGAGTTAATTTTAATATAACTTATCCTTAGTCATCGTAAATTCAAATTTTCTTCCGAGAAGGCAAAGAGCAACGCTCTTTTTGTAGAACAATTCCAATATGTAGAGTCCAAGAAAAAAAGACGGTTAAAAAATATACGTTTCGAGAACTGTAACGCGGAAAATCTCGAAAAATTTATTTCTGTAATATATCTCCTTATTTTGTTAAATCTGACTCCAGTAAAGTGCGTAAATCTACATTTTTTTTGCGATATGTACGTCGTAAAATTTATTAAAGTTAACACTAAAAAGGAGAAATATTTCCCAATTTTGGGGTGATTTAAATACTTTTCTACACTTCTAGTAGTAATAGGGAATAAATTTCGGGGTTACTTGGCGTTTTTTTTTTTTTCTGTATACAGGTACAAGGAAGTAACGTTGCAATAAAAAAAGAAACTACCACAACTTATTACAACTACATACAATACAACTGGAACAATTTTCGCATATCTGTATGTTGTTTTTGTAGTTGCGAAATATGTCTGAATAAAATGAATTCCTTCTAATAAAATGCGCTTATACGAGGTGAATAAAAATATTTTAACTACTTATTTTCTTATTTGAAATTTGCGGGAATTTTTATTTAATATTTTTGACAGCAAACGAAGTACGTACGATACAATACAATTGAGAGAGAAAGATATGAAATATGTTTTACTGTATATTACATGCTGACTTTATTGTTTGTGTGTTTAAGCACAATCGAAGTTACGTAAGTATATCATCTATTAATCTGAAGATACTAAGTATCGGTAAGCATTTATAAGAGAAAATAAATATATTTTCTAGATATACAGGTATACCAACTTTAGAAGACGTGTAAACCTTTAAAAAGCGCCGTACTCCGAAATTGGTCGATTCAGCAACTAAAGAAAATCTGTTGTTTTTATGCCAACGCAGCCTCTAGCCGGTGCTCCCTTGTACAAATGTATTGTGTGGCGCTGAGAACTAACTTCACAAAATGTTACCTAAAATACACCATATATCTCTCTCCCTCAATTATAAGCTTGTTATCTCCCAAAATTCTGTTAAAGGAAATATTATTTACTAATACATAAACCAAATATACCCCACTGGACGTATTTGGTAATTATTGCACGTAAACTATTTACTACTATGGGTAAACTTTACTATTACGTTTTTACAGAGTGCGTTTACTACATACAGTATTAGTTAATTGAGTAATATTTAGCATTGAAGCTCTAGTAAAAATTTAATAAAGTAATTAAACACATCAACACATTAAACATAAACAACATTCTTAGAATATTCCTTTACTATATACAAAAATTTACCCAATGGAACAACGTGTTGCATAATAATTACTACAAATTGTAATATGTTATGTCTTCTTAACATTTACCGTTTACTATTTATTTTTGTTTGTATGTAATTTGGTTAAAAAGTTAGCCCATGCTCTTGACGTGCTATCGCCGACGAATGAGACAGATTGCGGTACAATAGATTAGACCCGAATGTATAGTGTGTCTTACTAATCGGGTGATAGAGGCGGTGAAGAATTCGTATTTCTCGAATTGTCTATCATCCTATTCAACTTGATTTATTTTATTTAAATTAAGCTAAGAATGAATACAAATTTTTACTTTGGTTTGGTTGTTTGATTTTTCTTTTTGCATCTGGTATGTTCCCCTACTTGTTCTTGCTTATTCATATGCATAAATATCATATCCTAAAGGCAAACAATTTTTTATTGAGTGAAGTTAGAGTCAATTTTATTAACTGTGACTTTGATTACGAACATACATATTTGAAATAGTAATGGGTAGAATCAAATAGACTTTTCGATTCAAACACGCACTTGTATACCTACACGAAAACGCTGCATTGAGTCGAAACTAATTATGGTGTTTTGAAATTGGGTAGTAATCTAGTAAAAAGTTCGAATTCAGGTAGCACTGAACAAAATCTTGAAAAAAAATTTCGGTTCAAACGAGAACTTTCACGTTCGAAAACTTTATAGCAGTCGAACATTGTTATTTACGAATTCAATTAAAAATTAATTAACTATGATATTGCAATATTTCGCAATTGCCGTTAATTAATTCTTCATTCTAATTAAATTGTATTAATATATATTGTTTAAAGATTGGCTGTGAATTACAATATTTTAATTCAAGAAAAAAACGTAATTTCCTTTTCTTCCCTCCTCTACAATTATACTTTCCCGATGTTTTTTGAAATATCTTTCTGATTGTTCTAATATTTTAACGTGCTAGTGTTGTGTTATACACTGAGAGAAATACATACTATTGAGAAGTAAAAATTCGCTAACGACAAGTAAATATCTGGCTTAAATAGGCGCCAAGTCAGTTATACTCCTAGAACAAGCAAATGAGTTTTCTTAAAATGACTTACCTGCTATAAGCTACCAGTTTGTTAAGAAACAATATAAAATTTCTAGTTAATGTAAGTTAGAAAATTTGCTGCTCTACCAAACAACTTGCTTGTAGTAAATTACATTTCTTTTAATAGCGAATAAAAAATATAGTCATGATAAATAACGAACTTACTGAGAATGATGTTTTAGCCGCTGGTCCTTACTTTCTTTTCATTACTAACAAGTATAATATCTTATAGTATTAAGTAAACTGCCCACTTGACTTAAGTGAGCCGCTTAATTGGCGTAAGTGAGCTGCTTATTGGGTGCAAGTGAACCGCCTACTTGGCGCAAGTGGACTGCTTCCTGGGTATAAGTGAGTTGCTTACTTGATGTAACTGGACTGCTTACTCGGAATAGTGAGCCGTTTACTCAACGTAAGTAAACTGTTTACTTGATATATGAAGCCGGGTTTTACTAGGAGCAGGTTTTATGCGTCGCGTACAACGTAAAACGCCCAGCGCAATACGCCGTCCACTCAGGTCAAACAAAATAGTTGGCGTCGTTTTCCTATAAAGCCCAACTATTTTATTTGGTTTGAGTGGATGGCGTATTGCACTGGGCGATTTACGTTGTAGGCGACGCATAAAACCTGCTCCTACGAAAACCCGGCTTAAAAGTAAATTTATTAAAAGCAATAAAACTTCATGTGGTGTCTCTTTTGCTATAATCTACAGCAGAAGAGCTCAAAGGTTCATCAAGTTCATTAAACATTGGCTGATGTGAAACCCGTAGAGAAGAAGAAATGAGTAATAAATAATAAAAATGCGTTAGTGTATATAGATATTTTATTAATATTTGAAAAAGAACATACATGAAACTATAATAAACAAAATGAGCCTCGATAGAAAAGACACTCTTACATAGAAATATTATGCATACTAAGATAGTGCGAACAAATACGTACTTCTTTTATTATTGGTACTTCAGAAAAATGTTGCTTAAATTCATTTAGACAAAAGTTTGTGAACTTCGTGATATTCATTGTCAGTCGGTCATATGCAAATTACTACCTCCGACCTTCGTTATTTGGTTTCTATATACTATAATGTAGTACCCATCTATAAAACAAAAATCGTGAAAATCGCACTGCAACCAGTATTCTTAAATTTATCCTAAGTAGCCCACATAGCATTTACAAACTCATAACTATTTATCAAGTACTTAAATATATATTACTTACCTTCAAATGCAGCAATATAATCTGCCAAGCCCCACTCTAATAACTCTGAGTGATATTTAAACACCATTATTCCTAAATTGCAATACGGACTACGTAGCACAACGCATCGCCCAGCAAGTCACAAATAAGAATGGCGTCGGCGTGCCCGCTTCCTATAGAGCGGTAATTTACCAGCTCACTTACTTTAAACAAGCCGGCAACTGAAGAACAATAAACATTTTATTTACGGAACGACGCGCTTGTTTTAAAACAGCTTCTTACTTAGGACTAATAAAGAACTTATTTATAGCTAATAAATAAACACAATATGCTAGTCCTTACAAATTCAATCATTAATAGCAAGTAAGCCCGCAATTATGACAAGAAACAAGTTTTAGCATTATCATCTTACTAATGCTTAATCGGCAACTTTATTATGAATATACAACTCTTAGCTACTGTTAATAAAAATTTCATTAGGAGAACCCAGTGCACTTTAAGCAAAGGCCTTATTTAACTCATTTTTCTCAGTGTATCCTTGTAATTTTATATCGAAATTTAATTTTTTTTCTTTATTTAATATCCCATGGTATTTTGCCAAGGAAAGTATAATCTATAAATTATGTATATTGTACGTATTTAATCATACTGTTGTAATTTAATTTTATTGCTTGCAACTAATATTAAGAAGAAGGTTGATATTGCAGCAGCAATTATTATTTCTGTCGAGGTCCTGAACATATCTCAAAATTCGCAAATTGCTATTTTTAAAGCCAATAAACAAACCTAGCGCATTTATTTGTTCTCTCACAACTCCCATTGCCTTTGGACAATAGCCTATAGCATTAATATAGAAACTTCCGTTAATGTTAAGAAGTGCTTTAGCCTGACGCATGGCAATAATTTTATCCCGTTCTCATCTTCAACATCCCTCCCGATTTACGCTTAACTTTAATTGTTACAGCAATTAATAAATAAAAATTTATATGATTTTTTCTTTTCCAACTCGCAATGTTCTTTAAATATGGTGGATAATATTAGTATAAAATTTTCGCTAGTATTAGGAAATGAATCGTCCTGACAACAGGAGTAATGATTATATCTGCCGATATCTTGGACAACCCTCCAAATTTGAATATTGTCATTACTTAAATCTGGGAATAAATGGATTCTCATATCCGAAAAATATATTTAGAAGTGAAATTTATTCGAAAATATTAGAATTTGTGTCTTTAGTCGTTTAGTTATATTGTAATCGTCAAAATTTAATTTAGTGTAGAACAGCAGAAAGTATAGAGAGTAGGAAAGAGCGCGCCGCTTTAAAGTAGAAACAGATATACAGCAAGAGTTTTCGTTGTATGGTCACCCGATGTTACACGAACTACGGCACTCTTAAATGCAAGGATAGTAACTAGTAATAATTCCAGATTTTGCGAGGCTACCTATCTTTGTTTGCTTGGGTTTTATAAGAAAGGATCGTTACGTTCATATGTATAAACTATTTGTTCCACAACTGTGAATCTAAGATGTTTTGCGTACGCTTTAATTACCTACATAGGCGCGTAGAGAATAGCAATCTAGAAAGCTTTTGTTTGCAATATAGAAGAAACGCCACAGCGCAACGCTTAAAAATTAATAGTTTCATCTGGGGGACTGACATTTTATTTCAATGTTCACCTATCTTATTACAGAAACTGTAAGATTCCTAAGTGCTGTACGACAACACAAAAGATAAGAACCAACTTTGTGCCGTGTAATAAATGACCCGTTGTCACCAAAGCAATGCATATACACAGACAGTACTTAGTATGGACTCACTGTTGATGCGGTCTCTTTTCTTTATTCCTATTCAGAAGAAAATAACACGGCTACGGAGTTGCGCGCGTAAAATGCTCGAAAAATACTTCTTACAAATAAGTAGGTAGTATATACGACAGTATTAACGTAGAGAATTTATATAGGAGTTAACTTATACAACGTTGATAAGTGCCATATTTCCGTTTGAGGATGGCTCCATGCACACAACGTAAAGCCCTTACTTTATATCCGGATAGAACTTGTTTTCGTATACACGCATACATATTTTACATTTTGCCGCTTGGGTTTAGCTGTAGGATGTCGCCTTTATGACGACCAGCAAATTTTACATACCTTAGAACAACATTATATTCCTTACCAAGACTCCTTTTTTGTCGGTAATAATAAGAAAACTTTATATAATAGATTAGCTCAAGATAGATTTTGCATTGCGGGCAGCGATTATGAAATTCTCATATCGGCTTCCATGAAGTTTAGTGTTATATTATAAAACCACCCTAGGCAATTAGCTCCAAATTTTCTTTGCTACTTGTTAGTCTAATGTAACAATTACTGAAACCATGCCAATAAGCCATTAAAGGCATATTTTTACGTTTGTATTATGACTAAGGGGAGAGAGAAAGAAAGAGGGAAACAGGCATCACATATTGGAGGTTTATTAGATTGTTGAATTTCTTCTCCGAGTGAATGGTTGTTCCTTATTGCTTCCGTGTAAAATTTAAAATAAAAATTTAAAATTCAAACCTAAATTTCAAAATTTTAAAACTTCTTAAAACTAAATCTTTTTTGTGTTTTACAATTTACCACTTATTCAATTGAAAAAACTATGAATTATGTTTTGTTACATTCGTTCATAGTATTAAGGTAAACAGTTATGTAAAAAGAAGATTAGAGAACAAAATAGTTCAATTTTGTATTATAGGCTGTCGAATAAGAAAATATGTTTTGAAAAAGGAATAAAAGCTGATTCCAAATCATAAATATTACTGACAGGGCAAGTAATACATGTGATATATTAAATAAACGAATAATTAGCGACGAACGTGAATCTTTTCCTTTCTATCCTCATAAATATATCAAACCGGAGTGCTGCAGGGGTGCCGCTTCCATATTCAATAAGTTATTTGAATCTTTTTTTCGCATGTATGGTTTCATATGTGTCTAACTCTGTCGGTGATTTTTCACTAATGCGAGGTTTTATATATAGATTTTATGTCCGGTATTGTTTATATGTTCTGCAACGGATGATTCAAGTCTACCATATCGATAACATCCCATGTGCTCTTTGAATCTGGTTGCGATCGAACGCTTTATTTGTCCAATATAAATTTTATCACACCCGCTACAATCAATTTTGTAAATGCCCGATCTTTCGTTGGGATGAGGTTAGACTTATAACATTTCAACTTAATAAGGTGAGATTTAACAAAGAATTGCAATTTATTAAAACGGTAGCGATCTATAAGAGTTACTCTTTTATAGGTGCAGTGCGGAGCGTAAAGAAAGTCCAATATAGACACCATATTCGAAGGACTATGACTTTAACTTCAGAAAACAATCGCGACAAAAAGTTTGTTAAATTACTTTTTCATCGTATTTCAAAAAGTTTAGGCGACATTTTTAAAGAAGAAAAATTTGAATATTTGCTTTTCCTCGCGGAACACACTCAGAAATCTTTTAGGTAATGCGAAAGATAAACCATTCCATCTTCGAGATATTGCCCTTTCATATTAAATGTGCCTCATAGCTTTTGTATGTTGTTTAAAAGAATATTTTTTCTCTGAAATCTTCTCTTTCTTTGACGGCTGTGAATGATCTTGCCAAATGTTGGAAAATGTCGGCATTGAAAACTAACGCATTGAAAACCACTATGAAGAGAAAACGAAACCACTATATATCAGTAATCCAATTATAAGATCGAATACTGAATTTTAAAATATTAAACGTAAGGGAAACCCTTGATCTGAATAAATTAAAGTTCTAACGTATAATTAAGTAAAGTAATGCAAAACATAGAAATATGTGCGATGCAATGTTTTGTAAAAGTTATAAAAAGCAGATCAACTACAACGCCACAACTATGCCGTTTTTGCCGTCTCTGTGGTTTAATCATGCAGAGTCATATTCACGTGATCCGAGCGATCCCACAACCTCGCAATGCCAATCTCGTGCACATATCATGTTATATTTTTTTTCTTTTTGCTTACTGTTACATTTTATCCGCTATTCTTGGAATGCGTAGTACTGTGCAAACAACTCTGTAAGTAAAAACTGCCGAGTCTGCTATTATACGTATTATGGAAAAATAATTACTGGCAGGCACAGTCTGAAATGAAAAATGTAGCAGAGCCTGCAATCTATGTATTAATTAGCGGATATATTAATCTATGAAAATAAAAAATGCTTAGAATACAAACGTTGTTATTCACATATTCGGAAAAATGTTACTCTTCAATGTTAAATATATAACAGAAATTAACTCTGTGCTTCCTTGCATAGTTTGTGCGTCGTGCAAAATATAAAATAAAAAGATTTCTGCAGTTCTTTCGTTTTTCTTGTATTTCTCGACTTATTTCGTTACAATGCATAGTGCTCAGCAATCCCTAGATATCATATGCATTTGTTGTAATTATTTTAAAACGGTTAGGATTTATTATAATTTAAAGAACTGCAATAAAAACTGGTCAAAGTAATGTGATAAATTCGTTGGATCGACAATTATTGTAGTGTATTATTTAAAAAACGAAACTTGATACTTTTGTAAAGTTGAAAATATGTCCCTCAATAAGATCATTGTTTTTTGTAATGGGAGCCGTCTGATTTCGTGCCTCCGAAAACACTGCAACCTCCTAGATTTTTGTATTTAATCTATTTGTATTTTCTTTTACACATTAAGTTATACCAGCCATTCCGATATCCTGGTTCTTACTCTGTTATGTACTAATCAATGCAGGTATTTCGGGTATTTTTTTGCACCCAGTCCCTCATATTCAGTAAACGGTCTTTGTCATCTTTTTTTTACACTGTTTGCAGTTGGTGTCTCCAGTGTTGATTCTAATTTTCTATAGGTGTCCTCTCAGCATACAGTATCTGGTTAGGGTACCTGCTGTAGTGCAAAGATGATTCCTATAATGAGCAGTAGTTTTTTGATAACTTTTTTAGCTAAATGTTATGAACAGATGAGTCCACTTTTTCCACATCTGGAGTGTTCAGTAGAAAAAAAACAGGCACTTGGTTGATTGAAAAAGTGGTAGAAAGAAAAATGTCTAAAGGAAAGTGGATGAGTTACTGCAAAACTTTACAAGAAATCAATTATTTGATGATATTTGCCACCAAGAAGAAACACCATGAGCATCAGAATGTTAATAACAATCAGTTTTCCGTTTATATTGGTAATCTAAATAACCCAACAAATTCACTTTAACACCACTGGATTGTTTCTTATTTATAAAGTAAATTGCGATTCAAGTGCAAATATTAACAATATCGCATAGAAAGTTAAAGAGAAAATTGGCAGTATAAAGGAAAAAAATATTTTTTTCTTGATAGCCAACTGTAAAATTTTTAGTAAAAGATATTTTTGTTGCAGTTTTTCGGATCAATTTATTTTAAATTATCACAATTATATCTCTTTAGACGTTTCGACCCATTGTTTTGTCTTCTTCAGTAATTTTTTATGAATGATCTAAATAAATATATAAAATATTTTGATTAAATTAGATTAATTATAAAAATAGGTTATTTACCTTAATTTCTATATTACAACTATAATATTCCTTATTAAAGAAATTTGTCAATATATTCCAAAATTTATATTTCACAATACCATATACCAATTAAATTAGTTTAATAATGGTTCATAAAAATATGAACCATTATTAAACTAATTTAATTAAAATGTTATATGTATATATGTAGATAATTCAAAAAAAGTACTGAAAAAGCCCAAAAAAAAATGAGTTGAAACGTATAAATAGATATAATTGTATTCATTTGAAATTGAGCCGAAAAACTCCAATAAAAAATATCTTATACTAAAAAAATAAATGTATTTCTATGGCTGTACAAAACTCAAGAAGATGATTACTGATGTGGCCACTTTGAGCAGTTCCTTTAAATTTGAATTAAGTGTGGATATGTTTCTGTCAAATACATATATTTAATGATTTTGCATCTACTACTTTACTAATTGAATTAATTATTTAAAACAGTCTTATACAGTATTGTTATTCTGAATTATGGGTTGAAGGGTTGTGCAAAAATAAAAATAAAAACGTTCATATTTTGTGGTATCTGAAATAGTAGCGAAATTAGGTAGTGGTCAAAATAAAATGGAAAATCCAGTACCACGAACTTATACCAGTATTGATAGATTTACACTATGTTAATACAAGATACAGTTATAATACCGAAATAAATACCGGTATAACGCGCTGCCTTGTACATATAAATATTAGATTTAGCGATTCGCTTGATGTTTAAAAACAAATGCCTACAGCAATTGTATCTTTTAGACTCACTGAAAAAAATGTAATTTTAATTGGTTTCTATTATGAGAATGAAAATATACTAAAAAACGAATTAACAATTAAGGAAGCCATAAATATACGTATATCAGACATATTAAACTTGCAAATCCGTGTAATTCTAGGAACATATTACTTTCGATGGTCTCCATAATTTTTCTTATCGTTTACCTGGAAAGCATTAACGAAACATCTGCGAGTAGGTATAGGTATAGGAATACCAAAACTTTTTTATGGCGATACGCCGAACGATCTAAAACTAATTAGAAGTTATAATAAGCTTACAAATCGAGAAAACGCCAACCTATAAAGTGTTAATTATTTACGTCGATAGCCCTAGGGAGCTCTGATATGGTCCGACGTTCCTTACGTGGGCAGAGAAACCGTTGAAACTTAACCGACGTCAAAGTAAATTTTGATCGATGGATTCCGTTGAAGTAATGGCCTGCTCTCGGGTGGGAAGCAAACCGATGGCCGTATTTAGCTGACGCAGCAGCGCTCCACGCCACAAACTGGACCGGACGCAATAATATTTCTTCAGGTTTAATGTATAAGAATATAAGATGTCGTATTTTCCCTCTCTGCGTTTGTCTCGGAAGGCCTATTTATTTCTATTGCTATATCATCGGTGTATATTTTTTCCGGTTGTCAGCGACACCTAGCGTAATTGGTCTATTTGTACGTAGTATCAGCTTTTTTTCTCCGGGAAAAGATAAATACTGAAATTTATGGACACGTCATTGGCGGAACACAAACGCAGGTGTGTACTTTTTCTTCTGATAATGTCTAAATCCTCAAAGAAATAAACTGTAATCCATTTTTTCCTCTTATCCCCTTATTCTCTTGTTCACGACGGCTTTATAAATCCAGCCAAATTATAATTTACCCGGGTTCCTTGTACGCTATAATGATACAAGTAAAGGAATTATAAGAAATAATGCGAATCCTTCTACTCAAATATAATACTAGAGATCCTTCCAAATTAAAAGCACACGAAGCTGGTGCACTGAGGATTCAACTTCTTGTACCTTATTCATGATATATTAAGGTGGTTTGTATTTAGCGCTGGAGTAAAGCAGAAACATATTTGTTGTTTTAATTAGTTTTCGTATACCTCAGAAAGCTATATACGCGCGCAGGTGTTTGCGGATTCGTCTGGCAATGCCTGAAACCTCAAAGAAGACTCAGTAATTAATCTTTTCTTATATTTTCTCCCGGCGCATGGGTTCTTACGTTGTTACTTTAAACTTTGAAAGTTATGAAAGAAAAACGACAAACAGTTTCACTCTCATTAATAAATATACTCACTTCCAACTATAAATTGCATTAACCGATAGAATGAAAGTTTATACGTTTATTTAAATAATAATGTATCACTATACTTAGCATTAATTTTCCACATATAAGCGCCACATCTATAAATGCTTCTACGTAGTGCAATCGCAGAATAAGACGGTGTAATTGTTTCATTTAGTTTTCGTACACCTTGGGGACAAAGACACAGGTGTCCATTGCTTCCACAAATAATACCTAAATCCTCATACAAGCCCTTATTTTCCTGCCTTGTTTTTTTTTTTTTTTATCTATGGCAGCCAATTTATTTGTGGCCTAACTCGGCATCTGTCCCATGTGTTTTTATATTACACAAAATTACAAAATATAAATGATATTTATAAAATAAATACCTCGGAAACCCTATCGAAGGTTCAGTCGCGAAGTTTTAATCCTAGGTATTTGCAAAGGCTTACATTAAAATACCGGAAGTGCACTGTAAGAACCCCTGGAATGGTAGTTTCAATTAGTTTTCCTACACCCCCAGGGACGTCAATTTTGCTATGCTAATAGAAACCAGCGTTTGAACATTTCGATTTAGTTTCAAGTATAAAATAAAACGAAAGCGGCAGCAACTCTTGTAACTGTTGCGGTGCCTCTTTTGTTGCGTTTTTGCTGTTACTATTGTAATCTGCATTCTATACCTCCAACTAAACGTAGACACATGTATACTACTCTTGAAGTAAGTTTCTAATCGATGCGCTTTTCTGCTTAAGCATGTGTAGCACGTTTGTAAATTGTAGGAACAAAATTTACATAATAATGATGTACTTGATGTGCACGACGCTGTCGCTGGTAAATACACTACAAATTTTACGAAACCAGTACAAAATGCAATAAACACGTTAACTTTTTAGGAACGAAGGATATGCGAACAGCCTTCTTTAAATGTTTCAAAATATTCTTTTTAATAAAACTCTTATTAACAACCTTTAGCGGCAGTTACACCTCTTGATCTCTTAATGTATTAGCTAAGTTTATTAAATTCAAGCTTTGTTCCAAGACAGTGTCCACCCTATGCTCACAAATTTATATTACTTGTTCTTTTTCAGAATCCATTTTTATATTATGTTGCATTTCTACACACAAGGCACAGATATAAATTATATAAAACTATGAAAAAGTATAATGATGATGAATGAATAAAAAAATAAAATTTGTTGTTTATTCTCGGAAGCTCACAAAAAAAGGAAGCGTTTAAATTTAAATTATAATATAAATAATGCTTAATTAATTTAACCATACGAATTTGAATTCAGCAAGCGAGGACGTTAGCAAAACGTCAGAGTAAATGTAAAAAGAAATGTGTTTCTATTATAGCTTACGAAATTAGTTCGAGCAATTGTCATATCCTGCGGATAACAAAATAATATACTGTAATCGTCAAAAATTATTTAGAGTATAAGAAAGCAGAGGGGAGGAAGGAGCACGCCGCTTTAAAATAGAAACGGACATGGTATAAGATCCCTATATTAAAATTAAATTTTGTCGACTACGGTATAGTATTTGTACACACATATTTACAAGTAAATTTACAGTAGCAATATACAAAATGCCATCATTGTTTAGTATTTCTCGTCCAATTAGAATGGATCAGAATATAATATTAATTGTTCTTTCCCTCGCAGTAACTCGGACCTCCAACTTTTCTACCATCGTCACATGCTGTATGTGATTTTACGCATTTTGAGTAAAATTTCAAAGAGTATGTGAAACTTATACAATCATTGTTGATCATGGTTCCACAACCACAAACATGAAAAATCTCATCAACATTTTTTGGTAAAATCAGGTACCGCTATAACCGATGGAAATCAAAGACTTTTATGTTATGTACGCAGCAAGGACAATCCCGTAAGTCAGGGCTCCGCAACTGGTGCCGGTGTGCCGCGGCACACTGGTGTGCCAAGAAGCCACTCTAGGTGTGCCGCGGTGCGATATCTATAACTTGTGCAAATTTTTGTTTTCCCTTTTTAATAGTATATTAAATTAATATGTAATAGGTTCTATAAGTAGCAAAATAAGACAGTAGAAGTTTGGATATCAAAGAAAACGTTATATAATATCGCTTTTTGTTTCGTTTTATTTAGTTCAGGTATTCTCATACTACATCGATAACTTTGTTTATATTCATCGTATACTATTGTAGTAATGGACAAGTTTTTAAAAGAGAACGCCCACGTCACTCACAAAGGAACCAGCACGAGCAAAAAAAACGAAGTGTGTGAGGCGAAGGCAATACCACGAGATTATATTCAGTACGGCTTTTCATGGTGTGGCAAAGAGACGAATCCGAAACCAGAGTGTGTAATTTGCAGAGAACAATTTTCTAACGAAGCAATGGTCCCAAGCAAACTAATTCGCCATCTAAAATCAAAACATCCAGTTGCGCCAATAAGGATAAACAATATTTCAGCGAATTTTTAATCAGAACTTAAAGCAGAAGCAATATATGAGGTCTTCGGGCACAGTTTCTGAAAAAGCGTTAGAAGCTAGTTGCTATGTTGCAAAATTAATTGCTCGTCAGAAAAAAAAAGAAACCGCATACTATTGGGGAAAGGCTTATAAAGCCTGCATGCATGGAAATCATTCGATTAATGTTAAAGCTTAAAGAAGTGAATGAAGTGAGTAAAGTTCCACTATCAGCTGATACAGTTAAGAGACGAATTACTGATATGTCGAGCGATATTTTTGCAACACTCATCAAAAAAATGAAAACAGCTAAACAATAAAAGAACATTATTTATTTTGCAAAGATCTTCCGGAGCGAACTACCGGCGAAGAAATTTTGCGAGCAACAAATGATTCCTTTGAAACTCATGATATTCATTGGAATAAATGTGTTAGTGTGTGCACGGACGACACTGCAGCAATGATGGGCAATAAAAAGGGATTGTGTGCAACAAGACAAAATCCAACAGTACAAATTATTCATTGTTGAATACATCGATGAAGCACTGATGGTCAAGATATTACCAGCAGAACTATTGCAAACTATGAACGAGTGCGTCAACATTACAAATATTATTAAAACAAGAGCCCTAAATTTGTGAATTTTTGAAGCACTCTGCCAAAAAATGGGATCAAATTATCATTCCTTATTGTTTTATACTGAAGTGCGTTGGTTATCCAAAGGCAAAGTTCTAGCAAGATCATTTGAGCTTCGCGATGAAGTTAGTCAATTCATGTTCAATCAAAACATAATTGAACTGTACCACCTATTCGAAGATCATCAGTGGATAGCCTAATTTGCAACATGGCTGACATATTTGAGCACCTCAATGAACTTAATAAAAAAATGCAAGTCGAACTGAAAATTTATTAACATGCTCTTCTTTTTTTATCATATATAGTGTGCCGCAAAAATACTGTGAGCTGTTTGGATGTGCCGAGGTTGAGAAAACGTTGCGGAGCACTGCCGCAAGTGACGAAGTCTGCACATAGGAAATCCGATAAATAATTGTCCAATTCACCATAAAAATACTGAAGTGGAATTCAAAGGGTACGATTACGGATACCCGTGTATAAAAATTACATGCGCCCGTAAATCACCTGAAATATTTCAATGCATGGCGATGACGGACATATTTTTCAACTTGTTTGTTCGACTAGGCCTGGCGCACACTGGATGCGTGTTTGTACGGCTTTCATTTTCGTGTGTTTACGCACATCTATTCAGATCGCGCATTGGTTGCGTCAATTTGCGTTTCTGCTGTCAGTTAGATAACCTAGATAATCGTTCAATTAGGATGAATTTCTCGACTTACTGTCTCTTTTAATTTAGAATAATGCATATGAGTCGGCTATACTTCCTAGAAAGTTCATCTTCGTTAATTGACGACGACATTCGACACAAAAGAGCTCTTTGAACATCATGGCAATGCAACAATAGCTTACGTATTGGCGGCGCTTTTAGATTTGTTATTAATATTGCATTACTTTTAAATATTCTCGTTTTGGTTGTAAATGGAAAGCACTAATTTGTAAAATAATTTATAGTACCTGTTATGAATACGTCTTAATCACTATAATAACAAGAAAAGTATGTGCACTGAGAAGAAAGACGCTTGCTTTTCTGTATGTGGTTGTGCTATTTTGTGTTTGCTTTTATTATAATTCAGTATGTTTTTAGAATTCCCAACCACAGTCATTGTATTCCCTAAATTTTCCTTTGTTTGTCAGAGATAACTATACTATAGGAGATGGGTAAGTTTAATGGATGAAACTGTTAACAAAATTCTAGTAGTTACAAGGGACGTTTGTAGATGGCACTATAACTCCTGTTTGGTAACAAAATACAGGAAACTATTTTGTTTAGGTACATTTACAAATTTAGGTGCTGGCACTGATACGTCAGCCTTCATTTTTGTTTTCGTTTTCATAAGCACAATCACAAGGACGCTATTTGTATTTTGGTAATTTTTAATACACTTGGAGTTTCGATTTGCTTCTGATTACTTTTATAATAATTTTTGTGCTTTTTTTTTTACTGGCGTGGTACTTATACAGTGGTGGTGGTTTATGTTTATATCTTGACAAACTTTTACTAAACTGTGATTTACTGTGATTTATAATCGCTTGAATTGCGATTTGATTGAAAAGTCATTGGCATTATACCTAAATAGGAAATCTAAATAATAGTGACTAGGTACTGACTACTGGCTTTGCAAAACGAGATACATTATATATTACGTTTCTTTATTTACTTGTTTGTTTATTTATTTACAAGTATTGCCTTTGTAGCATATTTGATGAGTGTCTCCCTTAAGCTTAAAGATAGGTGTAAATCCATCTTCATAATCGGTCTAATATACCTACATATCGGTAAGATATTATAGAAATATATTGGTAGAGTTTAAATCTATACCCTAACTTTAAAATTCTAACAGTTTTTATTAAGTGCACGGACCGACGCATTTTCAGTACTATTTCCTATTTATTATACAAATATATATGTAAATAGTTCAAGTATCTTATTACATCACAGTACCAATATCGAAGTTTAAAACCCCATATTTAGGTAATGTACCACTGAAATAGAACGAGAGCGTCTACTAAATGATAATTCTATAGACGCGTCCAATTCTAACAGGAGTCCATTCCGTTGGAGTGATAAAGCAATAAATATGAGAGAAATCGTTAAAATTACGGCTTCGAATATATGTGATTTCGAGTGCTGTTCAAATTCAACGTACTCCATTCCTATTATATATTTCATTGTGAATCGCTACCTGAGTTTGGCGCTAAGAATAGCAATGCGGGCCGTCGAATTATAACTAACTGACAGGAGGTGGGGCGGAGCGTTGAAAAATGGTCGAGACGAAAAGGGGAGGACACAATAAAACCGGAAACACAAAGAACTGTCGAACGAACGTCACAACACATCGCGTCATTATCATAGAAAATTTCAATCAGGTGTCAGTTTCTTGGTGTTCTCGCTACGCCATTCTCCTTACCATCGGCCAGGTGCAAGGCAACGTATTAATGCACACACATAGCGACATACAAAAGAAATTTGACTCTTTGTTGACGTAAATTGGAAGTATTTCCTTCCTACTCTCTTTTCAATTATATCTCGCCTCAGTGGTAAACCTAGAGAAAAAAAATATTTACCCAAAACAATCGATCCTTATAGTAGTCCAGTATAGAATTGCATTTTTGTGCAATTATCAATGAACGCTAATACGTACATTTTATAAAAAAAACAGAATATCTTTTTGTACGCAATAATAATAGAAATTTTAATATTCTGGCAGATAAAAGAGATTATTTCATTATAATATTACTCTAGTCCACATTAAAATATTTTAAACAGGTTATATTAAAAATGAACACAAAGGGATGGAAAATTCAACGAACAATACTCTATTCTATAAAGGTTCATATCGAAAAACTTGTTTGTATTTTTCCTTCGTTTGTTACGAATACAAAGGAAAACATTTTTTTTTGAGTATTTACAATATACTGAAAAAATATAGGTATACAATGTGAACATTTTAGATTAAAAAAAAATTCACGAAAAACAGGTGTGTGTACTGCGAATATTAGAAAGCACGTGGTCTTAAAATAAATTGAATGGAGAAGGATATTATTCCTGCTTTTCAACTTTATTGAATTATTTTAAAGTGCCTTTTTTCTTATAACACGCTGGTAAAAGTTAGTTTTATAAACCCTAATGACAAGAAAACTATTCGTCTATCTAATTGAAAAATAGCAAAAAACTTTTTGTTATATTTTTAGTCAACAACCCCGGTGTTTGCATGGATGAATTTTGAAACACGCTGGGACATAATAATAATAATAGTAATAATAAATACAAAAAACACGCACGTTTTCCCCAAAATTAGTTAATTTACGTGTTGCAGCAAACACCATCTGTCATCATGTTTAATATTTTAGCAGCACTTACTCAAAATATTTTTAAAAAGCAACTATAGGTCAGGTTTGCTTAATGTACATTGGTAGCCTTATTTAATGTCTCCCCTTATGACGGAGAAAATATCAAACCTACGATCCTTGGATGTCATAGATAGTTCGTCTTCTGTCGGTTTGCGCAGGTTGAAACCTTCCTTAAATAGAAGCTTATTATTATTTGCATACACTACAATTTCTTACTAATCTTAATTATAGGAGGAGACATTAACTGAGACCACCACTGTATAGTGTACTAGGTAATGTTGAGAAGTTTCTGTCGTTGGATATTATAGACGAAATGTTACAAATAGCTCTCCTTTACGGGCAAGAAAAATAAAAAGTAAATTTAGTTATGCTTTGCCTCTACAATTTACAGGTCGGATGAACTAGCAAATATTTAATAAATATTGTCGGGATTAGGATATCTGGCATTGCTGTTAGTCGTTATTATATTAGCAATGTTCACAGTCCTGTATAGTACCATTCGAAAGGCCATGTCAAGTGCTAGAAATGTGCATTATCATAAAATTTTATGCTATTTTTAACTTCGGTGAGCTTCCGAGGAATATCTTGTACAACTTTGTAAGTTCCATTCTTCTAATCTCACAAGATTACAATTTAACAGAAATTTAAATTATCTATATAAAAACTCAAATAAATAACCCCAATAATAATAGTTTTAACGTAACTTTTTTGTTTTAACGTTTACAGTAATATCATACCTCGTTTGTCAACCATATAGCACACTTTTATGTTAATCGAAATATTGTGGATACTCCTACCACATACCTACTTATTACTTAGCTACACTGAGAAAAAAAAATCTTCTCATTACTAAATATAATGTATTAATCCAAAATTTTATTCATTTAAATATTGGAAAAATTATATTTGTTGAAGTACAAATAAATAGATTGATTCTGCATCCTTATTTAAATTTACTTCTACTTCAATACTATTCACCAATTTATTTGGGAGTTAGAAATGTATTATTTATAGTTATGAACTAGGAAAGTATAAAGTTAGTTGCTCTATAATTTTCAATCATCAAAATACGACAACTTCTAACTATAATTTTAAGTAATTAATTCATTTTTCTTTATATGCCCTTAAACCGTTTTACTTCTAACCCCCTCATTTCCTCTTTATGGAAAAAGTCAGCTATTGACTTTGACTATTTCAACAAAGAAATTGTAACCTAATAACTTTACAATGAAAATCCAAATAAATATTTAATTGATTGTAAGAAACGAAAATATTTGAATTTAATTAACCATATTCTTAGTTTAATAATTTGTTTATTTGATCGAAATAAATGATGAAGCCTTTCCACTTAAATATATATTACTAAAGAAAGAAAAATATGAAGGCAAAGTAAGAAGTCGTGAATTATAGTTCTTGCAGTATTTTGGCTTAGATCAGGAGTTATATCGTCTCATCAGACATAATAATCAGTAAAATAAATTTTGCAGATCAAATACTTCTGAGCACTTTTATAGCACTACTATTTTGTCTACTAGAGTTGTTTTCAACAATTTAAGATTATCAATGTCACAAGAATGTTTTACCAACGTAGCGCTCGTTTCAATTCCATTAGATTACTATATACCTAAATGTATGTAAGGGTTAATTTCCTAATTTTCTAGAAATAAGAAAGGTAATGCTTTGGACGGCTCTGTATAAAGCTGCTACCCATAGTCCCACAATATTGTACTGACTGGAATTCCTGCAAGTTTCCAAATGAATGATACATATTAATGTATACAATTTATATATTAGCCAATGTGATGTTTCACTTCAAATATAGATGGACTACGTCGTAACGTTGAGTCACGCAATTTACGAAGGTTGTAGTCAGAGTTTCCATAGGCTTATTGATAAAGGTAAGTTCCACGATCTGCAGTTCAGATGAACTTTAAGACTCAGTGACGAATCCCCACAATTTAACTACCAATTCAGGAGATTATTCTCCTATTATTAAAAGTTCACTTGGAATTAATTACACAGAATGTATGTATCTTTGATAATACAATGTATCCGATTTCCAATTCTAGTCGTATTAGTTTGCTAAAATCGTTAACTCGTCGGAATAGAGATATGCTATAAACCGCAAATTTAGTGTCTCCGCAGGACGCAGGAGGAACGTGTCGATATCCTAGTATTAGGATGTCTGAACAGTTATGTGGTTTAAATACCCTGATGTCTGTAAGATTATCTCAAGCGCAGGATTTGTGGATATCGAAGTCAAATAAGTTTGTGCAGAGCTTAGATTAAATGCTTTTCAAAATAAGACTATTACCCAGAAACCATCGGGAATCCTGCACTAATTGTGTAAACTGTTTTTTCTTTTCTGTTAATTTTTTTAATTTTATTCATTGTGTGGCATGTTATGCACTAGGTAGAAATAACAGCTTCTAAGAATGAAGTTATATTCACATTCTATTTGACATACTAAATGTGATTTAACATTGAGACAGAAGGATGCTCACTTCATGTTCTTTGTACATACAAATATATATGTTAAAAGATGCCTTAAGTAATTCTAAGGCTTGTTTTGTGCACATACCTATTTGTAAATCCAGTATTATATCCAGTGTATTAGGCTAATATTCGATTGTAAAAATATTTCCATGGCGATAAGTATATTGAAGCATGTCCATCGTACGATCACTGAATTATTTTAATTTAGTTTCTTTGGTAATTCGAGGGCAGAGACTTAATGTAGCTCGTTTTACAATAAATAACTGGTGGTCCATGTAAATGAGGTTGACAATTTTTTCTTCATAAATTGTTTTACATTTTCGTCAATTATTTATTGCTAAATTAAATTATATTTTTATATTATCTTGGCAAGTAAATGAAATTTCAATACGAATTGTTGAGTTTACCACTGACCTATAAATATTTAGAAGAAACGTTGAATTATTCATTGTTACAAGAAATTCTTTGGATTAATCTACTTTTTTTCTTCGTGGATTGTGGCTGTTTGCTGTTAGAATACTATGAAACAGATTGCATAATAACGTCTTACTAAAACAACAAACAAATAGTCGTATTTGAACAGCAAATTACAAAAGCTGTTCAAAATGACCACCTTTATTATTTATGCAAAGACTTAGTCTTGGACGAGCCGAATCCCTTACTTGTAAAAGAGTTTCACGGGTTATTTTTTGAAAAGCTAACGTAATCCGATTGCTCATGTTATACCGAGTATTCAAAGTCTCCTTGTAGACAATTTCTTTAACGTGACCCCATAGAAAAGAATCTAGAAGTCAGGAAATCTAGCTGGACATATTGTTGGTCTCTTTTTTCAATTCACCTATTGGTATCATGCTGATACCATATGTTGACTCTTACGTCAAATGGTTCATCTTCTAGTAAATCTGCCAGTTCATCGACAAGAAAGTTCCCATATATTGCAGCATTTAAATGACTATAGAAAAAAATGTAAAAATACTTGAGAACATCTAGGATTAAGGTATTTCACTTTATACAAACCACTTGCCAATAAACAACTCCGTTGGCCTTATTCAATAGTAAATATTATATCAACCGACTTTTCTCTAGAAAAAATCATTTCTAAAATTAATAAACTTAAAAACAAGCAGTTCGCAGAAAACAGGAGATAAATAAGAAAAAATAAGTAATGGATAATCATTAGTAATATGAGAGAAGTAAATTGATGTTTGAATAATGAACGGAGAAAATAATTAGTTGTGTACAATTTGACAGTAATACATAGTCTAACATTTAAGCATGCTCCCATTTTTTCCTATTACTCGTCACAGCCTATTTACATTTATTTTAGAATTACCTATGTTACACCAATTATAATGTAACTCAAAGACTATTAACTTTGGATTTAGAAACTGTTATGCGAAAACTATTTCGGAAACCATTAATCTAAACTATATGGTGTGTGCACATTTGCTTCATATTGCGCATAGGAATCCAAAAATGTAACTATATATAGCATGTTCCATCTAAAAAACGAAACATGCACAGCGTCTTGAAGAAATTAAACACCCTTATACATCAAAATTAATTTGAGTCATAGCTCGTGCTTTCCTAAATAACCTTTACTCGAAATATTTTTAAATCAATCAAATCAATCGCTGATAAAACTGTAATGATATTCATTTACATAGCTCTTAGTATGAAAATATTTTAAAAAGGGCTGTATGAAAAGCTTCCCAATTAAGGTTTTCCTTTTGTTTGCTTTTGCCTAGCATCTAGCATGTATTCGCAGCGTAATTGTAACCTCAAGCATTGTAGCCCCATTAAACGTAATACCTCGTATTTGTGTTGTATGATTAAATGTTTATGAGAGAGGGGTCTGCTCTGCAGTGACTTCCTCGATACTTTAATACCTCTAATATATAGTTACAGTAATTGCAGATTACTGTGACCTGAAACGTAATAGCAAAATTTTAAAATATATCGTTTATTTAAAGTCTAATTTTATTTCCATTACTTTTGGTGTGGTATTTCAGATATTTTGTTTTAATTGCTAGTTTTCATTTAGTATTTTATTTCTCGGAATTTTTTGTAATTTGACTAATACAAAAAAAGTTGTGCACATCTGTCGCTTGTTTCTATTCAAATCTCTTCAAATCATGAAAAGCTATAACAATGCCAAATGAAGTACTGAAGGCAAGTGGTTGTTATTGATAATAAATTTGCCTTCCCGTTAACCATTAGTCACAAAAGGCAAGAAGTAATATCAATAATATTAATAAAATAATTGTTAGTATAAATTTATAACAATTATAACAGTGCTGTTAAATTGTTATAAATGTATACCAACAACTATTGGTTTGTTTTATTACACTGCTAAAATTGTGGATGCGCCTATTGTTGTGGCCAGGGACTGTATACTATATGCACTACTAACACTGCCAGTTCGAAATTGAACAATCTATAGTTTCACATCAATTAGATAGTAAATACAGTAGCATGCACTTTCTTGATGCGAGCACCGAGAAATAATTTGATAATTTCCTCTGCAGCTGCTATAACTTAACCCTCAAGGCTATATAAATTTGATCCTTCGTGAAGTTGGTAAAGATAACCAAGCGTGTACAAGTAAAGATATTAACTTACATGCAGGCGGTATATTTACCATGGAGTAACCGCAACGAGAAACTTTGTTAAATCGCTTTTCACGTAATAGACAAACCTTTCTGACAGCGGAAAGGAAAATAGGACGCTTGATTTTGTGTTAAAATTTCTCTTTCTTTAATTGAATATTTCTGTCCTATGAATAATTCATTTTTGAATAAAATTTGCATAATGAGGTATCACTTATCTGAACAAATTCGGTGGCAATTGGATTTCCCATTATTTTAGAAGCCGCTTTTGTATCCACTTAAAATAAAAACGCATCCTTTTAATTTAAATTTGATTTGCGATTTGAAGAATGCGGAAATTTTTGTTTTGAATTACGATATTCATTGGTTAACTTGCCGCAAAGTTATTATCGAAAATACTAAGTTCTATAATTTTATCTTTGCACGATAGGTCTAAAACGCTGGTCATATATGTTTACCACGCAGAAGATGTTTAGGGCCGAGATACTATACAGATTTCCTTGACAACATTTTCCCTTTTTCATTTTTAGTAAGTGGTGTGAGCGTAGAACGTCAAATAATACTTGGATACTTTTGTTCTGAAATACCTTCTGTCTATTGTCAGTTATAATGTAGAATAGTTTCCAAAGATATTACCTTTTTTTGACAATATGGTGTCGTGTAATTAGGGGATAATATATCTGCATTTACGGTTCTCAAATTTAAAGCATAAGTAGGGATTTATTGTGATGTCTGTAGATAAACGCATTTTTTTTAGCAGAAACATGCTATAAAACTCCTAGGGTTCATTAGTGGTACAATTACCATTTAGTATCAATTTGACGATATCCGTCTTTATGGTAAAATAACTCAGGATAAAGGAATACGTATACATATGTATTTGGTGTTGTATATGGCAACCGAATGGGAAAAGTATATTTATTTGGAGTAAGCAACAAAAGATATACATTAGTTAGTTTAATGCTATTACAAATCAGAACAAAGGAATTTTCTCTCTAGTATATTTTTTACATTATAACAATTTCATTTCACTCTTGGTTCGTTCGTTGGTGCTACACTTTCTACACTAGCTTATGATTAAAACAGGATAGAAAATTCAATCAGTGTAACACCAACGAACAAACTTTCTGTTTTTCAATACCTTCTTATAGATAACTTATTGCTCTTGTAAACTTCTAAACTGGTAAACATAATTTGGAAATTAAATAAGAAGCAAAAATTTACACTTTTTGAGATAGTTAATTAGTAGATAGTTATTCCACTGATAGTATAAGGTACAATTCACACATAGCGTTTTCAAAACGCACGTTTCTGCATTGCGGTTGACGTTTATAATCTTCCCAATTCACACATATTGCGTTGCGTCGCAAACCGCAATCAATATGTACACATATGTATATATGGAAAGTATCGGATCTGTCTTCGTCACTTTAGCAACCATTTCTGTCGCCCATACTACTGGAAGATATTATCCACCGTAAATCGTCGACGCAATGTGTGAATTGTATGTGTTGTCCTCATTTCTAAGCAGTTGCGTTTGACGGCTTAATCGCAGCATGCGACGGCTTAGCGTTTGCATCGTCGACGCAACGGACAAGTGTGAATTACCACATTTAAATACATGTGTTGTGCTTGCTAGCGGTATCGCAACGCAAAAACGTGCGTTTTAAAAACGCTATACGTGAATTGAGTCTAAGGCCTTCTTCAGACGAGGTGATTAGTTGATTCCACTAGTTGAACGGACAGTTGTCAAGGAGCACACTGATATAAACCCTTTCACACGGAGTCAACTTGTCCGCTTCGGCGGCTTCAATAGGTCTTCAATGACAATCAGCTAGTTGAGAGTAAACCAGGCAACTTAGTTGAATCAACTAAACCGCCCTGTCTGAAACAGGCCTTAAGGTATCTACTATTATTCTATAAGAATAACCTATTTGATTAACTGTAAAGTTTTATAGGGGTTTGCTCATAGCTGCTGTAGGTTATAGTATTTAACTTTTTGTTTTCGAAATAGTGAATTTTCACTATTTCTTTTATGAAATGTAAAGATAATGAAATTGGATGGGTGAAGTGTTGAAGTAACTGTCTCGTAATTGTAATTTATTTACTACATCCAAATTACCTTTTCACTGGCGGTGTTGGTATATAATCGGCCTTCCTCAGGTGAAAGCAGAAATAATTAAAATTATTGTAAAAAATCAATTAAAAAACCAAAATGGATGATCAAGACAAAAATAAAAAAAAAAAACAACCGCACTTATTAACAGACAGGATTACCAACAATAAATGTAAAACCGGTAATGAAAAGAAACCTTGCAATTGATAATTTCCCACAAATATACATAATTTAAATTTAAAATTTAAAAAATTGGTTAACACCTCAAGCTCACAATTATCAGCTTTTCAAACGTTCTCTTCCCAAATCTGCAGTTTATATAATGCTATGCCAGCAACAATTTAAATGTTTGCTTTCAGTTTTTTCAAAGTTAAGTTGAAAAAACACTTGTTCTTGGAGCAGGTAGCTATTTAATAAATTATAGTTTGATGTAAATTATAGGTATGAAATGGAAGTGAACTGCAGTAGTTATATTGCTCTTGTAGGTTTTTTTAATCTTAGTGTTAATTACATTTTTCTTTTATATCTGTTTTCATTATTTTATGTATATATGGGTTATAATTCATATCAGTTGGGATTTATTAGAGTTCAACTTGACTAAGCTGTTGAAATAATGTGTATTACGAAATATTATATTAATATCAACTATCGATAGTTGAATATCGATAACTATCGATAGTTGACTATCGATAACTGTTGATAATTATGAATATTCGAGTATCGATAGTTGAACGCCGACGTGCCCATCACGAATATATTTATATTTAGTTTACAATGCGGAAGGATGCCCAAATGCAATAGAAACCCTACAAGCATCGTCTTAATGTGTTATTATTTTTTTTTTATAAATAAGCTAAAGGTTTGTGCTAATTAAAAACGTTTGGATTATCAATTATCAACTATTCACTGAATGGAAATAATTCTTTCTTTTGTAATATCTATAGTAGCTGGTATTGATGAAACCATGAAACGAAATACTAGTGTTAAGACAATTACATTAGCATGCAATGAAAAAAAAACGCACAAATAATAAATAGCAAGAAACAAAATACAATGTAATTCTGAAGACATGTTATTTCTCTACTGAAATAATATGTCCTCAGAATGCGGGAACTATCGATAGTTATCGATAATCAACTATCGATAGTTGGTCCGACTATCGACAGTACTATCGATAGTTGAAAATATCGATAGTGCCCACTACCAATTTTACTTCGTCGCGTTGGTATTGTATTGGTGCTAAGTTAGAACAGACTTATCTAATATACCTACTCTATATTTTCTTGTTGTTTATGATATTTTCTACAATTATCAGTTATTTTCTTTAATTGAAATTTAAACGAAGTTCTTTTGTTTATACTGTTCTAACGTCCATGGTATGCTTTTAAAGCATATTTATTTCTTGTTTAGGGCGAATGTGCTTGCTTGCATATCAACAAGTTCTTTAAAAATGTTAAGTGGAAGATACCTTGCGTTTGCTTGAACGATTGTTTGATTTAGGGTGGATATCTGTGATGAATATTAGAAGTACTGCCTGATTTGCTTATTTATAAAAAAACTGTTTTTCTCATGTTTTGAGTACCTGGCGCTAGAAAGTAGTTTTTGTATTAAATGTAAGAATTGTATCTGGCAGCGCTTTCTACCAATGCTACGGGAACATCTTCAGAGTTAAATTTACTTTCTTTCTCTTCTAACATTGTTTCATTCGTGAATGAGAAAGTACGCTTGCTTCTCTTGAATTTTAATAGATTATAATAATCCTCAAGAATAACATTTCAGTTATTTCGCAAACAAACCAAAAATGGGAATGTATTAAATGTAAACTCCCCTAGAAACTCCGTGAAATATAGCTCCAACCAAACAATGAAATTACAACCCCCAGTGAAACTGTTTGAAAGAATTGTTTAATTTTCTCACTTTCTCACGCACTCTCAAGTTTCGCAAAATGGAAATGAATATTCAGCAGTCTGGGAGATATCCGGGAATAATTTACGAGGGTGCTGTAATATTTTTCACTTTTCCCCGACTATTTAAATGAGTAATAGTTGAATAATCAATTCTGGGTTAATATCGAAATAATTAAAATTAACTATGCGGTCTTTTATTTGGTCCGATGTTACGTGCGGCGCCATCTCACCGCGCACTGAGGATACGGAGGTACACGCGGCGCGGTGCAACTGGCAGATTGCACATTCTTTATTCCGGTCATGTATTTGGGTAGAAGCGTTGCCTCGCAAAGTAAGCGGGACTCTGCTTCTGATATTTATGGCCCGAGTCAAGAACAGCGCTACCGAACAGACCTTCACGGTCCGGATACGCGGCTCTGCATTCGCCGCACCGTGCGCGCTATACTTTTCGATTCCTTTTCCATATCTCGCCGTGTTCTCTCTGCGGGTGTGTCGAAAGGCTTCGCTGAAATCCCAACTTCCACTATAAGTTATTGCTTATTATTTTCTGCTTGCACTGCTTCGGCAATTTCACAAATAGAAAAGGAATTTCTAATGGAAAAACACTCCTTCTATTTAACACTTCGTTAAACATACTGCTTTGGTTGCTTTTGCGGTACATTTTCTATTTTCTGTGTCGGAATTCAATTCCGGATGTTATTGAAAATGATGTTACGAGTTGTATAGGCGGTACAAATACCGTTTTCCTTAGGTATATATTTTCATCGAAAAAGCGTATAAAAGCTTTGTGCTCTATAATTAATATATTTTCTAGCTAGGATTCGCAAAAATATCTAGCATAACTACATCGTAGAAGAGTTAATGAATTATATATGGGATATAGTAGGAATAAGTATTTCTAGGAAAATATATTTTCCTTTATCTACAATTCTTCTAAGAAAATCTGGGTAATCTTAATAGCGATTTTCATTGCGTGATTTTAGTTCGAAGCATATGTATATATAACTTTGTTTATATTTTCGTTTGTATGCTTATGCCTGCCAACCATACGTTATATAATAACACTGTGTTAGTGAATCCATACCAAAGCTCTGCATGAATCGGTCAGCTTATTTGACCGAATAAGTCATTTGGAAAATAAGTGATTTTTCCATTTAACCCTTCGTTAGTGTGGTGCCCCCAGTATATTTGCCTACATACTGGGGTATGGCATACCCCACCACACTAACGAAGGCTTAAGCATTTACGAATCATGCCTGAAGCTCATTCACAGTCCCTCCTGCTTAGAAATGAGGACAACACATGATTTAATTTGAACCAGTGGCGGTTTCTGTATAGGAGCACCTGAGCAGGTGAACCCCCTAAACAAATACTCGATTACAAAGGGGCGGGGCGGGACTACGTTGATTTTGTCGATGCCTAGCCGCATAAAGGACGTAGCGGTGGAGGGGAGGGATACGGCAGATTCCATATGAACTGTGCACAAATTGAGTGTGCTCCTGTGCTCGGTTTTGTTGCGTTCTCGGGTCACGTTAATAAATCGATCGACATCACGTTCAGATATCGTGTTTTGCGGATAAACTATATTATATATAGTATATAGTGTCCCAAGGGATCGGTATATGTAAATTGAAAATTAAATTAAAAGCGAAAATTCGTATTCCAATCCTCTTTTATTTTAATTTCTTATTGCGACATGTTTCGGTAATTAACCATCATCGGGCAATAAAATGTCAATATTCGTTAGAAAAACGATGACGAATTTTGGCTTTTAATTTAATTTTCAATTTACACTATATATGTTTTGTTTATGAATGACTCACCGTTCACAGGTCGTAACTACCATAAGAACTAATACTGTTGGGGACAGTTTTATAATGAAACCAAGGGTGCGTAATTATTTTAATTTATTAAATAACATACGTTTATTAAACCCGCGCACATAAAATCACAAACTTAAACTCGTAAATCTTTAACTGTTTCCAAAAGACGTACATTTCTCTCAAAGAGCCGCGTCGTTGAATCCCTCTGCAAAAAGCCGACAAAGCAAAGCCATCGCTAATGCGCTTTGGTGCAGCCGACAAACAAAAAAGAAAATGCATAGTACGTAAAAAAAGTAATGAAATAAAATATACAGTACATAAAAGAGATAATGAAATGCACACAAAATAAACAATGTAGTATTGTAAGTAAACACTAAACAATATATAAATAAGAATTATGGATGGGAACAGTTTACCTGTGCAATATTTGAAAGACAATTTTAATTCGTTTAGTTATGAACAAAAAAATCAAGTTAAAAGTGTGGGCAGACCAAAACCAGCACTTAATTTGACGCAAACTACAAAGGGCAAATCTAGAGTAAAGTCTCTAGATTTACTAGAAAATTTATGAAGGACATGTCGAAAAAAATTGGGTTTTAGTTAAAAATTTGCATATCATTTTGTGAACACCCTTCCGACCATGAGCTGCCACTGATTTGAACTGATTTCTATTTAATTAATCATTTAATTCGTATAGATAAGCATATTCCTTGCTTTTCAACTAAGAACAAAAACACGTGAGGCTTAATGGGTTGAGAATGGAGTCTGAAATTTCACTTGCGGATTACCAGTTAGTGAGAGTGTGAAACATAATTATTAAATCCGCCTATATTCGACATCCTCCAAGATTTACGTATTGTTGTGGTTGAAACTTCAAACTTTTAAAAATTGCAAAATCCTTATATATGCCAAAAAATACCGTTAATTTTGGGAGGTGCGTTGGTCAGACAACAACAATTATAATTATATCCGCCGACATCTTCGACATCCCGTAAGATTTACGTATTGTTGCTACCAAAGCTAATAAACAAACTTTCAAACCTGTAACAATGACATTTATTATTTTCCCACAACTCTTAACGTCCTTAAAACATACGGCCAAAATTATGAAAATAATTGATTTAAATTTCATTTTTTATATTTATTATCATATTTATTCTTATCGGTTTCAAAACAAAATTTTAACCAATCAATAATAATATTAACAAAGAAATTTATTGTCCAATAAATACAAATAATTTTGCCTACGTATGTGAAAATAATAGAACCGTTCGTGTACGTATTTGTTGTGAGTGAATTAGTTCAACTTATTGGCGTAATCAGCTGAAGCACATCACGCATTACAGCACATCGAATCAAATCAAAACAACTCCAAGTGAAGGAATGTTCAGGAATCAACTGGATTGACGCAGGCCTATGATTCATACACACAGAAAAACGATTTCTCAATTGAAATAAAAACATTTTCTTGACTATATTCACTTAACACAAGTAAATATTTACTTCATTCAAGAAAATATTATAGGTTTAAGTAATTACACCTTTTTGTGTAAAATATTTTATTTTCTTGGGATATTACTGAAACCGAATAGTAATTTTCTTCGTCGAAGTATTTTAAATACTTAAATTTAGTTAGTCGGTAATGGTAGGAATTGCACATGTGCAAACGCATACGTTAATTGATTCTTATTGGTGATTTTAGACCATCTGATCTAACAGTGGGGATGCTAGCAAACGCGTACGCGACACGAGTATGTAAGTGTTTAAATCAAATACATATTTATTTAAATATTCAAGAATTTACTATTCTTCGTTGAAGTAACTACTTCTTTGCATGCGTATATATGAACGTGCCGCCGTTTACTTGACTGAAGTGAGAATCACTTGCATCAAGTAATCGTTTTTCTGTGTGTACACCTGTACATACACAGGAGGTATCAAAAATACGATGGAAGTTTTGTTAGGTATTAACTATACGACATATAAAGTAGGAATTTGCTAAAAAGTAATTTTATCATAAAAAAAATTTGTTTAAGTTAACTAAATATTGAGTTAAATTAATATTTCGTTAATTCAAGCAAATTATTTGATCATTTAACCCTTTATTTATTTGAAATAACAAAATATTTTGTTGGATTAACCAAATTTTTATACCTAATAAAATTTGTTTGAAATTATTTGTTCTCAATAAAATGGTTTTTCCGTGTACGTGTTCAAGTACGTAATTGGAAAATATTGTTAATCAAATTCCATATAAGTACTTCCCAGTTTTATTTTATATACTAAGTGTTGCTACCGATTTCGGTTCTAACTTTGTATCTGCATCAGGCTAGCTTACAAGTAATAGTCAAGGATTAAAAACGTAATGTCCGAAAGCGTTTGCCCGCGGCACTACGCATCGATGTTTTGCATTTTAGCACTTTTCATCATTGCTTTTAAACCTTGAGTATTATTTGTAAGCTAATCTGGCGAAGATTCAAGGTTAGACCCAAAACCGATAGCAACACGAGTATAGAAAACAGAATTGTAAGGTACTTATATGGAATTTAATTTTTCTTTTGCTGGATCCGTAGGAATTGAATAATTACACTAAGATAAATGTAGATCTAAAACTTTAAAGCACGTCTTTGCACTATGCGCTGTTTTAATTAATTTCATTCGTGTTTTCTCTCGTCTTTTCTGTACGTTAATAAATAGTTAGTTAACGAAATCGATCAAGTCATACGAAATACAACGGTGCATTTTTACACGACACATGCGGCGATCCACACGACAATAACGGATATAATAGTCGCATCAGAGTCATATCCTCGGCGCGTTCGGGGCAACCTTTACGTCGAGCACATGCCCGGCTTTTGCTCATAGCATACATAAGATATTTTTTCTCGTTAATGGTTACGAATAGACCCTCTACCCATAAAGATTTTTAGATCTTATATTATCATAGGCATGACATATTATTTTTTACATTGTATTTCTGTTATCACGCTGTATATTCAAATTATATACCTAGCTTAAAGCATTTGTGTATATCTGATTTTCTGCTTGTACGTTATGCATATCTTTTTATTGGCTGAATTTGTATAAACAAATGTAAATCGACACAACTCTAGAATGCAAATTATTAAGTATTTTTAATCATTTATGTCTACGTCGGATAAAAATCAACATATCAAGTGCACACAATAGAACTGTGAAGAAACTATGTATTTATACTTTTGTATCCGATGCCTAGAGGGATCGCACGTATCGGATATCGGGTATCAATACATAGAATCGAATATGAACCATTTCATTCATTTTATTTTAGCAGACGTACACATACATATTTTATATTTTGTTTCAATATCGTGACTCGTAACCATAGATAATAATTTGCGTAGATATTTTTTGTAATTACAGCAAATCAATAGAGTAACTTGATATATATGATTTTCATGGTTATTTTTTTGTTTACGTTACTTTTTTCCTCCCATCTACGTAAACTAGCGACACTTTCTAATTGTACGACCTACAAGGTAAAATAGAGCCCATATATTTAACGTGGATAGTAGACGGATTTATGCAGTAACTGGCCGCTTCGACATATGTAAACACTGGATTTATTAATGTGCGAAGTTGAATGTATCTCTTATGTATTTGTTATCTTTACGTAGGAATAAATTTATTTCAAGTTTGAAGTATTTCGAATAACTGTAGTGTTATTAAATGGTTTTAAAAGGTATTTTCATTTTACAGTTGAACTACGACTAGGAACTAAACCAAAGGCATATTAATTATACAATAAATAGCAATATCAATGGGTTTATTACTTTTATTCATTTTATACGTATGCAAATAATAATGAAAGTATCAAAATGGATCGCATGGAGACATTTAAAGTATTCAGCTATACTGAAATCAGTAAAGCATATCTCCGTTATGAATGAAACACTTTTTTCAATATTACTGAACACATTAACTAAATTGCGGCAGCCCCTGTGCAAGATATTAAACAATATTGTAATAAGGATTATTACTACTTCCATTTTTCGTGAAGTGGGTGTTGCGCCAATTAATTGATAATCCAGAGAAATTTAAAATAATGTCGTTATTGACAGAAATGCATGTTTTGTTTTCCCTGCAGCTTACCCAAATATGCTTATATTTTTTAATCTAATTAATGTCTGATGATTTCATATCATTTTTTTTTAATTCGTTCCGGCTTCCTTCTTTAACATTAAATAATAAAGGAGATATGGCGAGGATGCATTCAAAACCATGATTTTTATATCAGATATTAGAACGAAAAGCTCTACACTCATCAGAAATATTTTTTATTAGTTATAGTAATGGTATGTTTCCATTAATATTATAATAACAACATAAAATAATATTTCGATTATAAATTCCCTAGTATCAAAGATTTTACCTCAAAAGTCCCACAATATTTTTTCAAAACAAATACAAAATTTGAATTAGTGCTAAATCGAACAGTAGTGATAGCTGTAAATACAAAATGGAGGTTTAAATTAATAATCAATGATTACTTTATTAAATATTAATTCTTCATTATGTTAATATCGAAAAAAAGGAGCCGCAGCGAATTAAAAATAGTTATGGAAAAAAATCATTATGAATAAATTGGATTAAAAAACACAAACATATTTAGTAAAGCTGTAGGGATGTGTAAAGAAAACAAAGCATCTGTTTGTATACAATATCATATTTAAGGTAAAAAAATTCGAATTGTGCTAACTGAGGTAAGTCGGCAGGCATAAGATGCGCCTTTGATGTATTTAATTCTCTCTATTTTATAAGATCAATTTTTTCTATGTTTATTTACTGCATTCTTCCTTACATTTAAAGTAGATTTACTACAAAAAAAAAACAGAGACCGCACATCTGTGTTTATATATTTCGAAGACGGCAGTGAATGCATAAGTCGTCTACTATCCATGGTAAACATTTAGGCTCTATTTTATGCTGTAGGTCGTACAATTAGAAAGTGTCCCTGCTGTATCTAATAGTTTGTTTGTTGTAGAATTACGTTTCTATTTATTTTTTTTAATCTATACAGTTTACTAGCTTACGTCTTTCTAATAAATCGATAGGTTCCTTCTACTACTACCAGATACTCTGAAAAAGCTGTTTACACGACCCAAATAAATTTCGAATTGTGTACCGGTGCATCTTTTCATAATATGAATTGTCATAAAATCAAATATAAAAGCCAGACCATTGTATGTGGAATAAGCAGATTGACATCAATGAATTCTCTCTAAATCGACGTAGTCCTCGTAAGAGCTTCATTGTAACACAACAGCGGTCTAGAGTCTAGAACATTTCGACGCGGCCGTTTCGACGCGAGGACGCTTCGACACGAGCCGTTTCGACGCCGGGACGTTTTGACGCCACATACAATACCGGTTGAATTTGATTCAAACATATGATACACAGATTTTTTCTTTTTTCTTTTTGAACATCGGGAAAGAGGACGTATTAAAAATGTCATCATATTGTTTTTAGTATTGGAAGGAGTGAGAGGGAGAGAAACGTGACTTGTTTAAATGATAATTTTTTGCTTTTTTTCGAAACATCGGGAAAGGGATGAATCAGAAATGTTTCAAATCATATTTGTTTTTTAATATTGGAATAGGTAGAGGGAGGGAAAGGGTATTATTTTTTTTAAAATGATAAAATCTTAATGATTTCAAACATTTGTAACGTATCCTCCCTCTCCCGATGTTTCGAAAAAAAAAAAAAAAAACTATTTAAAAAACTAATACCTCCCCCTCCACCTTTCTAATATTAAAAAATATAATTTGAAACATTTTAATGCAATGCTTCCTCCCGATATTTCGATAAAAACGAAAAAAAATATTCCCTTTCCCCTCTTACCCCTTCCAATGTTAAAAGAAAAATCAAACATTTTTAATGCGTTGTCTCTCCCGATATTCAAAAAAAGAGAAATCTGAGTATCATATGTTCAAGTCAAATTCAACTGATATTGCATGTGGCGTCAAAACGTTCCGGCTGGCGTCGAAACGTCTTCGCGTCGAAACGGTCGTATTGAAACGTCCCATTCCGTACATAACAGCAGTGTTGGACAAGATAGGAGAAGTGAATAAATTTCTACAGCGACTAGATTCACTCGTGTTTATTCGCGTCAGGAGTGGGGAGCAGTGTTAACTAGTCATCTACTGTGAGCCGAGTATGTCTAACCGCTGTAGAAATTTATTCACTTCCCCTAACTTGCCCAACACTGCATAACAGCCATCTGATTGAAGGAGAACTGATTATCCGGCGATATTACTAAGAACTATATTACTATATGCCGACGATATGAAGTTATTTTACAAAATAAATAGTACCGATGATTCCTTGGCATAGCAGAGGGATCTAAGTAACCTAGCGGATTATTGTGCGCGCAATAAACTTAGCTTGAACATAAGAAAATGCAAATTCATACGTTTTACTAAGAAAAAAAAATTTCACCAGTTTGACTGCACTATTGATAATAATAAGATACAAGAAGTCACTCAAATTAATGATCTTGGCCTAATTTTTGACTCCAAATTATCCTTTCAGTTGTTTAACTTTAAATTTTTCACTCCTAGCTACAATTACAATGTTGATCTCTCGAGATATGATCTACTTACCCTTGAAAACAGACGTCATGTTAACGGATTGGTAGTGCTTTATAAATTAGTGAATAACTTATTTAATAGTCTAGCCTCATCGCGTCTTTGAATTTTACTGTCCGAGATTGAATTCTCGAATATCTGGTACATTTACTGCGAAAATCAAGAAACTAATATTGGATTAAATTCACCTATTTACCGAACCACCCTCACATATAATAATACTGTTAATGATATTGATATATTTCATCAGAGTCTAACGGCAATATAAATCATCTGTTGTCCTACCGTACCCGCACTATACTTATTCTAATTGTTTTCTATTTTTCGCTCTACTTTTTCTCACACTTTCTTAATCGATTTTTCATTTTTTTCTTTATTGTATTAGCTTTATCATTGTGGAATTTAAATATTAATTATATATTAATTTTGTATTAAACGTATAATAATGTAATATATGTCTATATTTGTGGAAGCTCTTTTGGGTTCGCCTGTTAGCTTCCCAAACTAAAAATAAATAAAATAAGAACAGGAAGAGGAAGAGGGAAGAAGGTTAGGTCGTCAGCCTAACCCCAGTGTCAATTATACATATCTTACATTTATTCCGATATAGCTACAATATTATTTACTGGCTGTGTTTACTAGCACTTGAAAATCCTTTTCATTAATTTGTTTTATTTTCTACCTCACAATCAGTGTTTACGGATAATTGAGCTAATATCCGTGTGAACTCCATCTATTACATGTAAACTGGAATATTGCGCGGTACACACGTTATTTACGATTCCGTGCGAACGAAAACCTGTTGGTTTCTAATATTTACCTAGTAGTATAAATACTTTTGATTAAATACCCACACAACTTCCTACTGTAGAATATATGTAAAATTTTAATACGAGTATCGTATCAAATAAAACCGGCTGTTATGTGTAGATGTAAAAAATAATGTTGTAATGTAAGTTACTATCACGTTTGATTCAGCAGTTACGATATACAAAAACTTTACAAATAAACTACAAAAACTAATCCACACTTAAATAGATGGTTAAGTATCTATTTGAAATGTTTACGACAAACTACTGTAGAAACGATATGCTGTGTTACATCCGTGTTTTTGTGAAAACGGCTCATTGTTGAAAATAAATTGGTTTCGGATAGGTAACACCGAATCAAATTACCAAATTGTGAGTTACTATAATTGTCTTTTAAATATGTTCTGCAAGAGCCTGCTGAATGTCGTCTACAGGATTTCGTTCTTTAACGCTGCATGAGTAGATACACTAAATATACGTATCTGTAGATGCGTTTCTATCAGGAGTAACAATGGCACGATACAAAAATCTAACGAGGAGCAACAAGAAAGGACAACTATGTTACGTATGCAGTCAGATTTTACAGTTAGGACCGATTATTGTGACGAAAGAAGTTTAATCGGCTATCCTATACAAGGTAAATGTAATATTATGCCTGCGATTGAAATTGGAACATTAATTATAAAACCGAGAAGGTCGATATTGTAAAGGAGAATCGATGAAAAAAGACTCACCTGAAAAAGAACCTTTCAACGGGAATAACAGGCGTGAAATGAGATGTTTTTAGAATCACATTATGAGGTGGAATCATTCCCCGAACGCTGGGAAATATCAATTAAATTAGCTTATTGCTGAAGTATTCATTGATTTTGAATAAGCTTTTATTTCAACTACTACCTATAAAGATTCTGGTTTTAATGGAATGTGTGTTTTACATATAACAATAACTGGTTTTCAGATGATATAAATAAAAGAGCGGTCATAACAGATACTGCGGCATAAATTCTTACTTGCTTTTGTTGATTTTCAATCAAATCGCTACTGCATTGTTTTAAAAGGCCCTAAGAATAAGAAAGGCCTGGCAGTAGCCGAGTTTCTGGTAGCTGATATTATTTACATTTGGTGTTATTGTATTTTCTATTGTATATACATTTCATGCAATTTGTATTTTGTATTCCTTGTGTTAAAAAGGTTTGTGCATTTAGAACATACAAGCTGAACTACTAGCGAACTGTCTATAGAGTTGTCAATATATTAAACTGCAATGCTTTCAACAAATTTGTAGCATATCGAATATGATTTTGCATCAAGGGTATTGTTTTAAATATTCATATTACGGTAAATGATTTTGAATCACAAAAAAAATCCACTCTGGCTTTTTATTAATTCGTATTTCGTGACGCACTTTCAGGTTAATAAATATGGATTCCTCCCGCCAGTGTTACGTCTGTCTCATACCGTTCACATCCACAGTTTTTGTCAAACAAACAATACGGTAACATACCTAAATATTTACACATCATTATTTTCCGAATAATTAACAATGCACTGTTGCGTTGAAGGCTAAAATCCATTGTCGATCGGAATGAATTGAAGGGCAGCCGTTCTCTGCATTATTCAAAACATCCAGATATTTGGTTGGCGGGCGATTTCATTTTCCAGGATGTTAATCGAAACGCACAATGCCCAGTCCAAAAAGTATGTCGGTTATTTCGAAAGGCATCTGTATCAACATTTTCAGTATTCTGCTGTAATATAGTTTAATGCTGCCTTTCTCGGCATTTTCATTATCATGCTTCCCAATGATCATTTCAATATTTGTGGTGCAGACAATATTGGAAGTAGAAGAAGAAAACAAAGGAAAATTGAAATAATTTTGAATTTTGCTTTATTCTTCGTAATTTGCCTGTTATTAAGTAAATAACTCTCTTCTAACATGCCTAATATATTATTTTCTTTTTAAAAAATTAATTTTGCCTTGCAGACATTCTTGAAGAATTGAAAAAATATGCAATATCTAAGCTAATAATGTGTACTGTTTTCTCTAAAATTGATTATCTTATTTATGGGTTTAACGGGCAATAAGCTATAATTATGTACGTAGTTTCTCAAATTCAAATGTTACACCGATGTTATAGAAAAAAGTTGTATTGAACGCGAGATGCAAATATAGTTAGCCAGTGACACACAAACACAATATAATAGTGGATAATAGAGGGAAAAATCACAGCAGCAGTTACGCAATTAATGTGTTATTAAAAACATTTATATGAAACAGTTTGTCTAAATGAAAATGCTAATTTAAAACATATGCGTTGGTGAATTGTTATTACGTAAATCTGAGAAAATTATTTCTAGAAATATGTATAAAACCTGATGAAACTACAAATACATTGTTTCTTGAATAATCTTATTGTTAGTACACTGAGAGAAAAAGTGTTAAAATAACACAGAAATGGGAAAAAATGGTTAGATACAGTCAAACAAAAATTAAATTATTTTGAAAATATTTCTAGCATTGTTCTACGCTTTAATATAGTTAGGGTCATAAGTGTTATGGATAAAATAAAGAATTATTTCATATTAAACCTACCAAGAGAATTCATTAAAATAAAAAACAGGAGTTTTTAGGCTAAGGAATATTTTAAGTGAAAATGAACAAATGTTATATGTTGTTTCAAAATAACTGTTTCTGTTGAACTAAACATAAGATTATGTTGAGCCTAATCAGAGTTGCTTTTTAGTTATATATTGATATTGCATTGTTGCGGCAACTTATACACTTTTATCCTTATTTATGAAAAGAAATCTAAATAATTACATCATCCCAACCCCGTGCTCCACCTAACGGTCTACACGAGGCTATCTATTGTAAGTACTATATGGATTCTATAACAATAGAAATCTCCCAGCATTCACCAAGGACATTGATTATATATAATATACTTGTATACAATCAGAATCAATGGCCAACGAGTAAGGGAAAACCATGGCAAAACCTTACTCTGGGAAGCAAATTATACATGCATTTTTCAAGGCTTCTTTTTACATGCCTTACAAGGAGAGTATTTAGGTGCAAATATCTCTAAGGCAGCATATATTTATGACCCTTTCATTGACTGCTATTGCACGCCACCAATTGACGTTGCAATATTCACAGCTCCTATTGGATGTTTAACTGGTAAATACATTACATTGATATTTTATAACCCTGACTGTTCTGTTTTATGACCAATATGCGTCATTACAGGTGTAAAAAAACAATATACCTAGTTGCCCTCACAATTTTGTAAAGTAATTAAAAATGTGTTTCCAAATATACCACTGTAAAGAGTAATTGCTCTTCTAGCGATTATAATTTAGTTAAAATAGTAAAATATTTTTAATTATTTCAAACAAAATATTTTGTTGGTGCTAACAAATGGTATATTGTTGAACTAACAAAATATTGTGTGTGCCATTTTTTTCAGTTATTGCAATTTTATCTTTGTCGAATTTTATTATAAATGTTGTTAATACAATATTTTTTTTTCAAAAAAAGCGATTTAGTTCACGAAGCGCATTTCTTTTTCTCAATGTACCTACTTACTTCTTGACGCTCAAAAAATTCATGAGCACTTTTGTATATTGTCGGCTTGCTGCCAAAACCCGATAAGTTACATTTTAATACTTTTGAAATATAGGCATTTGTCTTATTTTGGCTGACTACATGATTTAATTTTTCTCTTGCTGCAGTTAATCGTTGGACCCTTTTCTGTTTATCATCAGCTTTTCTGCCTTTGCCAGGACCTTATTAAAATTTGCGTCAAGAAATGCGCTTAACCAAAGAAACTCAAAAATTGCGCTTATCTTGTGTAGTAGTTTGTTGTTATTTGAGCCTCTTCGCTTTCAATCTTTGTACAATAATTGATTCATTTCAAATTTTATTTGGGAATAGGTCAACCTGGTTTTTCAACAGAATACTTTCTTTTTCATGATTCATATTCTTTGTTAACAATATACAGAGCCCTCTTATATACTAGTATGCAATAAATCTCTTTAGCACTACCCAACAATAATACTAATAATAATGATACGAATAATAATAGCAATACACATCACACATAATTAACGTATTATATAACATTATTACTGCAAACTGTAGGAGGAAAATAAAGCGATTAAAGAAAGGAACTCAAAAAAGAACTCTGTGTTTATTTACGTAAATACCCTATGTAAATACAATGAAGATTGTGGTAAATCATTTAAAATGTTTTGGCCAATTTTATCATTCATGTCTTTGGAAGGTAATTCAACAGAGCAAAAATTTTTCAGGAAGCAAGGCATATCAGAAATTGGAACAGCTGCATATCTATCTCCAGCTACTGCGACATCTTTTGGAATAATGTTACATAAAGAACGATTATAAACGATTGAAGAGCCCCCATAGGTTTTTTCACAATCTCTCTGATGTTTGTATCTGTTTGTATTTAATAAGTGAACTCACCCTATAGATGTTAATTGTTTAGTCTTGAAATTTAATGTTGATTTGTCAAGATATGTCATGATGTAAAAGAAGTTGTGAATAAAAAATATTTAAGTCTGAGCAAATTTTGTATACACTCAAGGGTAATATAACAATATATAACGGTTTGGACAATGCATATAATTTATACTATAGGAATTTTAAACTTCAATTCAACATGCACTAATAAAAGCAGACCCTATACATAGACAATATAATATCCATATAATATGTGCTGCGGAGAATGTTTGGAAATAAACAACAATATGGCGTTGATTACGTCTTTCAAATCTTTTAGCATATTCATACTAAACAGTTTTTTGTTAAGAGGTAAACTTGATATAGATACTACATTTCCCAGTTGAGATGGAAACTGTGAAGTGAAGTTTACTTTTTAATTAACGCAAGCAGCGGGACTGGATATTTAAAGCAGTTAAGTGTTGTAGAATAAAGTGGTACGGGGCTTCAGTCTTTTTCCAGTCTATGCCGCAAGGAATTGGTTTGTTTGTCTTGTAAATGTTTTTCCGACAAACAACAAAAAATATTCTGTGATGTTCGGTGAAGCACTACATATTATTTTATATCTATATATTGTTGTAATTTTTCACAACATATTAATTGTTTTAATCGATCCTTTTAAGATTGAGCTTTATATCTATACGTATAACATCTTAGTCATCATATCTAACTAAACAAAAGCGAGCACCTTACCAGCCATTCCGTATATAAGCTTATTCTTCATAGAAGCACGAACTGCGGATTCTTCCGTATACCATTCCGGAAATTCCGCAATCGTTTGCAAGTAAATGCTGCCAAATACTTCGGGATTGTTTCGCATTATACAATTTATGGGATATTTCGGGTTATACTGAAATTTCGTTATCGACTAAGATTTCTCCACACGCGAATTGGATTTTATTCTGTTTTTATACTAAAGGAAAGAAACAGTATGGCCCCAAGGTATTTATCTCCAGTATCCAGATTTTAATGTGGCTCAAATTTTTTTATACGTATTATAATTTCCCCTTGTTGTTTTGCTGTTTTGCTCAAGGATGAGGGTATTTTTCTTGTAATTATTTCATTGTGTATTTTATTATTTTTGGAAAGGTAAGTCGACTGCCTTCCTGTTTTCACTTTATATGATCGCGTTTCCATCGAAAAAGTAACAAACATTTTGGGCTCGCCTGCTAATAACACCGCTGGCGATGACCTCATTCCTAGTTTTCTTATGCGTGATGGTAGATTTGTTTTTGGAAGACACATAACATATATGATTAATTTAGCTATTGCTTCATGTACTTTTCCTGCAGCCTGGAAATCCGTTAGAGTTGTTTCAGTATTTAAGAAAGATGACAAGTCCTCTGTAGATAAGTATAGACCAATATCTATTTTGTTTAATTTTGCGGAAGCTTTTGAAAGCATCATGTACTCATGCTTGTATTATAACACCAAATTTGATATTTCTCCTTATCAACATGTTTTTGTTCGTGGTAGGTCTAGTAACAAATCTGTTATCACTCACGCAGCTCATCAGCGAGCAACTTGATGCTCAATGCCAGGTTGATGTAATAGATACAGATTTTAGTAAAGCGTTTGCCATAATTGATCATGATATTTTATTACAAAATTGTCACGTACCAACTAAGTTTATCATTATTATCGCTTTTACAATCTTATGTGACCAAGAGAACTAATTATATTTTCTACAATGGTTTTAAATCTTCTGAATATCGTCCTTCGTCAGAGATACCGCAGGGCTCTCATCTAGGGCCGCTTCTCTTTGTCTTGTTCATCAACGACTTGCTTGGTTCATTATCTTGCCCAGAATTTGTATACGCTGATGATTTAAATATTTACCTACCAATCTAAACGAGGGATGATGTACTTCACCTACAACAGAATCTAGATAGCATAACCCAATGGTATTCGGAATTTAAGTTACACCTGAATGTCAGTAAGTGTTCGTTTGTTTGCTTTACCAGAAAATTGATTCTATGTATGAAATAGATGGCAACATTTTAACGCGTTCTTATACAGTCAAAGATCTTGTTGTTTTCTTTGATCCCTCCTTTTTTTGTGCCTCACATTATTAATTTATCTATTTCTGCCTCTATAACAAATAACATAAATCCTAATGTTACGAACATCTAAATTCTTTAACAACATTTCTTTATTAAAAACTTTGTACTTCACCTTTGTTGTGAGCAAGCTTGAATATGCTTCTGTTGTGTGGTCTCCGCACTATATTTATCTACAATTATCTATGGAAAAAGTTCAACGTCGTTTTTTAAAATATCTGTCATTTAAACTGGACAACTCTTACCCGGAGAGAGGAATCGACAATACTTCGCTTTTAGTAAGGCATGGCATGACGTCACTAGAGAACAAAAGGAAGATACACGGGGCCAGGTCATTGTGCAAGATAATCCGTGGCATATTTAATTGTCCTTCTCTTCTTTCTAACATTAATTTCTTTGCCCTCACATTTTCTTTCATTCTTTCCCTACCCTTGCATTTACACTTTTCCGAACCAATTTATTGCAACATTCTCGTCTATTTACTGTGTGTCGTTTGGCTGATGTTTATTCTGAGGACATATTTCATAATCCCTTTAGCGATTTAGCATAAAGTTAATTTCATTTTGTTATTATTTTCTTTTTCTTACTCATATTTTGTTTCGTTAGTTAATAGTTCATAATCATTATATTGTATGTGTGTACTTAGGTAGTTCTGTTTTGTGTTAATTATGTATGCGTCTATATGTACATACATGATGCAGTGAAGTAATAATTATGTGAAGTTGGACGAACAAAGATTTTTACCTTGTTTTCAATTTTTTGTAAAAAGTTATTCATTCGATATTTGATGTGATCCTAAATTACTTAGTAAATTTCCAAATAACAACAAAATTTTTATAAACAAGAGCCATATTCTCTATGCAATAATTACTAAGAAGATCACCTAACCAACCTAATTTTAATATATTAATCCGGTCAGTTTAAATATCTTCCATTCTTTTCATATTTATACTACTTCAGAGGTCAACAGAAAGATGTGCCTATCTTTCTCTTATTGTTATTGTATTTCTTTCTTGTAATATCACTGTTTGTATTAATATGACTACTACTAATAATCAAGCAATTTTGAATTAGTTCACCCAGTTTGGTATTTTTATGAACCTATTAAAGAGGCTAGTAGCAATAATTAATATTCATATATATATTAATATTTCTTACTCATTTTATTGTGACCATTTGCATAAAACATTTGCCGCAGCTGTATTTCCTCTGATTTAGACTATATTAGACAGTTTTCGCTGGAAGATGCATTTCCAGAATGTAACAAATAAGAAAATCGCAGCAGGTACTGAATGAACAAACTACATTGGGTCGCGGTATTGTTGTAGATAACAATAACATTTCTAGTTCACTAGGAAGAGATGAGATATTGAGAAGAATGTGCATTCTGCTATAGGGTAGCTTTGATTAGGGAAGCTTTTTCAAAATTTGTAAGCGAAATCTGTGCTGTGGTAGAAAAGTGGAAATATGATACAATAGAAGTAAGTTAGGTTTTGTAATTTTCGTTTTGAATAGATAATTGCTCTGATGAAAATACGAAATATTATTTCAAATTAAAGAAGAATTGATTCTTTGCTTTGTATAGTTCAAATTTTATGCTTTCAAATTGCTGCAATTTCTCTCAATAAGTTAGCAAACGGTATTTATTAAAAATGTATTAATTGTTTTTTGAATAACTCGTATAGAGAAGGAGTGATATTCAAACGTCATCTGAGTTTTCAGTAAGTTTTCTTAGTGGCTTATTTTATCATCCTAAAAACACTTAAAGACTACAAATTCGAGTGACATCAAACGCCTCACAAGTTTGGCGCCCAACGTGGGGGAATCATGATATTCAAGTAACCTTCTTAACGCCTTGCTTTGGATTTAGTAAAACATTAGACTCCGATATATCACCCGGAAGCAAACCCAGTTGAACGAAAAAACAGGGATTTTGAGATCCAATTATCTATCCTCTCGTCGGAGGATCACACGTCCTGGGCAGATAAACTGCCTACTATACGTTTTGCGATGAACACCGCCACTTGTTCTTCTACTGGATATACACCCACCTATATCACGTTTGGTAGAGAGTTACGGACAGCAGATGATATTCAACGAAATATGAGAGCAAACATTGAAAATGAGAATTTTATTCCAGAAATAACCCCGTGCCTGGAATTAATTGCCGAGAACTTAAGAACTGTACGTGATAATCACGAAAAAGCACCAGGATAGAGCAAAAGCCAACAATGATTCCAAGAGAAGAGAAGATAAGTTAGACGCAGCAGACCGTGTACTTGCAAATGTTCATTCCTTGAGCAAAAGTAAGCTTCAATACACTTCAAAATCCGCTCCTCAACGAGATGACCCCTATCGAATTACGAAAGTAGTAACTCTCACTATATACGAAGTAGCGTTGGAGGATAAGCCGAACGGGCCACTACAAAATTACCATATCTCAGCACTTGTGAACTGATGTGTCTGAACCAGTAGCTCCATTACAACCCCTTCGCAAAAGAGGAAGACCTAAAGGTGCAAAAAAAAGCAACGCCAGATGCCACCATGGATAATAATGCACCACAGGAAGATAAAATTGAAGATAAAGACCTAGCTGCAATTGTTAAATCGACCTTTGAACCACCTGAACAAACCAGAAGGTCTATTGAACCGACAAAACTGGAGGTTCGCCCCTATAGCAAGCCTACTTGAAAATACTCCTGTTCTGATGGACAAGAAGAAGGATCACCAACGTGGACGTATTGGTGTTCCAAAGGAAGAGATTGTAACAGTAGTCTCATCCATAATCTATAATTGTTTTTTAAAAAATGTCATTGAGTAAATAAACTATTGTGTCATCTGAATTTTTAGTAAGTTTTCTTAGTTCTTTTCTTTTTTAACTGTATGTATGGGCTCGACGATAACGTTCTCTACAGAGGATATGTATTTTGATTTTTCTGGGATCACAGTTGTATTGCCCTTGTGTGCTTTCATAAAAATACAAACATCTTTCTTCATTTTCAGTTATTTTAATGTCTCTTCCTTTTTGGTGAATCTTGTCTTTGCCAATAAAACGCTATGTTCCACAAACCACAATTTACAATTAAATATTTTTCGGAAACAGACACATACATATAGGTATACCTATTCATGAAAATTCTGTCACTTACTACTTTAAATATGAAAAATCAGTTTTTAGTACTTCGTTCCACAAAAAAACTAAAGATAACTTTGATAAAGAATTAGAAACTATACTCAGATAGCCCAACAGAATGGCTATTCCACAGATTACGTAAATAAAATATATAAGATATTTATATAAAAACCTTATTAACGAAAGCACTACCCTCACATCAATCAAATAAAGTTGTAAACAACGCAAAATACGTAAAAGTATTTTTTCACCCCACGTGACAATATAAAATATTTTTTGTTAAATCATAATACTTTAAAAAAAAATATCTTATTTCAAAAATTAAATGGAAAAAAGAATGAAAAAGAAAAATCGGGGATATATGAGATACATAGGTCAAACACAAAGACCATTAAATATAAGAGCTAAAGAACATAAACGCTGCATCAAAAACAGAGAGGTAATGAAGTCTGCTTTAGTTAATCACTTCATAACTATTTGGAATTTTATTGAATATAAAAGAGGTAACAGTACCAACAGCAAGGTATCATAAGCTTTTAATGTGCTTTCTACCAATTATTTAGAGGATTCGGTAAGCTTTAAAGGATGCCTTATTTTTTTTTTTTCTTTTTACACTAGAACCCCTCTTGAGTTGAATAGTTCAAGTCCGACATTTTTAGATAACGGAAAACGATTTTGAAAATATTAAATCAACTATACCGATTAAAAAATAATAAAAATGCGATTCGAATGGTGCATATTTTATGGTAGAAAAAAATAAATCTGTTTCAGTTACATATATTCTCCGTAGTGTGAATCCTATTTGTGAGTTGTACATTACATACATTCACCGAAGACAACAGCTCATATTACTAGAAGGATGTGTAACAACTTGTTGATAGTAAATTAGCAGCAAACTTTCCTGTAGGTATTGAAAATATTACGAATTATATAAGAAATGGTGTAATGAAAATTGTGTAAAATTGCATTGTGGATTATCACAATATACTAACCACAAGTGCAAAGTCCGTTTTACAATTATGTGTTGTTTTTTTTAATTTTTTAACCAGCAACACTCAAATAATCTACCATAATATTAAACTATAAAGAAATAGCACTAGCTACCTTTGCGGTGGTAGATTTTAAGTATGAGACTGGTAGACTAACAGCGATTGCAGTATGTAGTAGTGATTGTTGTTGTTTTTCTGTCTTTGTAAACCTAGAGCAATTAAGTAAAGTTGTCTCTATAATTGGCAGTGGGTGTCAATTTTGAATTTAGCTAACAGTTCAGTGACTCTTCTGTTAGGTAAAGTAAGGAAAGCTATCTTTCAAATCTTCAATTCAATTTGTGACAGACAAGATGAACATGAATATGTCATCTTTTAACAAATGGTTTAATATTACAAACTATCAAATATGCTTAACGAATTTCTGCTATCAAATATGCTGGCTGCGAGAAAATATGCGTTAAAACTAAGGGAAACACCAGTAGTACTGTATGTTGTCATGAAACCGAAGCTCTCTAATATTTCTATTTGCCTAAATTCATACAAGTTACCTATACCAAGCGTCAGAGCTAATTCAGAGAGAATATTGCAGGTGTCGCAATTTGAAATGAAATTAATGAGAAATCATGAATAAACAAACAGTTGGAACAATGTTGGTAACAACAATAAATTCCAATATTGATAAATGAATTAGTCAAAACCAGGTATATATAAAATTGCAGATAAATGAATTTTATGTGCTCAAATTTCTTATTACTTGTGGAAATTGTAGATATTGGAGTACTTGCTACAAACGTAAACCATGCAACAACTACTTCCTAATTTTCTATAAGGAATTCCAGAATTCGGATAATGATTAAAACGACCAAGGGAACAAAATTATAACTCTTCTTTAATATCAATTCAATATTTCACTTTTATAAAATAGATAAAATGCAGAAAAACCAAATGTGACCGTAATACTTTGCAAAACTACACGAAAACAAACTTACAAATTAGTTAAAAAGAGACAACGTAACTACTGAACGAAATCATTTAAAATGTCGAAAGATAGAAACACGTGGACAACACCAAAACATCGAGCACCTATCACTACATCACCACCAAATTTATTACTTATTCTACCTCACATTGTTAATAATTTAGTGATGTTCGATGTGTGGTGTCGTCCACGTGTTTCAATTGTTCGACATTTTAAATGATTTTGTTCAGTTGTTCTGTTGTCGCGCTTGAACTCATTTGTAAGTTTGATTTTTTGTGTAGCTTTTCAAATTATTGTACTCAAATTAGATTCTTCTGTAATCTATCTATTTTAGTACGATACCCTTAAAAAACTCCAATACGATAAAAGCGAAATATTGGATTCATGTAAGGATGAGTTATATTTTTATTCTCTTGGTCGTCTTAACTACTATTCGAATTCTAGACGACTGCCATACTTCTTGGTCTAGATTTTCCATATTAGATATCGATCTTTCAATTTTAGCTAAGTGTATCTTTTCTTCTGAAACAATACCATTATTATTAACGAATTCACGTATTTCTGCTAATAACTGTAATAATTTAGAGGATTTTTTCCTAAGATAAAATTTGTTTACCCAGGATTCGAACCTACACACTCGTTTACCGGACGAACCCTTTACCATTTGAGCTAGCGAGGTATATGTAGGTTCGTGCGACAAATCGGCATATGTCGATATCAGATCTTGAAAGGCTGGCAGGAATAATTAACGAATTAATGTATTTCTGCCAATACCCGCAATAATTAAGATGAAAGTTCGAACCCTGCGTAAGGAAATTTTTTCTTGGGAAAAGTTCCTCTTAATTATTACAGTTACTAGCAGAACTACATTAATTCGTTAATTATTTCATACTGTAAAAAGCTTGCTATCTTTGAATACTATTGTAATATAACTTCTTTTTCTAAATGTTATTTGAATATGCCGGTTTAGACAAACACGTTTCAACATTTTTATTGCTTGTATAGATAGTGTCTCCAGTGTTATACTTATTTCATTTTTTTCAAACTACTTTAAACTTTATTGTCACACACACACACACACATACTAAGGGAAGGGGGAGGGGAAAGGAGAAAATTTTACGATATATTGTGAAGCATTTTCAAGAAAGCTACAAGCCTTTTTGGAAAGATTTTTTGAATAAGTAACAAAAGCTATTTCGGGACGTATAAAGCTGTTTTTATATTAAACTATAAAAAATAAAACTAAACCATCTGACCCAGTAGAGAGTAGGGGTTTGTTGGATTGTACCAAAAATGAAAGGAAATCATAGCATTTACAATGTGCTAGAACAGGATAGAACATTGGTAGATACGTTTTTTCGTAAACGCCTATTATTTCATAAATCAAAAAAATAACTTTATTTCTTTATTATCCCCCTCCATTTTTGTAGTGAGTTAAAAGGCTGAGCCATACCTACTAATACCAATTTGCGTATAGATTTCCATAATTGTATGAAAGCAAGCACAAAATATCTATTGCGGTTCATCCTTAGGCTCTACGGCATTCATGGAGCGCTAAAATATTATACTGTCATGCGGGTACTTGGACCTACGGTATACGTATTTGCACTACCCTCTAGGAATGTCTTAATGACGGTACATTATTAAGGAAGGTGCGAAGAGGTTTACTAATTTGAGCAGAACCGGAGAAACAGTAATTCAGACGGAAACTTCGGCGAGGCAAATTGTTTTTGTTTATGTTAGTAAGTTATAGGTTTGCGTTAAATGTTAAAATATAGCCGTGAGTTATAGTACAAAATTGGGTACCATTACAGAGGAAGTGTTTTACTGATTAGAGGCTGTATCAGGTAGTGAAAGTGTATATAATAATACGTAATTATAATGTAACTTAACTGTTTTAGTTAAACGTCATTTGTGTGAAATATAGGATAAGCTTAGTTTGCGTTTCAAAGGGAAAGTTTTACATAGTTTCGTACGGGTTCCGGTACGCCTTTGGCAGCTTGCCCGGTATAATCTGCAAACTGTAATAGAATTTTAGATTAATTCAATATTACGGCCTGACTGTTCCAATGTTTACAATAAAATTGTTTTGGTATTTCCATAATGTGTATTTTTCAAATATAATTTAAGTTACTCACGAGAACAATCTAGTATGATCTTAAGTATAGTTTACTGTGAGTATATTATCGCGTCAGCAATTTCTTATTTTTAAACCTTTTTGAAAAAACCGTCGAAATTATAAACGCTGTCTGGATTTGGGTCACTTACCGTATGAAAGATCAGAACAAATGTGAAGCTAGAATTAAACAGTCAACGAATGTTAATTAAAATGACGTTTTAAATTATTGCAGCAAAAAGCAAAAAGCTTTTCGTTGCAAGTTCTATGTCTTCGAATTGTTCAGAGAACAATACAACGATTGCAACAATTGTCTATGTTTAATTCAACGTATCATGCTAATTTAAATTGTAACTATTGTTGTGATACATACATAGGATGAACTACCAACCATAGTAGATGTAATGATTATTTTATGTACACACCTGCTTGTAAGTCGAGTATATAGTTGGATTAATTCGCATCGTAGTCCTGGTAACTAAATATATAAATTTATCGTCTGGTAACTTTACGATATTGTAGTACCCTAGGTTTATTTTACTACACAGGGATGGAGATTCAATGTGATTCGTATGAAATAAATGAGTTGAGGTCCATGGAGACGGAGAGTTGTTGATAGAAAACCTTTGAAAACTTTTATTTTTGATTAAGTTAAATCAATTAAATCATGTTAAGGGGATCTTCTTTGTAAATCAATGTATTTACTTTCGCCTTAAAAATGTACGAAATAAACGTCACAAGATTGTTCAACATTAGAAGAAAATGAACATGAAAATGAGACATGTCATGTCTCTGCTGTTTTAAATACAATCATTCGCTTTGGATGCTCTGAAGGAGATTTTTCCCTAGATTCAGATATCGGCGTTGTTCTTTTGACGTGGATCCTTTCTGCAACATTTTTGGTTTGTTACTGCGAGGGAATTCGATTCTGAAGTGTTTTTGAGTGCTGATGTTTGAGGTATTTCGTTAAATTAATGTTTAAGTTTCTGTGTAAATAAGTATTTAACATTTCAAACATTTGAGGCTACTCTTCGTATTTGTAAATGACAGTCGATATTGAAATTTTAATATACATAGGTTGGTAGACAGGGATGGTGGTTCTGTCTTATGATAACGGGATATTCAAAGATTTTTTTGAGCATTTATTTATAAAAATCCAAAAATATACTGGATAATAGATAATATTTGATTAAACATTCTGAATAGGTATACCCACTTTGGGTAAGAGTCTTATACTCTTTAAAATGTTATAATATATTATTGAGCAATAAATTGTGTATGTTTTGATATTCATACAAAACGTACAGCCACCTCGGCAACGTATCCACAACGGATAAGAAAATATAAGAGATTGCTAGCGCGAATGATCTGCAGTAGTGAATTCTAGATATATCTGGCAGATACATATGTTCACAGCCATCTAGCGCAGTGCGATTGTATTTTTGTTTATCATTAATCATAGAAATGTAGGTAGCTGTAAAGAAAAGGCAGGTTTATTTATAAAATTTATTTATTTATAACAAAGCATAGCTAGGAAATCTATTATAAAATATAATATAATATTATTTACTTAACATGTTCTTTTCTCCCGGTTATATTTGAGCAGGCAGGTTGTATTTACTTTTGTTGCAATCGGATACTCAGTTTATCAGGCGAACAATAAATTATTATTATCAATATAGATATGAATATTATTAGAAATATTAATGTCTACTTATTCGCTTAAAACACGAGGCTACTGCTTCACCTTCTTAATCTCCTTTTTATATCAGCAATTTGACCTACAAGAACATGTTAATACACGCACTTTTGCCTGCTATGTTACCTCCATAATTATTAGATTTTTATTATATATGCGCCACGGGTATTGTTTTAACAAAGTTTGCGTGAATGGCTTTCCTTTCCGCTTGCACGTTTGCCATCGCAATAGTTGTTCCCCTGCGATTTTCCCTAGACAAAATCCGTCGGAGTGAATTTACAGGGAACTTTGGCACTAAATTTTATCGAATTGTCAAGTTAAATTTCCAAGTGCCGTTAAATATTACCGCCCGACTAATTCTCGGTTGAATTAGTGAAATTGCATTCGCAATCTTACATGTGTAGAGCCCCATAGGGTTTCAGTCGCTGGGGCTGCTGTTACAATCAATAGAATTTTTAAGTTCGCTGCACTTTTAATTTCGAGCCGCGTCAAACCTGGTTAAAGTTATGACATCAATCCATGTGGTGTTCTCTCTGTTTTTTTTTTTACAGACTATAGTGTGTACTTCAACAGTACTTAGCAAAAACGGTTTTAACAGACATTTGAGGACAAAATAAGACCATTAAGACTATTACAAGGAACGACTCATATGTGGTATATAAGAGTGATTCTTGACCTCAGCATATATTTTATTTAGTTAGGTACATCGTTTCTTCGTTTTTTTAAAAAAAAACCATGAATTATTCTCCATGCAGCATTTTTCACAGACTCATCAAATTCAGCGATGAATAAATGCCTGTATGTGTGGTTCTCAGAATCCCAGGGTTCTCCAATAGCTTTATATTAACTTAGAATTTTTAAAATAGTGCTTGCTAAAATCAGAAAATAGGTTAGATGTTACTACTTTGGATATCCACACATAAATACACACTAAAAAAAATCAGGTTATTTTTCTTGGTAATAATCACTTTTCTTGATAATTTTCCAAATGTAAATGTACAGAAATTTAAGGAAAATTTCGAAATGTTAGAATTTTCTCATAATTTCTGTTTCTTAGAAAATAATCTCTAACACTGTAATATTACTAACAAAAATATTAATATCCCTCAAGAAAAACTTAAAATTTCTTAGAATTTGGAAAATTACAATTGAAAATAAATTAATTTTCAAGTGGCAAGAAAATAAGGCGCACATGCGTAAACTTAGAACGTTCTGGTTCAAGTCTAACCTAGACAGAACTGACATGGTGTTCGGTCACACGTCTTTATATTTTCTTGTTATTTTAGAACTATTATACTGATTACTAGTAGGCGATATTAATTCATATTAGAAAATCTGTTTGTTGTTCTTTTAATGTTTTAACGCCTCTCACACACTCTGCTACAATTTGACCATGGAATATACGAAACAACTTACCTGTACGTTGGAATTAATTCAGCGTTATCTGTTAAAACTCACCCAGACGTTGGAACAAAAAGCTCTTTGTTTTTCACGTCAAGAATAGAAAGAAAAAGTTATTATATCCATTTGGCTTCTACAGAAGTTGGTTAAGATAAGTAACTAATGTTTTACCTTTATAAATAAAATATACACTGAGAAAAAGAAAGATTCCTTTCCGCAAAGACACACATATCTTTAAAAAAGAATTATTTCACGTAAAGAAACCTAATTTGAATTAGATATAGTAACTTAATATTACTATTTTCTTTGAGGCGATAAAACTATTTCTTGAAAATAATCTTTTATTCAAATGAATTATTTTAACAGCAAAAAAATTTTTGTTTGGATATATGATAAGAAGTTCAATTTTCCATAGAAAATCGGCACAGTTACAGATAAAGTAGTGGTAGATTTACGTCAAAATTGTATCACTTAAATCATCACTGGCCTATAGTACATACCTTAAACATGTTCTACGAGTACGGAAATTGCCGTGGAACTGGTGGTTCTCCTATTTCACTACACTAACTTTCTATAGTCGATATAAATTTTCTACATGGCAGATATGGCTATTGAATATTTATCTATTACTTACTAGATTAATAATTCTTAGGAACTGTTACCGCAGCAGTTTTCCCATTGCATACGGTGGCTCTTGATTTTTGCAAAATAACCGCCAATCTGGAGATGGAACGAGCAACTAGCATGCAGTGGTATTTTGAGGTACGCATTAGAAATGTTCATATTTTCTTTATCTTTTATGCGTTAAATTCCAGTTACATAAACCTTACCAGGACGCTTTCATTTCGGCCATATTTTCCCTTTTGTTAAGTTAAAAATCAGAAATACTAAGTTTCTCTTTGTAAATTTACTTCTAAACAAGTAAAACTTCTACGAAAATTATCACTACCTCAAAAATTCTACTGCTGAGTATTCCAGACTACATGAAAATACCTTGGAAAAATTACCTATAGCTAGAAGTATTACTTCTAGAAGTAATTCCACGGTTGTAGGGGCACTAAAATTATATTATTTAATAATATATATAATTCTACCAATTTTTTTTAGTGTGTACAGCTCTTTTTGACGATCGTAATGGATTAAGTATCCAATTTTAGTTGTTTGTAAGTATTAATATTTGCATGTTTTCACTTGTATTGGATGTCAAGTCCATATTTCGTTAATATATGCGGAAAGATATCAATAATTAAACAGAGGTGCGATAGAACATCTACTGCTTTGGCGTAGTGTGGTTTTTAATATTAAGCAGATTGACATAATTCTTATGAAGGTTGAGCATTATTATTTAATAATATAGAATCCGAGTAGCATCTTAAATTTTGTAATTACTTGAGTATAATATAAAAATACGTACAACAATGGCATCTGATGTAGGAGAGATTTCGCACTTGTTAAGTAGTGTCGAAGTTATTTAAAAAAACAAAGCGTATAGATATGAGAAGCGAAGAGAAAGAGTGTTTCATATGGTAGAAGCATATGCAATAGTAGCAGAACTTTATTTTTAGTTGCTAATAATAACATAATTAATAAACTGTTAATAAAATTTTCCGTTACTGGTAATATGAAGTATCACATACATATATGTCTTCATCCATCAAATTTATACACTGTATCTGCATCGCAACTCATACAGTAAAAAAGTTCGTCATACACACATATCGTATGTACTATAAGCGTAGATATTTTTATATGTTCCTGTCTATTTTTGACACATTCCTTTGTTAGTTTAATGATCTGACAGAATTCAAATTTTATGAATATACCTATACATTTTTACTCGGTACCCAAATAATACTGAACTCGTTGTTGATTTTTTTGCCGAAAGAAAAAAGTTCGTTTACTCCCATACTAATAAAGCTTTTTTTATGGATGAGAGACACAAAAAAAAAAAACAACAAAATTTTGCGTCCATTCGTTGGCAGTGAAAATAGAATCCAGGTGAATCCGCTTTCAGGACGGGTTCAGTTTCTGTTCAAAATACATTAAATATTACTGTCTGGGGTGTCATTTTAATTTGTAAATTCCCGATCCGTTTGTTGTCGCTCCACCGTTCACTTCGTCGCGCCGGTTAAACAAATAAATCGATAGCGGCGCCCTCTTTTTATTCCGGTTCATTTGTTATAGCAATTTCATGAATTGTTTATTGGCAGAGTGTTGTTCGTTTTGGTCGTCCCTAAACGTTGTTCCCTGTAATTAATTTTGCCACGCACTGTCTGAAAAATCCGAACGGTTAAAATCATGATAACGTTCACTTTCATGTTTATTTTCTTTTTATTTTATTCTCCTGCACTTAAAAATTACACCGCCAATTACAGACTAATTAAATGACTTTACGACTTTGACGTTAAAGTATACGACCACTTCACTGTGTTTTATTGCAGGCACAGAAAACCATTGTAATAAATATATAAATTAACATGTTAGATATACGTTTTCTAAACTTTTCACTATCTCCACGTACAGAAACATGTAATTACGCATCCGTGGTGAAGTTCCAGTTATATACATAATAGCTGTGCACCTCTTTTAATTGAAAAGAGTTTCGATAACTGCGAACTGCCAGTACAACAAACCATTTGCCGGAAGTGATAATTTTATGAATTTCCAAGAATTTGCCGTTTTATGAGAACTTAATTTGTCAGTCTAAGACTATAACTTTTCACACGTTCTTCATACCAGATATAATAGAATCTCTCTACTTTGGTATAAGTTTGCAAAATCCTCTTCTGAACATGTCGGATGTACCATCTTTAACAAACTAAATGCGAATTGAAGCTCCACAAATCTTCGATTATTTATGCAATCGAAACTACAAGTACTGCGTATCGAGCAAAGTGTAATTCAGAATCGTTTGCAAATATTTTTTTTAATTACTATTTCAGTGTACTGTAGCTTCGATGTATTAATAATCGAAGATTTGTAGTGCTTTGATTCGCAAATTTAATTTGCTAAAGATGGTACATGGCACTGGGGCTCTTGCAGGTACATATTTTAATTATAAACCATAATTCTTGATTGAAATCAAATCAATCCACTTCAGAGTTTGAACCACTTAAAGGTATCATAAATTCTTACTGTTCTTAAGCTGTCCTTGTAAGCTGGTCTCACTTGATGTACTCTCTTTCAATTTTCTTAATATGGTTGCACTTTGTTTGCCATAAATTTGAAGTAACTTCAGCAAATGTTTATCTAATTAGAGACTCTATTTTACAATTTCAATCCAGATTTCGTGATACTACATTTTTATTAAATATGCTCCAAACCAATCCAATTGGATTAACATCACAGTGGTAGGGTGATAATCTGAACACTGTGTGACCCAAAGCTACTGCAAAGTTATCAATTTCATACGCAAGTTGTGGTTTGTTTCGTCTTACTATTCCAATAATTCGATTAAATAATGTAATTCCGAGGTGTATTAGAGATTAACTGCATTTGAACCATTTTGAAAATTTTTCATATTTATATCATTATGATAAACTCCACTCTTTGCTTTGGATTTAAATAAAAGAAGCATTCCATTCGCGAGCTCCATGTCACCTTCATTATGATACCTAATCCATCTGTCCTACCCCATCATTTTTCAACACTCCTGTTTCTTCCAAGATTTGCTAGCATCTGGACCAGTATGATTTCTATGCATATAACTTTTATCTAAGTACACTACTGGCCTTCTATTTTCACCAAGATTATCGTTATGCAAGTTTGATTGATATTTCTTATATTTATACCCCATATCTATAAGAATGTTACTAAAACTTCAAGCTTCGTTTCACTTTTGATGAACGTATTGCTGTGGTCTGGCACCCCGGTTTTTGTAAATTCAGTGATCGTATTTTTACACGATCTGTCTTTGTCAATGTGTCGGGCAAATTTTCTCAAAAATTAATGTTTATTTTATATAAGATTTTGTTAATTGAATTGATTTGTTTAATTTATATTAATTTCATTCAGTTGTACATATTGCGTTCACTTGTATTGTAAATGTTGTTATGTTTTGCGATTTCGTCCGTTGGCGGACAGATCTTTGTGCGTTGCAGCGCACGCAGCTGTAAGACTTTTATATGTATGCGATTGGTTTTCCCTGAGGGGCCAGCTCTTTGACAAAATGCCGGTGTGAGTACATGTAAATTTATTTTGTTAGCTGCCATTTTGGTATTTCATTTTATTTAAAGATTTGTTTCGTTTAATTTTGAAAGTATTTCATCCATCAAAGAACTCATTTTATAATAATTGACATTATATTATTGTGTGCACAATGTAGATGTAAGATCTTTTATTATTTTACGCACAGGAAGATATGTTTAAAGAGTTAATTTTTCGTTTTTTTTGTATTTTGCTTTTTTGTAATTATTTTTAATCACCTCGGGTTGGGTGAATAGAAGCTTTGTGCTTGTAATTAAGTTTTTCTTTTGATAATTTACTGGAATTGTCCACGTTTAATTTTACTAGTTTTAATTTTGATACCACGTGGATTTTCGCGAAAAAGGATTATCTTCCTGAACTTTTTTTTACCTTTTTGCTTTGTTAAAAGATTTGCATTGTCCTAAGAGTCTAATGCAATTTTTGATTTCGGCCAGAGCCATAAGCTCGTTTTTTTTTTCCTGCAATTTATAAATGTTTTTTTTTATATAATAAAAAATTATTGATTGTTATTAACGTCATTCTAATTTCTGTTCTTTTATTTTTGATTCAACCTTTTTCAATTTTTGGAGTAATTAAAGAAAGTCAGATTTCTTTCACCCACGGCTTACTTTTCATGATTAAATTCAAGTTTTAATTGCGAGGTTAACCCTGAGTTTAATTGTTCTTTTGCGCCTATTTTTATTTTTTTCCGCTGAGCTAGTTAATTGAATTTTCTTTTTGCTTTTTCCTTTGGTACCTTCAGTACACAGCAGTATGTAAAATATTTTATGTGAGTAGTCTTGTTACAGAATACATAGGATTATATTTATTTCGAAGTACATAAATGTTAAACATATTAGGAATATAATTTAACAAATAAATTACTAGTCTGCAACATCCATTATTATATTCGAAGCCATTTTTGTTTCACTGCCTACCGGTGTGAAGTTAGCAATAGATTTCAGCAGTAGATATCTTGGCGACGAATATGAGCTCAAAACAACATATGATAGTGTATTCCAGTAAAACCACATGATTTTCATAAAAAACCACTAGTAATTGACCGTTTGATATTGATAATTAATCGCGCTAGTGCTAAGTGTTCCGTCGTCTGAAAATTCTTACATCGCTGCCAAACACATCTATTGCTATGCTGATGGTCACGAAAATTTCCAGCTTTTTTTGCATATTCCTAACGAGTATGAACTAGGTAACATACAGGGCGAGTATAGATCTGCTTCGTCGCCAAGATATCTATTGCTGAAATCTATTACTAACTTCACACCGGTTCACTGCCTCTATAATTATTGCAGATGTTATTGTTTATTTTGTACACGCAATATAGTCCTCGGGCTTACCAGTCATGACAGCGACCCTTATAACAACTTGCTCTACAGGAAAAGCGTAGTGGCCTGTTTGCTTTTCTTTCTCACAGAAGTCAATAACAGTCTCCAAGACGATTAAAGCATTGTTTTTACAAACTTTTGCTCAGCCATCTACAAAATAATCGTTCAAAATGCCGATGCAGTAACAAGTAACATAATTTTAAAATTCCATCATCATATGTTTTCTTAGGAATTACCTCTACATAACACCAAACAAGTTAAATACATATTAAAGGAAGTCGCGTATTCAATAGGCCCTTTTTGTTGTGTATGTATTTTTTTTGCATGCGTATTTCCGTATTCGGTATTTTTAAAAGAATCGCAATAATACACATAAATAAGTGATTTATGGCTTTGATAAGTGAATATGTCCTCCGAAAACTACATTTGCTCTAAAAAAAAAAGAAAATTCTCGATTGCTGGTGTCCCGATTTTCTTACGAGAAGTGTACAATACCTAATTCTTGAGGTCTGTTATGTCGTCAAACGATGCACTTCTCGACATTAACGGAAATATGGTCATCTTTCGTCTATACTTACTACTTAGGTATATTCAGTAGTTTAAAGAGGTATGAAGAACTTTTATTTTGGTATTGCAAATTTATTTACTGCATTCTTTTTAAACAATAATTACTTCACTACCGGTTTCGGCATTATAGGTCTTCCTCGGGTGTATTATTAGAGTTAAATTAATGCAATAGTCAATCAAAAAAAAAACTAAAATGAAAGAACATATCATCTGGTAAAGTTTTTTTAGTACGGTGCTGCCGGCATACCCTCTCAGCGCCCGCACATCTTAACAAACGAAGCTATGCAGTGTAACCGTGTTTGTTAAGGTTTTTGACGTTTGTTTTGGAAAAAAAAACAATAATAGGCATTGAAAGAAGTAATTAAACTTATCTTACACTATGTGTTTAACGAAGAATGATATGAAATCAGAACAACTGTAGATTTACCATTGACAAGATATATAATTTTGTTGGGAGAACTTTTATTGAAGCCCGTATCTTTTGTTAATCCAATATATCACTGCACGCCATGTTAGCCCATCTATACACATAAAAGTGCGTGTACGTAAACATTTGGGTCCCATCTATTGTCCGATTCCGCCAATGCAACGCCCTCCCTAACTCCGAGCAATAAAAACAATCGGCTTTGCGTTCACAATTCAAGATAACAAAGCCCCGTGACGAAGTGCCTCGGATACGGTTTGACATTTAATATTATCTCCGGAATATCTATTTCCATAAATTCCGCGATATGTGGCGGGAAAGCATTTTTCACTTTAACTAGTATTTTTTTCTGTACTCTATACTTTTCGGTGTCGGCTCAGCAAACACAATACCTACATCCGTGCGCGAGTTCTGGACGTGTCGTATATTCGTGTTATCCGTAAATATTGATTTTACGATTAAGGTCACCACGTAATATATTAGTAGTTATTTTACGGAATATGTATTTTGAAAATATACAAAACGTCATAATGTTACCCTGTAAGAGCCTTCATTATTCCGCCATTTGCTTTTATTATACACAGGCACACCAAACAAAATTACACAAGTACTACATATTTAAATGTGTTCACCTGTTCAGTACACACATTTATTTTTTTCCAACTTGGTGTGATCTCCAGCAGTTTTTTTTTTGTTAATGTTTGAAGTGATTATGAGTTAGGTGTTCATTTCGCCGACAAAATATTAAATATAGAGATAAGAAACGGCCGTACATTTTGTATATGTGTTTTATCAAAATTCTGACAGCTTTCTTGTAACATACACGTCTATTGCACATATAATCTCATTTTTTAAATGTCGCGTTAGCTAATATTCCATGGATTTACTAACATTGTAACTGAGTGTGTAGGTTTCAAACCAACTCCGTCGCCTGGCTGATGAAACGGAGTGGAATAACATTCATTCTAATCGATGTATGATCCTAATGAGGTTGTGGATGTGTGGCTCACATTGTGAACATCTGCTGTCAGCAGAATGTGTTTCCTGAAATGCTAAAATTAACAATTACAAATCCACTTCACATATATGGTGATAGAACCGATTTTAATAATTATAGGCAAATAGTTCCTATGTGTACTATATCCAACATCATTGAGGTAATATAGATCATGTATATTAGTTCAATGATTAATGATATTTAATACCTCGTCACGGCAAAAAACTTGAGCAAGTTCAAAGGAATTCTTTATTTACGTTAATTACCAGAACTTTCTCTAAATTATCTAAGGTAAAATAACGTGTATTATCAAAAGATGAAAAACAAACAATAGTTCTATTAATACTACCTACTAGATTCGAAATGATCTAATTCTACTTAGTCCTAAATAAAGAAATCACAAGCTAACACATAGTAAAATATTTATTAAAAGATAAGAAAAGATTTGTAAACGGCCAAATAAGAAACACAAGTGCACACAAATGAAATCATCGCTAGACGAGCATAAATACGTATTTGTTTCGACGGCTATCACTAGCGCAGATCCGCTAACTGGTAATAACATTTGGAAAGTATTATTGAATTATTGAGTATTTGCTATTAGGGAACCTATAAATGATTCCTTAATCTATGAGTGCTTAAGTAATCAACATTTAATGGTTTCTGTTCGATAACGTTCATCAATCTGGTCATGTATACTCAACTCAAAAAAATAATGACATAGGAAAAATAATCTATAAGGACAGATACATTTTTTTTAATCTATCGAAGATTGCGGGTGTGTAGATTCTAAAAATTACTTATAAAATTAATCCTTTAGCGGAAACTACGAAGGTTGAATGTCGCAAATGTAATTTCTTCCGAAAGGTTGTATCTTTGTTGTATACTGTAAAGCGTATTAGCTTTCGAGACGATTGTCCTCATATATGTATGCCGTTCATTTGTTCTTTACTTCATCGATCACTCGCGGGTTTTTAAATCGTGTAATTTGCAAACACCTAGTGTAGTCTGCATTTAATTATACCGCCGTGTCGTGCCATATTACAAAATTCTTTGGAAATACGTTACGTTCCTGTTATGATTATTTGTAGAAATAAATTTGTGGAAGCTTCCATTACAAAAAATCTTTTAAGGTTTACTTTTGTGAAAATTCTTAAAAAAAGAATAGTTATTTTAATGTTTTGAAATGAAAACAATTAAACTAAAACTACTTACAAAAATGTATCGCTGTTTCCAGAAATAATAATAATATAATGAACGCAATTAAACTATACAACAAAACTCGATAAAAATACAAAAAACCACACAAATAGTTGATTGAAATAAAATTCGATGTAAAGGAAGAAATTCAAAATTATTTTTACATTTAGCCCTTTGGCAAAAATTACAAACATTAAATTCTGGCGCAAGTGAAAAAAGTTGCGGATCTGACCAAACCATAATGGTATATCTTTTGGGACGATAGTCTGTTCTGTCGCGGATTTCGATGACACTGCATTTAAACTACGTAAATGTATTAGGATAGCCGTTTTGCTTACTTGTGTCATTATTTTTTGAGTTTATTCTATTTTGTTGTTGAAATAATTGGTCCGCCTATTCTCGTCTTTGGAACGAGGTTACTACTACTACTACATATCGCGCCTAATTTAATTTTTTTTAGAAAAATAAATACAAACTAGGAATAATTTTCTGAGAAAACGAATTATTTAATGTTAAAACATGCTTTTGTCACATTTGGCGATTAAGAAAGAACAAAGAGAAAGAACAAACATGCAACGATATTTTTCGCCTAAGCTTTAAAAAAAAATCGCGTTACGGCATCATATTCAACAAAGTAGATATTAATTAATTACATATTTTCAGAGGAAACTTTTAATTTTAAACTTTATGGACGATTCATTTGAAGCTAATTTAGATTAAAGACCTCGAGCTTTTCATTATCCTGAAGATTAATTTAATTATATCGAAGAAAAAAAGATGGCTCGTAATTAATAAAATCCGAATTTTTTTCTATAGTCATAAAGAGGAGCTTCGAAAATATTCGATGTAATCTTTCCCATCACTTCCATTTAAGAGCGTCAATGCGATACCACTTTCATCGCCTCTAATTTTGAAAGGTTGGCCAAGTCATTATGATATTAATGACGAGTACATCGGGCGCTCTTAAAAGCTTGAACGTCATACCCTTCACGAGAGACATAATGGTCGATTTTATGCCACTCCTCTAACCAAATACGGATATAAAATTATATTCGTAAGTCAACTGTATTCGGCGGAACATCGTAATTATGCTAGTTAGCGTAAGATATGCATTTATACCGGATGCGCTTATTCAAAAAACTATTATGTTAAAATGCGTAACAATTATTTCAGCCTCTAATGAAGGAATCTATTTAAAGTAACTGTATGTGTATGCGTGCATGCTCATTAGTGTTCCTCAAAGATATATACACCTATGATGTAGTAACTTACTTTGGCTTACTCAGTAGAAAAAGCTATCTATCCCCGCTTATTTGTTACTACGCCTAATATTCATAGACGCAGGAAAATATGTTGGTCTTTCATAACACTTTAACCCCTTAAGCGATTATTCCGTATATTGTATACGGGCCAACTGCAATGGACTATTGGTAGTAATCCCATAAATATGCGGGCTTAAAACGTAAAATTATCAATTTTGAGGCATTTACCCCAAAAAATAATGATTGCTAAAGAGGCTAATAAATAAAATTCATTGTGGTTATGTATACTGGTGATGTTTTATAAAAAAAAAAGATTAACTTTACATACGTTCGGTATTTGTGCATGTTATACGTCGACTAAAATCGAAAAATATAATTAAATACACCGATTATTGTCTGTGGCAACATGAACTTTATATTTTATTTATTTTTTTTATAAGACAATCATAGCTTTATTTTTTTCTAGACGATTCTGCATAATATACAGTCGCGAGCAAATGTTATAGGCACCTTTGACAAAACTAATGGGTTTCATGTTTCTTGCATTTTTTTTGTGACAGTTATTTCAACGTTTATATAATCGTCTTTATGGTTCCAATAGTCTTTATATATACCTTTTGTAAATATATTATATTTTTTTATATATTTTCAAGTCTTCGAGAAGTCACTTTCCCCCTCCCATCTAAAAAGTATTATAGCTGTACTAAAAACACTCTAATATGCAACAAATTAATAAGATCCCTTAAAATACTAAAATATTTATAATGTATTACCTACAAGTTTTTATTTTCTCATTTCTTACTATGATATTCGCCCAAAATTTAGGGTGCCTATAACATTTGCTCGCGACTGTATGTGTATATGTAATAGATTTACCTACAAATATAAATTTAAAATACGGTATAGAGTTTTTAGATCTATTCTAAACACTATAAAGTCATTGGCAGTACATAATTTAATACTATTTGATTCGTTATACATATTTAATGGAAGTAGTGCAAAATGGCGAGCAATCTGCAAATACATACTTCAGCATTAAAGAATTTCGAAAAAACTAAGGAACGTCTTGACGAAAGTAGGTAGATATGTCCACTAAAAGTTTAGGACCGTAATTAGTTGTAACATAGGATCTTTTTCAATATATGTGAAACCTCTTGCCTCCGAAGAGTCATAATTTCAAGCAGGAATATATACATAAACATACAGTGATCCATTATAACCGATGATATGTCTAGATAGATTATATTTCATACACTCTAAGTATATAAATAAGTTGAAAATATAAATACTGATATATAAATGCATATTATATAATCAGATTTATAATTCCTAGAAGGTAAATATTTAATAACCGTTATGCTGGGGCTGCTATCAGTACCGAACTGACTCCTATTGTGTGAAAATAACCTACTTGTATTTTACACCTCATTGCGCCGTATGCTGAGTAGTTGGTACATTTCGGTACCATGGGTAGGATAATAGCATAAATTAAAAGTACTAGACTGCTTGAAGTTTTAATATTTTACCAATTTCTCCAGTTTGATTATCCAGAAATAACAAAGACGTAAAAAGGAATTTAAGAATGGTCATTGGTAGTGTTGGAAACACATAATTCGGGTACGCATCGCATACTCGATAGCAAATTCGACTGCAGCAGATCTTTTATAATTAAAAGATTGAATGTTTTCCAGCATCTGCAAGTGAAAGTTCTATAAACTCACTTTATTTATCTACTAACTATTGTTGGTAGGACAGATGGAGTATGGTTGAGCATAAAGAATAAGAAGAAAGGGAAATAAGGCATGGACAACTTATATTTAAAAAAAAAACTAATGAACTAATGGCATAACTAAGTAATGCACAAAAGGATTGTAAATAAAAAGTAATATTGGACCTAGGATATAATTTATATATTGATATAACACCGTTTCCCATAATTTTCTGGCAAATTGTATAAAACATGCAGGGGTTTAATTATTTGCAACTTCGGCTACTTGTGATTTCAAGATTTGTTTATCCACACGTGCTCCAACTTTGTCGTTCATGCGAGTTTATATTTGGTAAAACTTTACAGTTTTCTAACAAAACAAAATTACCTTAATTGTAATATGTGACTATATTCTTATATCAATACCAAGGGTAAAATATATATACACCTATCCACATCTAAGTAGGTCACAATATTTTCGTGATATATTTATTATGTCAAATCCACAAGTTTAATTGTTTACCCATTTTCCACTTCTTCAAGAATTGTACCGACAAGCAAACAGACCTGTTTATTCAAGCAAATAGTAAATAATGTGTGTTGACATTAGATATACCCACATAAACATCGTAGGCAGAATTGATAGATCGTATATTTATGCATGTATTTGTGTGCACTTGGAAATTGGTAAAGAATTAATACGGATAGAGCTTCTACTTGTACATACTTTTAATATAAATTTTTGTTGGCTTAGGAGTTTATATTAAAAAATATTTTCGTTATTCTATTTGAAGTTCCCAAGCTGTTAAAAAGCTTAACTATAAATAAATAAATTTAATTAAATTAATAAAATGGCATATAAAGTGAAACCAGCGTGTAATATATCTACTTGTAGAATAGCAGAATACAAAAGGTTTGATTAAAAGAGATTAAACTAGAATTTCTTTCGTTTGAAAAAGGAATTCATTTAATCAGCAATACGCGCGCCTTTAATTTTAAATGAGCGCAATAAGTTTGTAGTAGTATTAATCGAATTTTAAAAACTGTCAAGTTTTTACTCATTATATATCAGTAAAAAAGTTTTAAAATGCCTTACGTCAGGTGAACACCTGCTAGTCATCTTGTGCGATTTTACGTCACACTAAGGATATCAATCAGTGGTACATAGAGATTTAAATAAAATGAGTATTCGACACTTAGTATTCGTTACTCGTCAAGATCCAAAGTAACCGATTACCACCTAACAAAATGTTCGACACTTTTTGCGCCGCAGCTATTTGTACCGCCTGGAACCAAGCTCAGCTATTACCTATATGTGACTGCAGTAACTGTTTCGGTAGATACAACAAAGTAACGTAAATAACTAAAGTAACAAGAGTAACGACATATTCTAAATTAAGACAAAGACAATGGACAATCAGTGAATTTATTAACAATTAGTTTATTGTACGTACCTCAATTTGTGTTTTTTTATTATGAATTATTTTTTAGTTTAAATATTCTATTATGCTCCGTTAGTCAATCCACTTAGGTACTACTATTAACAACTTAAAGTTGATATAAAATTAAAAAAGAAAACACAGTCAGCCATTTTTATCACTTATGCCAGATCATGATACTATTAAGCTGCTTCTACTGTATTGTATATCTGTAGATACATGACTACTTAAGAACGTCGATGTTTATTACAAATGTTTTAAAATATTTAATAATATTAACCAGCACCTTACAAACGCTCATTGTATACAAGCTGCCTTGGCATACTATATCAGTATTTCCCATTATAGTTGAAGCCGGTGCACAGTGGTTTAGGATCTGATATACGCGATCGAAACCGACAATTTCATCTTTTCCCAATCGTTGCAAAATTGTGATATGCTACTCTTCTTACATTAGTTCAAGTTCTAGGCTGGAATTACAACTGATGCATTACAGAAATTAAAGATACACGCTTTCAAAGATCGTAAAGTTCACATCTTTTAAATAATGCGATTCTAATGCTTATAAATTCTTCACATTGTCCAAAGAAATTCTTTGGAAATATAACTGCTTTATGAGTTTATAATGAAATTCTTATCATAATACTATCATTAAGTGCGATTAAGGGTATTAGAAATTTATCTTTTGTTTGCTCAAGCCCCTATATGCAATTATATGCATATTTCTTATGAAGTAGGTAATTAATCGAAGTATCAATAAAGAGGACAACTTAGGACGGAATGTGGTCAAAATAATATTGTTCCTTAATGAGTTATAAATATAAGGAAAGTTTATTTACATGCCCCTACGTGCCCCTGAAGGTGGCAGGTAGGGGTATGTAAATAAGGGTAGAGCTAAAGCCTATAAAAGGCTGCAAGGCATGGGTATATAAATCATTCCACAGAGCTTTGTTTTGTTAACTGTTATGTGTTTTTATAAGACTTTATATCGGTGTTTCCACTTGCAAACTTTGTTATTTTCTTGTGTTTTTTGTTTTCTTTTCGAATTGCCGTATTGTGGCCATGGCGAATCGGCCAATCACACGTATGGTCCTGCATGAAAAAATTATGGAATTTCATGAAGAATCCACGGAACTGCGGAAAAATCGAGTTCTTGATTTCCTGAAAGAGCATTTTCAAACAAATGGTGACGAAATTGCAACAAAGACTCTTGTGAATTTTACCAGAGAATCGTTTTTCTCTCCTATTATCGAAATTGGAAAAGTGCGCACAGAATGAACATTCGCTTCTTAGCAAAATTTGGCGCCTGGTTGCAAGAAGAAATAAAGTTTCCTGAAGTAGTTCTTCGTTGTATTCCCGGTCCTTCTTCTACTAGCGGGGGCCGACCATCGAAAGACTTTAAGGATGCTTCAGTGGTAATTAAACGTCGAAAAACCGAACAGTTAAGAAAAGAGAAATCGACTGCTGAATTAGCTTTTGCGACATCAATGAAGCTAAGAGAAAGTGGTGATCCAGCTGGGGCACAGCTTCTCGAGGAAATGACCACAACAACCCTTCACGGTCGAAGCGAATTTTAACTCGTTGGAGATCTCCACATTATGAACAGTCAAATTATTCATTAGAAGAAGCCGTTGCGCTTTTAATTTCTGCAAATTGCTGACAATGACACAGTACAACACATTAAGAAGTGGAGCTAACCAGCACGGACATGCTTTGTATCCGCCGTATTATAAAGTCTTAGAAAGGAAGAAGCTTTTTTACCCATCGCAAATTTCAATCTCCGAAAAAAAGTGTGAAGTACCCCTGCAAAATTTATTAAATAACACTTGTGAAAGTATTTTTAAATGTATTTCACTTGAAGCCGAGAAAGTTCATTAGTTTATTGTGTAAGTGGGGTTTGACGGCAGTTCGGGATACACCGCGTATAAACATCAAAGTCAAGATGCACCACGTGCGGATGATAGTATTTTTATAACATCTTTGGTTCCGCTCCAATTGATCGATGAAAAATCCACAGACATTATATGGAAAAACCCGCGACCTGCCTCTAAGAGATATTGTCGCCCAATAAGACTTCAATGGGTGCATGAAACTGCGAATATTTCAGCACAGGAAGAAGCGGCCGTGAAAAGTGAAATTGAAAATTTGATCCCATATGTCTCTCCAATAGGAAAATCAATTTCAAAATGTGTTTAACAATGGTGGACGGGAAAGTCTGCAATGCGCTGACAAACACTTCAAGCATGACTTGCTATCTTTGTGGAGTAAAAATTTCACAAATGAACAATATAGTATCTCTTCGGCAACTGCCAGTTGATCCGAACTCTTTAGAATTTGGATTGTCTGTTTTACATTCGTATATTCGTTGTTTTGAATGTTTACTACATATTTCATATAGGCTTGAGCTGCAAATGTGGAAAGTTAGCAAAGCACACAAGGAGGCTTTCGAGACACGGAAAAGAAAGATTCAATCAGAATTTCGAGAAAAAATGGGTCTTCTTGTAGACATTCCGAAAACTGGATCTGGGAATACAAATGATGGTAATACTGCAAGACGTTTCTTTTCAAATCCATCTCTATCAGCGGAAATTACTGGGATTGACGAAGGATTGATTAAACGTTTTGGTGTAATTTTGCGTACAATCAACAGTAATTATGAAATCAATATCGATAACTTTGAGTTGTATTGTTTAAAAACTGCCGAGATATACGTTTCATTATACAACTGGTACTACATGCTCCTCCGTTCACAACTATTGATCCATGGTCCAATTATTGTAAAAGAAGCAATTCTTCCTATTGGTGAACTATCTGAAGAGGCTCAAGAATCGAAAAATAAAGACATGAGGCGATATCGTCAACACCACACCAGAAAAATTAGTGCGGAAAAAGTAAACGAAGATCTGTTCCACAGACTCATCCTTAGTTCTGATCCATTGTTAAGTTCATTTAGTGTTACGCAAAGACCACATAGGAAGTTAGACGACGAAATGTTGCAATTAGTAGTACTTAACAGAGATGAACAAGACACTTTGTCCCTCGAAGAACAAATAGACTTGAGTGAAGAAGAATTTTCAGAGGAAGAATCATTCTAAAGGTTTTATCAATATGTATATTTATATTATTATTACTATTACTATATTATTACTATTGCGACTATTACCAAGCATATTATTAAAATTTTAAAAATAAATAAAAATTTTATTGAAACAAAGTTTTTTATACCTCTTGTATAGTTGCACCTTTCCCTAAACGGTACACACACTTTCACCCTCACTGTAAGTTGAAGATGACATGGTGTACCAAAACTTTTTCGTCAGTTGATTCTACATGCCTTGAAGCCCCTATGGTTAAATTTTCACCTCGTTTGGTCAACTATTTAAGGAGCTAGAGGTTTCGATCATGTATATCGGATCCTAAACCACTGTGCGGTGCTTCCCCAGCAAATATTCTGGCAAGAAAACAAAGTATGCTCTTGCGCATCTAGCTGTGGCGTACTTGAGGGCTAGCATTGCCACCAATCTAGTAATTTGTAGGTATACTAATGTAAAGAAAATTAACTCTCATAACTACTACTAAAATAAATAAAAAAATGCTTTTATCATTTCTTTTGATCAAATTTGTATTAAAGCATAAACTTTCGATCGAATTTACTTTTGTGCATGTAATTTTCTACTGTAGGGCTACAAACAGGATTATTGCGTTGCGTTTCATGTTGTGAACATTATAAATGCAACAACAATGACGATAGTGGAATGATGACGTATTTGAGGGCTACACATATTTTGTGAAATGATGTGATACTCACTTATCAAAACTTTTATATTAATATTTTTTTTTTTGTATTTTTGCTTCAACATTAATAAATCTTACATCTAATTGTTTTTGTGTATTAATTTTTAATATAATGGCACCAATATTAAATGCCTGGTTAAAATAAAGAGTTGCTTAATTGTAAAACTGCAATTGCAGTTATGCCACAAAGCTGTAGTGTACTATAGCAAAACGTCAATGAACTTCATTAAATCAGTTCTTCAAGATTTAGTTTTTTTTTAAATCCGTTACCAGCAAGAATATGACCACAGAAAATGACGCATAAATTTAAAGAAGAATAATTGTACACAAACTATAACAATAACTTTGCTGAGATACGTTTATCTTCACTAATTAAAATGGTTTGACAACAAATTTTAAAAATATATTATACAAGAATGTTAACTTTCAGTTTATAATGAGTATTTGATAAAGCTATAGTGTAGTATAGCGAAACGTCAATAAATTTCATTAAAGCAGTTCTCAAGCATTATTTTTTTTTTTTGATCTGCTACCATCCAGAATATATAATTTAAATCAATAACATATAATGTTACATCAAATATAGCCTGCCAGATCTCTGCAATGCTTATAGACATTGTTCTAGTTATTTATTTACCCAGCAGCATTAGTATAATACATGTACAATTATGACTATCTATATTGCCGACAGGAAACATACAATTATATTACGATATTGAAAAATAGATAGCGCTGTTATTTTTCATACATATTAAGTATACATATGTTTACATCTGCCGGGCCTTAGATTTGCTGTCAAACTTGGAATTCAACGCGCTGTCGTCAAATCATAGATAGCTATATCTCTTCCCAAATAGAAGCTCTGTATAGGTTTGTATAAATATATTGCTTCATCCCTATATGGCGTAGGTGTTCAAATGATATTTGAATACTGTATAATTGTATTATTACAATATGTAATTTAATACTGTTGAAATAAATATTAACCAATTGTTAAGATAATACCGACGAAGTTAAATCAATGTAATTACCTTTGATAGGACATACATACTTTTTTGTTAATTCAACAATTTTCTTATTCAATGTACAGTCCAAACATGTTCAATTAACACTTTCAACAGTTATGCCCAGCAGATGAAGGTAGCCTCACAAAAGTGAATACTACTCAAACAACAAACTGTACACATATATCCTCCGCACAGTCTCACAATGTTGACAAGAACATTAACAGCACATTAATCTGAACCGCTATAGTGATTAAATTAACATCTTATGTATAATAATTTTGGAATGTTGAGCAAATGTTGACAAATCATAGCTCACCGACAATCACTAAAAACTCTTGAGTCAACTCGGAATTTGTTGACTAAGCATTTTTCGGTATAGTATATGAATTTAAAACTTCGATAACGCAAGAAATGCGCTTAAGTATAAGTAATAATTTGTAATTATTTGTATTATGTATTCTGCGTGTATGTATTTACATCAGCATTCAAGTATCGGTATGCAAATCCTAATCGGCGTACAACGATTTTAACACACAAAGAATCGCGTAAAACCATCTCTGTAATTCCTTCTACGCTCATTATTTTTGCATTTCCGGCGATTCCTTTTCCCTCGACTACGCCGTTGTTTAATCGCGATTACTACGCGACCGGGAAATATAATTCGCGCGCGCGTAGCGAATTCCTCGGTATAAATCGAATCGATTGTGCGCCAGTCACCGTACGACAAAAGCGTAACTTATTCCCTTTTTTTTCCCACCGCGCTGCGCGCTGCCGGTACGTCTTGCAACACGCGAGAAAGAAGCCTTTGAATTTTATACCGCGCCTTCGATGAATATAATTGGATTGTTATAACGATTACCGGTGACTTATTGATATTTCTTTCATTTCACACTTGGTCTTCTCGCTACCGTCACTTCACTGTTTCGCGTCTCTCGCCGTGCTACCGCAAAGCGGCGTCTTTTCTTGGCATTATCCGTTTTCGTTTTAACGGTTCAGTTCGCCTATGCATATTAAATTCTACTTTATTCAAAAGAATTCGATCGAATTGAAAATGAATTCTTTTTCGATCAACATATCCTTTTCTGTGCGGATATAGGAAATATGTCATTTTGCGTTGAAGATTCATTTTTTTTTTTATTCTGCAATTGGCTGATAGATTGAAGTCATTGATTATTTCTAATTCTTTTTGGAATTAATTGCGAACAATATAGTACATTTCATCAAAGGATTAAAATAATAATTTTTCCATAGTATATTATTCTTAAACATAGACATTAGTTTAGATTCAAAAAGAAAAGGTCTCTTAAAAGAAACAATTTGCTATTATAACTTATATCCCTAACATGAGAGGAAGGAGGAGAAGCTACTCTATTTCTATATAATTGACTTAAGAGACGATCTTGATATAGGTATGTGAGAAATTTGAAAAATAATACTAAATTTTAACTAAAATTTTATTATTTGCGTAATTTGGGATGCAGTTAAAAATCAGTTCAGTTGATTCAAAGAAACTCAAATAAATCGGTTCGGAAGGAAAAAGGAAAACTAAGAAGCAACTCGAAATAGCAGAGAATAGACAGTCCTTAGTATTTCCTATAAGTAACTGGTAAAGGAATTCCAAACGCAAAAACGGAAGAACTCGGATAAGAAACAAGAAAAGCAAAGAAAAACAAAATACTCAAACGTAACTTGAAAGACGAAGAAAACAAAGAAGATCGGGCAAAGGTGCGATACTTTAGTACTGAATCAAGAAGATTGTCGCAAGAAAATGAATGAATGATTTGATATCTTCAAATATATTTGAAAGCATCTAACCGGGAAAATCATAAAATTGCAAGAGAGGAAATACGAATTCAATTTACCAGCATATTACTTCTAGTTTGATATATCATGCGAGTTATAACATTTTTGATGTAATCGGCGCATTCAGAAAAACGTATAAGTCGGGAAAAATATTTGTTATTAATGATTACAGATAGATCTCCTCTCCATTAAGATTTTTCGATAACTTATGATTACAGCTATTAAATGTTATTTTATTCCATTGTATTTTTGTTACAGTCTGTATACATCGTTATTTTTTGAAGGGCGCGCCTCTATTTGTAGTTGACTTGGTTTCTGCTATATATATGTTGTACATATAAAATCTTACTATAAGACAGTTGAATGAAATGCCCAAACAATTTGATTGATAGTATTAAAATTATTGTGTTATGAGGGTCATTAACTGGATCAATAAATACTAATAAAATTTGCTTGGTATTACTTTATACAGGAAAAAAAACGCTAATTTGGAGCTAATACCTACAGTTATATTTTGTTTTTTATTCTTTTAAGTAAAGTTTCGACTGTATCGTTCTGAAGCTGACAAATAACATAACTCATTCCTTATTACCTTTTGGACGACAATATATATCATTATTCACCTTTTACCATGCACATACCCACTTTTTGTTTTGCACAAATAGCGTTTCAAAATTTTACTATTTTACACATTTTATTGTTAAAGTTCCAATAACTCACATCGATTATATAATTGTTATTATTAATTCAAATTTTAATTCTAAAATGTGTTATCCAAAAAATAAATTCGTTTGTACGAAGTTATTTTTTGGATAAACTATGACTACATTTTCTTAAGGCGCCAAAGGTATTCAATCAATTATTGCTTTGGAAATGATTACCTAATCGAATGTTTTTAGTCTTAATTATTAGCTTGAGAAAAATCGAAGATACGGTCGAGGCGCTACTTAAAAGAATGAAGAACAAAATATAAGAACATCAGTTGTAATCACTGTAATCAGTCTGTGTAAAGTAAGCAACGGAAGTATAAATATGAAATATAAGTTACCAATGTTACCGTCATATATTTGAATATAAGAATATTACGAAATATTATATATTCAAATATATTTGAATATAATATACGATATGACTAGCAAAGTAACACAAAATAACTGTTGTTGTAATATCATGGTAGGTCATCAGCTTCTTTATTTAACTGTAGATAACCTACCTTACTTTAATTTTATATCCCAGAACATAACTCAGGGTCGTAACGTTTCAAATATACGGGAATAGCTTGTGAAAGGACTATACTGCCATATTAGAATAAGTATTTTGCGAGTAATGTTGCGTCTGCTTCCACTCATAGATTAAATATTACACCCCCAATGCGTTGTTGAACGGAACATTTACCAGCACATGTCGAGTAAGAGTACATTTTAGACACATTTAAAATTCAAGTGTGTGTGCTTAACTGCATTACAGGAGAAATTACTCGTAGGTATTTACAATCGGGTAAACTAGGTAGCCACCCAAAAGCATTTACTAAATTGCTACAGTGAAAAGGAAGATAGCCTCCTGAAGCCTGTTTTGGCCTCTGAAGTTTTATTAAAAAACAGCAATTCACGCGTTTTGTGAGGTGTAGTTAAGATGTCAACGTCAGCAACTGCACACACATTTACTTGTACCGGCTTTAAAAATGGGAACATAATAAGTTGTCTCTGGTTGTCTCTCTTATAAAATTAGTTTATTTTGCTACCTTTATTAGTTTTTTTTTTCAATATTATGGAGTTTATTTACCTTCCCAATTTTCCAGGACAAATGAACTTCTTCCTCACACGGTAAATTATTGGATATCACAATAAAATGACTATTATTTTACAGTATACTTAGGGTAACCTTGTTTTTAAAGTAGGCCAGCTGTATTTATATAGTTTAATAATATAATCGGACAAGATTATTCGCGAAATTCAGTTTATAAAGGTAGTATTAACGTTGAAACTGTAACTTTACACTAAGGATGTCGTTCACTATAGCTGGAGAGGGGCGAATTTGTGTCTGAACGGAATCTGAAACATATAGTTGCACTTAACCTATACAATTAGACCAGCTAGGGTATATTTGGCACCAATTGTTTATAATTTATTTCAATTGCGTTCATTTTAGCAACGGTCGTACATTAAAATAAGTATGCTTTCTGTCATACGTATGCTGCAAGGCATTGTTCTGTCTGTACGTTGAGTATTATTATCAATCAATTATTTTCAAAGGTTTATTTCCTCGTACTTCCTTTGTTTGAAGACTTTGCCATTGTTTTGCAGAAAAAGTAAGTGGATTATATTCGAAAACGACGTTTGCTGCCTGTGTTAAACGTTCAGGACCAAGTTGACCGTATGAACCTTAAAACTTCGTGTGCACACATTACTGCTCTGTTGCAAGGTCCTCTGTAAATTTACAACTGCTGCTGAAGATAAATTTCGTATACCGTTGAAAATGTTACGAAACATTACTAAAAAAAATGTGTATGAAGACTTATTCAGATATACAGTAATTGTACAGAGAAGCATTAATAACCTTCATCCAACGTCATTCAAACGTTGTAACTATAAAATTGTAAATTTACAGTTTGATATAAATTTCTTCAAAATATCTGCAATGTTACTGTAATATTTCTTCACTGTGTCTGATAGACGTTTTAAAATATCTTTATTTAGAAGATGACCCATTAACAACTCTTAATGACCTCATCAAGTGTTAACATAAAGTATACAAAAAAGGGTACTAAATTGTAGACAATAGCTGCAAAAAAATAGTATAGTACCTTAATTAATACAATACAATTTTACTTGCCGGCCTTATTAGGAACAAAGTAGCATCCATTCCTTGATTCTTTGCATTACAATTTATTATCATGCCACACGATGTATTTTTTTTTTCGTATTACTTAAAAGCCCAACTCGCACTCAACTACACTGTTGAAAATTTTAACACTTTTTTGACTAATTTAATAGTCAGGAGAGGTCCACACTCTTTTCGTGTTATTTTGTCGAGAACTATAGAAGTTTAAATTTGACGAGCAATGATAGTCAAGTATTGTCTATTGCTAAGGGGTTATTTTGTCTAACTGACAGGTGGAATTATAAAATACTTCTAGTCACATTTTATTTGATCTAGACTAGACAAATTTACTAGCTGTTTAACTAAATGAATGCGATCTATTGGGTGTTTTAACACCATTTTCTAAACACAACGTCTTCTTAATATGCAACTCCTATTTCTTAGTGCTATAATATTCTCTCTTTAAGACGTTTTCTCAATTATAAATATGCAAAACCACTCATTCACAAGTCTTGGTTTCAACTAAACGTACCAATTTTATAATGATTTTTTGAGAACCATTATAAAATTGAGTGAATGTTTATGCTATTTGATTCAAGTCTAAACTAATTGCGTAAATAAATGTTCCCAATACATCTTTAAGATGTTGAAATTTTTTATGCCCACTGGAATTAACGTTTAATAACACGAGGTTACACTTTGCAAGTCAGTCGCATTTGGTGGTTTGTTTGGATATGTTAATACGGAGAATCAAACACGAAAACAGATACACGTGCAATGCAGGTGGTGCGTATAATGCAATACTGTATTAGAATAGGTGGGGTTTCTATATTTCTATCCGAGGGAAAAATTCTGATTGGTTGACGCTTCTGTCTAGAAAAATAGTCAATCCTCATATCTGAACAAAGAATTCACACGAAATTCTAGTAATTTCTGTTCTATTAAATACACGTAGTCAATTCGTCTGGCAAAGTTTGGAAAAATCAACACTAAAATATTTGACTAGCGCAAAATTAACGCCAACACCGTAATATTTTCAACAGTGTATATTTGTTCGACTTATTTAAAGTTTTATATTGTTAGTGAAGAATTTCCAATCACTTTAAAAAATTACACCAAGAGAATACGATGCAAATGAATAAATTGCGAAAGCAATAGTGCGTGACATTTAAGAAAACATCTACAATAGTGTAGTCTTGATATTTAGATAGGTTTTCACCGTTGAAAAACATACCTGCATAAGATCAAATAATTTGACGAATGGACTTCATATCTTTAAATCCTTACGTTCGTCGTATTGTTCACAACTTAGTTCATGCTTCTGCTGGGTGTAATTATCAGAATCGGGTAATTGAAATCTGCGATTCTGTTTAGACGTAATCCTCTTTTCTTCACACAGAAATGAATTTAATTTGTGGAGATATACAAGCGGTAATTTAATAAGATCAAGGAGAATGAGTGAAAGCCGCTAGCGGCTGCTGATGGTGTTTGAACTGTTCCTTAAACTCTAAGCTGCTTTACTTCCGCCTTGAGATACTCTACAGCCTAAATGTTAATTTGGCGGCAGCATTGTTTAGTGTAAGTGACACTGTCAAACTTCACTATATCATCCCGAATACCCTAGTATTGAGTTTCGTCGCACCAAACTTACTTGATTTATTATCACCTAAGATAGTTATTAACATAGCGTTCATCCAGTAATGCGCTAATATTTGGAACGTGGAAATGACGGATTGGAATTAATTAATGTGGTAAATATATACACAACGTTGTGTGCGAAATCAAATCAATTTCAGTTTGTACTATTTTTACTATAATGCCTGACGGCACATATTTGAAAATAAAATAAGTAGAAACGGATGTATATTCCGAGGTAATGCCATTTGGATACATTAAGGTAATGCTTCCCTTATGTAGGTAATTTATTTCTGTGGATTATGTGGCATTCAATATTTGGCTACTTAAGTATATAAAAACCTGATTGTATCTGAAAGTAGCATAATGTATGAGTTTGAATTATTTATTTTCTGAAATATAAAAGCAATCTAGGCTACTGACGTTAACTTTAATAGTATGCAATTGTTTTAAACCACAATACAATATCTAGAATATTAAAGTATAAATATAAGATAAAGCATATTAATGGAATGCATTTATTTTTAAGAAGGCGTTTTTGTTAATTTTTTCGTACATTACAAAAAAGATTCCATACCTATCCCAACTTACATTTATATGATATATGAATGAATATTGTACTCCCGGAAAAGTACATATATTGGTTTAACAAAACGTTTTTTTATTAGTTTAATAGAATATCAGTTATTCTTTTGCATCAAACGCAATATTTTATATTGCCAACACACCTGTGGTGTTATCTAAAATTAATTTAACTGTGGAATGAACATATTTCATGCATTTAGTGGATAGTTAATTGATTTTGTATTAACACAAATTGGTGTTTACTTTAACCAATTGTTATTTTTTTTCGCCGTATTTAACGAAGATTGTTTAATTTACTATTTTTTAGTTGCGTCAATGCATGCATTTTTCTGGACATATGTTGGGTTAAGACTGCAAAGTTATTGAGAGTGATCTTTACTTTTACTCTTGATTAACCGTGTAACTTCCTAATATCGAATTTAAACAACTAAGACTTCCATAACTAAAAGCTGCTGTAAGCTTTGAAATATTGAGGATTGTTTGTAGGGCAGAGTTTCCGTCATTACTTCTCTACAGCGTCATCCTATGGGACCCGAGTCCATTTGCTGACGCACCTTTTCTTTTTCTTTTTCAATGTACCTACGTGTAGTATTAATTAACTTATTTCGTATAGAAGTTAGTTCGTTTCCTTAAGTATACTAAATATTTTTGAACTATACACCTGGAAAGTTAGTTGCTGCATCCATAAAAATGAAGATGAATTAAGAAGTCAAAATAACAACCGCACAATCTTAGAGATCAGAGAATTACTTCAACATAGTTTGAGAATGACAGCAAATATTTTAAATCTATTAGGAAGCTCCTATGTTTTTAAGGTTTCCAGCTTATTATAAATTCAAAAGTGTTGTTAAGCCGTGGGTGCAGACAAAGAGGGCATTAGAAATTTTGCATTTTGGCAAAAAAATTAGAGTTGTATAGAGTTACAGTATATCAAAAAACGAAGCACAAACGCTACATGCCATTAAAAATAGCTTCTGCGCTTTTTCGAAATTTATAGAATATAAATTTGTGTGATTGTATATAGTTTCTTTAGAATTTGTCATTCTTATTGTAGATTTCCATACTCTCTGCATCTAAATTAAATATGAAAGTTATAGAAATTTAGATATAGATGTTTCTAATAATTGTTTCTCTTCTGTTACAGATAATGCGTAGTGAAGACCTTTGAGGATGAAAATGTGGTGTAAAGTGTTTCTGTCAGTGCTGTGCGGTTTGTGTGTTGTGAAACTTGCGTGCGGGGCGCGATGGTCACACTCGGCGATGCTGAGTCCCGATTACAGATTATTGTGGTCTTTGGGACCCGGACCCCAAGACATTACTTTCGAATTACAAGTAAGGACACTCGGCTACGTCGGTTTCGGATTTTCTAAAGATGGAAGAATGGCGGGAGCTGACATGATTGTCGGATGGGTAGACAAGGGACAAGTTTATTTTCAAGTAAGTCCCCACGTCAAGCACTACACGGAATGAATACAGATGAGATCGATTCATAAATCTTATCTCAAATTACCAATCTGTTTGCGGCAACCTGCGCTGATGTAATTAATTAATTAGCGTTTCCGGGTTTAGTGAAAAGGTCAACTCGAGGAATGGACTCGAAAGTTTCCCAGCAGGCTAAATTTCAAACTCCATCTACAATGTATAATAATTATAACGAATAAGATTAAACTAAGTTGTGCAGTTAGCAGCGTTCATATAACTTTCTTCTGTAGGCTAGAAAACGTTTATGCTAAAATCTAGCATTATTTATATTAATATAAATATGTGTAACAGATTCAACAAAACCAAAAATAATTTTTGAAAAGAAAATTACTTATCCACACTCAATTAAAAATACACTTGTGTCATTCTGAATCGCCTGGAAGTAGAATAAATATACCTACTCACTTACCTTACAGCACTTCATCGTTAATGCGTTTTAGACCCGTTGGATATCAAACAGGCCTTTACAATTTCTTCTACTGATGCATATACAATCGAATGCGAACGCAGATTTAGAACCTTATTTATAAATAATTATTTTATAAATGTAGTACTCACTTCCACAACCGCGGGAAGACAATACTACATTGTGGCAAACTGAAAAAGTCAATGAAGTCAAAGCGTTATCTATATGTATGTATATGTAGAAGAATAAAACTTGTTAACCAACTAATAAAAATAATGGACGCGAATAACCTAGATAGACAAGAATGCTGACTCCTTGACCACAACTCGCATGTTATATATAAGATATACCTGCAAGTGAAATTTCGATATATGTAATCTGCGTCGTCACTTAAAATTTATATGCAAGCAAAAAAATAAAGTTGGGTATATCTATCTTGACCTAAAAACCCATTATAGTAATAGTGTATAAAAACCTCTACATCAGAGATTTCATTGTTTTTCAAAATATTATCAAGTGCGCAGGGTGTTAAATTTCAATATAAATTAAATAAATAAGAAAAAGAATACAATTGAGTTAAGTTTTAGGATTCATAATAAGAAAGTTAACAGTATTAACGGGTCGATCTCCTTGAACATTCCACGATAAAGCAGTTACAAGTAATAAATATTATATAAAAGGAATCATTACCAGTTAGGTAAATAGTCATGCATACTGTATATATTATATAGAAATAAACTAACCCCGGATTATAACTCGTGCATTGCTTTGCATCGATTTGGTACAATTAATCTAAGTTGCATAAAATGACATAGTAGAACACAACTAATAATTTATTGAGCGCAATTCCTTAGAATTGTACGTACACTTAAATACAGAAAAATGTAAGCACTTGTTAGATATCAAACGCACCATACACAGGGAAAATAGTGACAACAAATTTTATATTTCGAAGTATTGTAATTGTATTAATCCTTTAACGAGCAAATTAGTATACAGAGTCAGGCAAATGTGTGGGAACTCCTTATTTTTGGTTCAATTATATTATTAAAAAATAACCTTAAGAAAAGTTTTTGTAGTATTTTTATTCTAATCTCTAACACTTTGATTTCCAACAATTATCATATGTTTTGAGATATGACGTCAACTGTACTTTTTTAAATGGATCACCCTTTATCTTTTCACATTTTCGAATAAATACTTTTCCAAGAATTACAATATGTTGGCTATTAAAATCTTTTTGTCAGATATATCTGATAAAGAATATTCGTATTTTTATGTTGCCATGGAAACTTTTAGCCGAAGTGAAATTATTTGCTTGACTCAGTATTATTGACGGTCATATTCATCAGCGACAGATAGTTTCGTATACTAAAAATAGTTGTTTACTATGCGTTGGTTTTGGAGACAGGTAGATTTTGGCATAAAACGTATGGTTACTACGGCTATTAAAAAAAAAAACGATAATGAGTTGATCACGAAAGATTCTCGAAGTTTTAGATAGAACCTTTTTTCATAAAACTTATAATGAAGACTAGCATCCATTAATTTAACGACTAGAAATAATAAATTTGGTAGCTCACGCTTGTTTCATTACGTTGATTCAGAGTGTTTCAGATTACCCGCTTACTCTGCTTTCTGGCGATTTGTTGCAGTCAGATTAACGAGACAAAAACTTACTACATTAACTTAATTTCTAACTGGTTATTTGATCTTAGAAAATATATACCTAAGCTTGTAACTTGAATTAATTTGATGCTTTATACATTCTATTTACTTATAAAATAGAGATATCTGCTACTAAATAAAAAAATTGACAAGGCACCCGAAAAGCGCACTGTCTATATAATATAATATATAATAAATAGATTGCAGGTATTCAACAAAATGCAAACAGAACACCAGCTGTTCTGAAAAGTTATCTCATTCTAGTTTCTCTTTTTTGGAAATAACTGTGCCAATCGATCTTAAAACGCCAGCGATGTTAAATAAGCATGCTTTCCATAGCTTTTTTGAAGAAAAAATATCAGGAGAGAAAAATAAAATACTTTTAGGTTCAAATTTTGAATACTCTTCCAGAAACGCCCTTCATTTGACACTTTAAAATAAAATACAATAAAAATCGTAGCCAAATAAACACTAGTTTCTTAGAAAAAAAGAACAATGTTAACATTGGTGAAACGTCAATAAAGTTTTTAATTTTCTACATTTAGAATTTTATTACAATTTCCGCATAACCACGATACACTAAAGAATTATAAAGATCAGCGTATTCTGAAAGTAAACCTCGGCAGAAAGCATAGGTGTTTACCTTTTCGTAATTTTTTTTAAGAGATATGTCATACCTACATATCTACCAAATTATTTAGCAAGTTCTTCTGGAAAAAATGATACCAATTTCAAGACGAGTAGATCAGTACTTTCCTGGTTATCAAAGCGGAAACACGACCTTCCGGAAAGGCATTGTCGAAAGTGTCCGAGCTCCCTTAAATAGTGCACATTTTCCTGGCACAGTTTTTCTCTGCTTACTCAAAAATTCCTCTAACGGCCATTAAAATGTTACACTTCACTTTCTCTGACACAAACATGAAAATTCCTAATAAGTGAATAGTGGACACAGTAATAAAAAACGATTTAAATTATCAAAAACTTAACAAATCTTGTTCCAAAACGTCCACAATTTTTTTTAATGTACCTAACAGCTATCCAAAATTTTTACCGAAACACTTTTTATTTTGTTAAAGTCTATTTTTTTTTATTGGAATAACAGAAATATTTGACAAAATTTGCCCTATAATTTTGTAAAATTCACTTCGTTTTTATCAAAAATCAAGTGTTGTGAAGATGCATTATCTAAATAGCACCTATATTAATATGCAACTGTTGTTCTTATTACTCCAGATTTTAAAAAATCAACAGATTAATTTGGTTAATCGAGAAAAAATGTAAACGTTATGACAATTTTTGTTAATTTAACACATGCTTTCGTTGTGATACTAAAGTATATTTGTTACTTTTGCGTTTTTTTGTTAATATAACTAGCGATTAATTTTTGTGGAATTATGGCTCAATTGAAACAAAATTTCTAATTTAAAACAACGTTTCGACAAACAACTTATGTTGTGAAAAAAAGAAGTAAATAGAAACAAATATTTAATTACTTGTTGGAAACTTGAAAAAGACAATAAATGTCGAAACGTTGTTTTAAATAGGAAATTTTGTTTCAATTGAGCTATAATTCCACAAAAATTCATCGCTAAATACAAAAAAATTGGCTATTATATAAATGTTCAAGAAACTTGTTAATATAGTACATTTCTTGTTATATTGTCTTTCGTATGTAAGAATTGATTTCTTAAAAAAAGACAGGTTAAATCGTGATCATTTTTAAACTTTCTTAATTATTAACTTCACCATGTTTTTACATTTTTATGGTTGACAATTTTATATTTTAAAGTCAACAAGTAATTTTTATTATTATATTCCAAAATACAATTCCATAGTATTGGAAATACTTAATAAATTATATCCATAATACAACAATCTTAAAATTCACTAGCTACTATGGTTAATGTGCCATATGTGTCTATTGCGAATTGCGTTCACTAATGCCGACCGTGTTAAGGTTGGTTTACATAAAGCCAGTAGAGAAGTAAGCGAAGTCAGCAGGCAATTTGACTTGAATATTTAAGTAGAAGGGAAAAGCAAGTCGGCTGGTTCTATTCACTTGACTATCTTATTAGTTTGCCTAACAACTTGTATAGTACTTGCCTTGCCTGAAATAAGAGACATATAGATGTTTACACAGAGCAAGTAACTTGCAGCAAATTACTTGCTTACTTGACTTGCTTCTCCACTGGCTTCTTGTAAACCAGCCTTCACTGCAACTTGCAACATGAAGCAAATGATGTACTGTTGGCTCATAAAAAAAGCACATAATTATTAGGCGCATGTTTAAATCAGAGTACGTGTACAAATATAGACTAACAAGGCGTGTTGTATTAACAAAAATTGACTTTGATATTAACAAAATTCAACATAACACACCTCTTTGTAACTCCAACAAATTTTCGCTAACAAAGAAATTTTTCTTAGTATGTAATCTGCGATTAATGATATTTTACTGATGATTAATGAGTAAGCTGCTTCATAGTATAAAGAGGATAATTTTTTATGTTACTAAATTCCTTTGTAATTTTACCTTTTTTATCTTCTTTGAACTTTATTTGGTTGTACGTACATTGTTAGCTAGAAATTCGAAGCGCTACGGAGAGGTTCTTGTACACACGGTGCTACAGTGCTACCGTGTTTATAACGTAGAAACCTCCTATATTTGATGTGTGTATGTAGTGCTTATCGCGTTGTGGATATTTTCCACTTTATCCGCTTCAGCGATGACGCTCTGTCCATCTCTGGCAGATGAATATCCAGATGTAACCTTTAAGGACGTCCAAGCGGAATGCCAGTAAAGTGAAACAGAGCAACACACACAGACCGAGAGAACAGTCCATACCGCCGAGATTATCTCCGTAGAATATCACATAAATAACCATAAACAGTACCTCTTAGAACCGGTCTCTTCTCATAACTGCAGACAGGTATTAACATAACAAGTTCCATAAGAGTATTTCATCTTAATGTCATCTAAAACTGTATGCTAATAATTTCATTTCTTTGCAAATGTGCCTTTGTTTGACATGTATATCTCTAACATGTGTGGTATTTTAAAATGAAGCAGACTCCGACTGGTTACATCTACCGGCTCCTGCATATCGTCTGAATAGGTAATGGTACATATTACCGTAAATGACGTAATGGGTCGCAGCGTAATCCGGTCGCCCGATAAAGAAACGTTTCGGTGCGCGTCTAATGGAAAAGCTGCAGGATTCGAGTTATTTTAATGATCCTTCGGATGATACTTCATCATTGACAAATACATATAATACGCATACTCCGCTCACAATTTAGTCTATAATATTTACATACAGGTGCATCTATCATTGAAGGCTTGTTAGAAGTAATGGTAAGTCGAAAGTAGATAAACGAAAGAATTTACTTCTTTTTATCTATATAGTGCGTGTATCGAAATCAATTTCTCTTAATGCAGCAATACCATTAGCAAGGCTGTGTCCAAAGAAACAATATCCATTATTGTGAAAACATCTGGTGACTACTAGTAGGTACAAGAACGCCGTTGTATTTTTACATACGTCGAGCCATTAATATCGACATCAACATAATAAATCTACCATGCTATGGAATATTTTAATATCTATAAAAGTAAGTTGCACTACAGATATGAAAAACCACCAAGTGAGCTAACCATATTCATTTTGTTCGCTTGTTCTCTCTCTCTAGAACTTCACTATTAAGCCTGTGGAGAGGTGTCGTTCTTGCAAGTTTCGTAGTACAGTCAAAGTAATAGCAATCCGTCCAGTTTGAGTGAGAGGAAAGGCATTGCGCTATATTCTCCGCCATTAAAAACACCATAACTGGAATGGTTGTTCTTTCCTAGGATTCATTCATTCATTCATTCATTCAAGTTAGGGTGGGCACTTGATGTCCGGGCACTTGAGCTTGATGCTCATTGTACCATCCCTATTGATTCTCTTATTTCCACTCGAGCAGCTTGGTGTGCTCTATAAAGCCCAGTATCTTGCCCAGTGGAAACTTGAGGACCTTCGAGGGCTCCAATAGATCTCCCGAAATATTTCTGCCTGAGTACCTTTAGTTCCTCACATGTGCAGATTACGTGTAAACTCGTTTCCTCCTGTAGTTCGCATCTTCTACACCACGGTTCGCTTACACGGCCTGTGTTGTATAGATGCTTTTTCAGAGGACAGTGTCCAGTTACCAACCCAGTAATGGTTTTAACTTCTTTCTTACTGCGCTTGAGTAGGTTATCAGAGAAACTACCATCCCCATCCCCTATCAGCGTTTTGGTATGGAGTTGACCTTCAGTCGACCTCCATTTCTTTGTACTTTCTTTATCTAACCAGGTCCAGATCTCCCTTCTTGCGGAATCTTTAGTAATCCCACATGCAGGCTCTGGACCCATAAAGTGTCTCTTAGAGCCCTCCTTGGCTAGTTCATCGGCTATTACGTTGCCCTTTATATCCTCATGTCCCGGACCCAAATCAGAGACACCGTGTTGTCTCGTGCCAGTGCATTGAGGGATTGTTTGCAGTCCCTAACTAGTTTTGACCTAGTTACAGGGTTTGAGACTGCCTTAATGACAGCCTGGCTGTCAGTCATTATATTAATGTTTCTCCTCATGTAGCCCCCTTTTGCTCTTTCCTAGGATGTACATACGTCCCACGGTGTCGGACAGGCGCCTTAAGGCTCGTTCACACCAGACGATGAGTGCGAATGTAACGTATATAAAAGACGAATGAAATCGGTATGGACGCCTGTTCGCTGTTAGCATTAATACTGGCGTTCCTGAGCGATCGGTTTTTAACGCTATATCAAAGGGATGATTCGTTGTAGCGTGGACGGGAACTGATAATGGAATTACACCAGAAATTCGTCCGTTTTCGACGAGCACCCTTGAAAGCAGACGCTTGCTGTGTAGTCCACTGTGCAACCCGAGCCCGTCCCCATTACATTCATTTTGCATTACACATTGCATTCGCAATCTTATTTTGCCTTAACTGTATACACTAATCACGTTTTTTAAAATAAGATAAATCTTTCATAATTTTTTCCAAGTTTCAAGTCTGTGGTGCCTGTGGAGCTCAAAGCGGGTTAACGGCGAAGTCTTCGCTAGAATTGGTAGTAAAGTGCAGTGCCGATTAAGTTAAAAATATTAAATGAAAGTAGATTTAGCTACACCCACGCAGATCAACTTTTTTTTTTTCTGGAGCTGTCGCTATAACTTTGGTGCGATTGCTGTGTCGGCAGAGCTGATATTTGCGATTTCGATTGATAATTTTTTTTTTCGCGAATCAAGTTTAGTTGAACGATTAAAATTGATCAACATAGGTTGAGTGATGAATTTTTGTTCACACACTTCAACAGAAACTGTTGATCAACAGTTTTATTTTTAGCAGTATTTTAGTAGTTATAAAAGCAATGAAAGGCAAACGTGAAGTACAAATATTAATTTCATTCCAAGAATAACTAGCAACAAGTATTTCATATGAGCAAGAAAATGTAATGTATGTGGTTTTTTTGCTGCTCTTTTTTTACACATCATATTGATTTTGTTCTTTAGTTCAGCAGCTATTATAAAACCAGCAATATATTGAACACTAGAAACTGCAGCGGCTTCTTTTGCGCCTTTATTTTTATGTTTATTCAACCGGTGGTTCCAAAGACCATTATGCTGATCTGATGACTCCAGATTTAACTATTTTAGGTACATTTAAATTATTGTAAACAGAGCATAGACCAGTCAGCCAAGAACCTCGTACTTTAAAAGCGATAGTTGTATTTGAACGATAAAATTCATTATTTTTATTCGTCCACTATAAAGATCCTCATTATAGAGGACAACTTGTTTCAACTTTTGTCGATCAACTTATTAAATCATGGAATCAATTAAAGTTTGTTCGTGAGAAACCTTGAGATTAAGTGAATGATTTTTGACTAAGTAAGAGAATGTTCTAGAATATAAGATTCGTTTTTTTTTTACCCAACTCAATAATCTAGTTGTTGATCATTATCAAACAGAGGTACCCAAGAAACAATCCGCCAAAAATTCATAGATGACTATTTCTCTGTTTGATGGCGCATATATTAGTTGTAATCTGCTGCAAAGTTCAATGATAAAACTTTCATTTCAAAATAAAGTTACGCACTATTTGAATTTTTGATTCATACTACATTTATTTTTGAAACATTTTATTTTACAATCATATTTTCACTATCAATTTGGCAGAATACGTGAAAAAAGACATAAGACTTTATTGAGAAAGGATTTAAATTATAAAACTGAAACGTAAATTAGAAAAAAACTGTTACTGTAAGAAATTATTAGTGGAATATACCGTATACCGAAATAAATAATTGTATTCATATTATATATGGACTTATACAGTGATTACATTGTCACAAGAAATAATTACAAAGATTCGAATTTTATTTCTAAAAATTAAATTGTACAATATCGTAAAACCATCGAAATTAAACTATTATTTTCACATACCTACATTTTAAATTTAGGTAATGTGTCTGACGTCGCTGTACACGAAAACTTTTTTTTATATCTATGGAAGTGTGAGATTTGTAGAAGATGTTGAAATCATTTAGAATAGTAAACAAATTTAGAAAAAAAATGAGACAATATTATTTATATTTTGAATGACGATTTTCAATTAAAAAAAAAGATTATATAAAAGGAAATTTTAAAGTATACGTAAAAATACAGACAAAATTATATTAAAGGGTGAAATATGTGATTGAATAATCGGTATAATATAAAATACAATAATACGTTACAACCAGGATTAGATTTGGTAGAATATTTGCACAGTACATCAGACTATAAAATTGGAATAAATCATAGTTTTTGATTATGAAAACATATTGCAAACTAGATATTCATTTATCAGTACACAGGTACATAGTCTACTATTTTAAGAAACAGTTAAGTTTGTTCTATCCTTGTGAAATTAGCCACATATTTAAAAATATCTTTACACTACATATTTCAGGTGCGCCGAAAGTAACATCTGAAGATGCCAATGTGTCGAAACATGTAGTGTAAAGATATTCTTAACTAATTAATTGCAAGATTGGATAGAGTAAACTCAACGTTTGAGTTTTATTTCTCTAACAATCTCCATTTATTTGACGTTTATGGAACGTTATTATTTGGCTAAATAAACAATTAAAAAAAATGCTTACGATAAGTCATTTGTGTGAAATAATAAAATATTAAAAGTTAATATTTAGGTATAAAAGAAATGTAATTCCTGTATAAATCGAAAATAAACATTCTTGTAACCTATATACCTAATGGATCATCAAAGAAAAATAGGCATCACAAAATTTGGAACTCAACGTTGTGGGGCTCACAACAATATAATAGAAAAGTAAAAATTAATAACCAGGTAATAACAATAGTAAATGCATATAATTTATATTGTACGTAAACGATAATTCGTCAGCACAATATAAATACAACTGGAGACTGAAGTCCATATTGCATTTATGTGTAATAGATACTCTGGAATCAGAATCCTCGAATATGTCTCAAAAAGATAAGATTCTAACAAAGATACACGACCAGTGAAATTCATGTTATATTACAAAAGCACATTTACATGCAATTTCTATTACATATACACAGAACAGAAATAAAAGGAAATTACAGCTATTTACTTAGCACAATTGAGACGTATACATATGTAACAGAAATTTATAATATATAATATACCTAACGTGGTGCGCTTACTACATTCCGTATATTGCCCTAATAAATATTTTATATGCGTTGTTATTACCACCAGACCTGAGAACAGCCGACAATTGAAGTGACAAACACCAGTAGTATACACGTAAAGCTACGTGAACCACACTTGTGGTAACTCGTGCTAATGCGCATCCGGTAGATAACGGCTAGCTAAGACATATTATTACGCGTTCAACGGAAACGTAGTAACGTGGAATTTATAAGTAGCTGCTTTAGGGTTTCAAACACTGATAAAACACGTAGGATAGATGTGTATTATTCATAGAGCGAAAAAATATGCTTAGTAAGGAGAAAACTAAATCAGTTCCCTATTCATCCATATTTTTTGCTTCCGATATTTTCGGTTGATCCATATCTCGAGTTCGAAATATCGATATTTTATTCTTATTACACAGACGATTCCCACCGTAAAGACCGCATGTGCACTGCGCAACTTGCATAGTGTGTAAGTCATTAATTTATCATCCTTTCGAAGTTTTGAAGTATATAATAGTTATTTGTATCACTAGGCCAGAAACTATGGTTTTGCGAGTATAAATACGGTTTATGTATACTCGCAAATGAGTTTCTGACCGTGTGACACACAATGTTTTATGGGCCGACAAATCTTAATTTTGAATTGAAAATAGAAAAGAAATTTTGGCACTAGGGAGTTGACAGTACAAGTTGGCACACATGTTACATACCTTAGTATTTTGACGTTTCCCAGAATAAATCTTTTTCTGTAATTTTCTTTCTAGTTTAATATCTATTTATCAATAATAAGTGTAATGAAGACACCATATTCATCTTAGCATGGTTAAACAGTAGCTTAATGACAATTTATTACACGTCTGTCATGTGGAATCTAGTGTGGCCAACCTTTAGTGACATTTTTGCTTTGAAGTACTGCAAAATGAGTGTTTCTGGACGGAGGCGCAAAAAAGTATTCGTTAAACAATTACTTCTGTTTTTACTTGTATATAAAATTTATTTGCCTGTCGGTATTGACCTTTTCGGTTATTTCAGGGCTATCATCTTTTGAATGTTAGGTGTGTAAATAATTTGAATAAGCTTACCAATTACGTCGTACGGATTTCATGAAATGTAAGTTGAAGAAAGTGGTTAAATGTTACTTCACTTCTTATGGATATTAACATTACATTACAGGTATTTTTAATTAATATATGGGGTGTAAATTCATCAGGACTTACTATAGTGATACTATACCTAAATATTGATTAACCGTAATACTGAAATTAGAAATGCGAATTGGTAGTTGTCTTTACAATCATCACTGATACTTGACTGACCAATCATTTATATTCAAATTAGATTTCTAATTTTCAATTTTCATTCCAAATTTTTTTAATTTTAACTTTTTTTAACTTCCAATTCTTCAGCTAGCTTTTTAAAGGAGTGCTGGATAATGTTGGAAATAATCCAAACAGCCAGGTACCTTGAAGAAAAAAGTATTCGAACGATGCGAGCTGAAGCAAGTGAGACAGAAGATATCGGGTTCTTTCTATATACGGATTTCATGCATGATGATACTTGGCACCATGCCGCATTAAGCTAAATAATGAATAACATAACTTGTAAGCAAACACTAAAATCGACGACCGGCACATATATTTTCCTCCCTTCTGGAAGTCAGTAGAATAGCTAAAGTTCATACAGTTTTTGAAGATATTTTACATTATGAGTAGTTCTTGTGGACAATTCGGATTATATATGTTTAGAGCTAAAACAAACTAATTCAGTAATTAGAGTAAATGCTACAGTAAAATCTGCACTAGGTGCCTGCACTCTGAAATGCCCACTAATAATTCCAGCTGCTTTACACCGCCCAAATTTCGAACTGTGTGCTTGGGTAGATTTTTCCCAATTGTACACTGTTCGAATTTTTAGATTTTTAATTTTGCACCATTTCTTTGACATCGATACATCAAAAATATCGATATTATTTGTCCGACATTTTCGGTTTGATGTTTGCGATATATCGAAAAAAGGAACGGCAACTTTTTTTTATAAATCAAAAAAAATTGCCGTTCCTATCCCTGTCGAACGCACTTTTTTGTCTTTTAACGCTAACGTCTGGAAACTAAAGAATTGCAAGTTAAAAATGAGGTTGGTATTCATCTAAACCTGTCTGATTGTAGTAGCCCACGGCTTTAGCAATCACAAAAACAGAGAAACCAGCGACCACAATTATTATAACTATATAGGAATGAACACGAAAAGAAACCCGAACGCCAGGCATGTTTTAAATAAATTTCGGGGATGGAAGCTGGTTGACACGAACACGAAATATAATTCGAATGTAATTTGGGAGTTTTGCAATTATATACCTTCGGAGCATCGTCAGGCACAACGGCGAATTCCGAATGCTCATTTCTTAAGGATCTTTCTGTTCAGTTGGATGACTGTTGGCATTCAAGGCGGGCGAACCAATAACGTATTATTGTTGGCCGAATACAGGCAGGTATGTATAAATAAACATAACTGGCCGATCATATACCTGCCACCTATACGGCTTACATTTTCTAAAAGGGAGGTATTTTAAGAAGCGAATTTCAGTTTTATTGTTTGTAATTTGGCTGTGTAATTGTATAAGAAAAGGTAACGATTGACAACGGTTTTTTTGAAAATTATCTGTTTTAGGAGCTAAGAACATTTTATCTTTTTTTTTGTGACACAAAAATTGTGATTGTTACAATATGAAAAGCATTTCATTTGAGGAGGTCAAGTGTGAACGTTTTGAAGTTCGTGTTATATATAATTTTGAATAGCTACAGATATCGTTAAGATCAATAAGTGTGATTATTGAAGTTGAATCGCTCATTGTTGCATACATAATCAGCCATCGAGCTGTGAAATAGTGCATCAAAATAGAAAAACATTGCGTGTTGTAAGCTACAAACAATATGAAATGTAAAGAAATAGCTATAATAGAACCTACCTAATTTGGTCATGGATAACTTTACCAATTGGTAATATTATATGCACATTGCATATGGACTCATTCATATCATCATTCAGTAAATCGGATCCGCGGATATTATAGCTACTCACTAAATGTTAGCGAAGCTTTTTGAAATTTATAGCAGAGGCAGTTCAGCATACGCTTGCTGTTATGTGTTTTCGTATTTTGTTTTACCATTATTAAAACACAACTGAATATTTATTGGTTGAATACACAAACCAAAATATTGAAACACAAATTGTATGTAAAATGTAAAAACCTAAACTTTGTCGCACACCAATAACTTTAATAGATAGCCGTACTATCATTTAGTTATTTCATAATTAAAACACTATTCATACGTATCTAAAAGAACCCTATTACCCTATATATATCTCTGGTGTTAACTCCATGAGTTATATAAAGCCTGAAACGCTTACACATCAGTAATTTCAGAAAAGAATTATTACAATAAAAATATTGTTCGTTGAAATTAATACTAACAAAACAATAACTTGATGCTAGTACTAATTTTGTGATACTATAGGGACACTTGGATCTTGCTTGGAAAGTCTAAATAAGCGATAGTGTGTTTCACTTTTCATGGGGACACCTAAATAACTTTTTTATTTTGAAAGCAATCAATATAAAATTTTTATCAGTTATGTAGGCCACGACAATGCATCTTTTCATATGAATAGAGTTTTTATAAAGTCAAAATCTAGCCAACTACGATTAAAATAAAAAGTAGCGTTTCAAGTCGGGTCATAGTAGCGATTAAGATAGAGCTAAAAAGTATTAAGAAAAGTTATTACAATCACTCAAGAACTCCAAATACCAAATTTCTCTGAAAAAATTGTAATTTTACATTTTTCTCCATTTTTATGCCATCAGCAGATGATAATTTGTTATTGCAATAATAAGAGTGCCATGAAACAAGAAAACGATTCATCAGTTCAAACGTCAAACATCAAACGTCAATTCACTAAACAGTTTACTTCAGTTGCAACTATCGAACTTTGCTAAGCAATGGCGATAGACATTTAAGTATTACTGAAAAAGTAGAAATTATTCGAATTGTTGGTGACAATGTACGTTCTACCCGAGAGGCGGCTAGAGAGTTTAACGCGAGGCACCCTGAACGTCCACCCATCCGTCATCGAACTGTTGCATACTTGAATAATATTTTCAACACTACTGGAAATGTTACTAAACCACGCCCACGAGGATTGAACAATCGAGAACACCATTTAGATGCAGTAATATTAGCAGCGTATCGTAATAATCCTCACACGAGTTTACGAGATATGGCTAGAAATTTAAATATCTCTTACCTCTAAATTTGGAGATGTCTCCGTCGTCACAAATTGAAACCGTATAAGCCAAAATATTTACACACTCTTGAAGATGGAGATCTCCATAGAAGAATGGAGTATTGTCTATGGCTCAAGGTAATTATCTAAATGACAGAGAATTTTTGAAAAAAATTATGTTAGTGATGAAGCTACATTTACTACTAACGGTGTTTCGTCCCAGAACTGTAGATACTGGCAACAGAAAACCCAAACTGGGTCATCAACTGTAAAAGACAATATTCACAGAAAATTAATGTGTGGTGCGGAATTTAAATGCACGAATCATTGGCCCGTTTTTCTTTTTGACACGCTAAATGCAGAAAGGTTTTTACATTTTTTAAATACTGAATTAATGGATGTGCTTGATGATTTACCACTGGATGAGAGGCGAGATTTGTACTTCCAGCTAGATGATCCCCGGTTCATAACGCAAGAATAGTGCGAGCATGGTTAGACGAGAACTTTCCGTTAAGATGGATAGGTCGTAATAGCCCGTTAATAGAGTGGGCTCCTAGATCGCCTGACATTACACCACTTGACTTTTCCTTTGGGGAACTATTAAAAATGTTGTGTATGCATCAAGACCTCAAACATACAGGAACTGTGTCAGAGAACCGACAAGCCTGCCGAGAAATTTCCCCAGAAATACTACGACGAGTTGTACTGAATCACAAAAGACGATTGGAAAAATGTATCCGTCTTCAAGGTGATCTAGTTGAAAAAGATCCTATTTAAAATATTGTTCGTTAAATTGTTGCTATATTTTGTTCTTTAATACTGAATAAATTTGCGAATCGTTTTCTTGTTTCATGGCACTCTTTTATTGCAATAACAAATTATCATCTGCTGATGGCATAAAAATGGAGAAAAAATGTAAAATTACAAATTTTTCAGAGAAATTTGTATTTGGAGTTCTTGAGTGATTGTAATAACTTTTCTTAATACTTTTTTGCTCTATCTTAATCGCTACTATGACCCGACTTGAAACGCTACTTTTTATTTTAATCGTAGTTGGCTAGATTTTGACTTTATAAAAACTCTATTCATATGAAAAGATGCATTGTCGTGGCCTACATAACTGATAAAAATTTTATATTGATTGCTTTCAAAATAAAAAAGTTATTTAGGTGTCCCCATGAAAAGTGAAACACACTGTATAGCAGAAACTGCTATACCCCTCTGCACTTTCTGCTATATTTTGCGAGACGCTAAACTGTGAAGTAGTTTGTACACTCTACACTGTATGCATTTATTTTTCTGACTCAATCCTCCTTCTCTATCTCTTTCCCCTCTGTATCTCCGTTTCTTTTTTATCCATTTTTCTTCTCCTGATCATTTACCTCTCTCTTTCTGCTATCCTTTCCCCTCTATACCTCTTTCTTATAATATTGAACATATCAATATTATTTTAAACAAAAATAGTATAAATAAAAATAATATATTTTACGTTAACAGTAATTATGTTAAAATAATAATTACAAATTAACCCTTTCAGTCTTGATTTTTTTTTCTTTATGCAGGAAAACATATTTTGCTATAAGTATTCTCTGTGGGAAATGCACACCAGGTCGGAAAGTGTTAAAATACATACTTTACGCTTAGATACTCATATTGAAAATGTTAGTTATTTTATTATTTAGTCAGTTGACACTTCTTCCCTAGTCTTAACTTGTCACAGCAAGTTATAATAAACACATACTAATGTTGCCTTATTAAATTTTAATTTATCTAATAGAGAAACCAAGTTAATTAATGGCTATAACCCTTTATAAGGATTATATAACAGTTTGCACCGAACACATCAGATTTAATACATTGAACGAGATGAAGATGTTTTTTGAACGACTTTTACAGTTTCAATTATTAGTATTTGTGTATTGATATAGGTAACCATTAAATGGTGAATTGAATACATCACGTATGGTTAAAATAATCGCTTACTTATATTTTTATATTCAATCTGTGATCGAGCTAATCTCAATCACATATGTACGAATTTCCGAAACTGGTAATTGGTCGTACAGGTGTGGGTATGGAGTTACGAATTGAATATGTGGGATATACGGTAAAGTTTCATTTCTTTCGTAACTTCATGGATTGGTGTCTTAAGATGTTGTTGACGATTAAAAATGTGTGACGAATTTTTCAATAATCTTAAAATACAAATGGCGTTTTTGTAAGCGCTGGTAGTATTAACACTAATCAAGTAGCCATATGCATATAACTTACCGTAAGTACCAAATATGTACAGTTATCATTTTTACTTTATCTAAATGGAAGTATCCAAAGTATTAATGCTCTTAAAATTTGTTGTGTACGCAGCATTTCGAGTATCTTCGAATCCCTGATATTTGATTAATGTTTAACTCTGGATAATTACGGAGGACCAATCCGAACCCTGATAACGGACATAAATCTACGATGAATTCAGAAATAATGGCGTTAAATCAATACTCGTTTCCGCTTAATGGTTAGTAGAAGTAGGAATTCGTGTTCTTATCACACGGTTTTTTCGATTATCGTTTACCCTTTACCCGGCAAACAGGAATTCTGTTTTAGTATGTAGATTCGACAATCCGTATACAGAAAAAATTCGGATAAATACGGATTCTTAGGATTCTGAAGCTTAAAATAACTAACTGGAATTATTCATGGTATCTCGTTTGGAAGACATCCGGCGGTTCGACGTACAAGGTTTTTTTTCTTTACGTAGATTAATCTTGAAGGTATTCCCCTATCTCATGTTCTCCGCGTGGAGTATTTTTGTACCTAATTAGAGAGTACACAATCTATAAAATCTTCTTTTAAATTACTCGATTAAAATAATAACGTGGAAGATGTCAATTTTATGTAAATTACACGTTGGGACTCGCTCTGATCTTCCAAGCACTTCTTGTATCGCTCCGGGCGCTACATTTATGTTTCTACCTCGATACTTTACCTTGAATTAATTGTTTAAGAAAATTATCATTCCTTGGTTCGACTTATTCTCTCTAGATGACCGTTCGTTTGTTTATAATATAAATTATAAAATGTCATTGATTTAATATTTTCTTGTAACATTTCACAATAAATTATTTGGTACGTGTAATTTTCTTACTTATTACCATGGTTTTTGATAAATGCTTACTTAATGCATATTTCTACCCAATAAATGTTAACCTATAGGACTTTTTTACTATTATTACATTCTTGAGGTTTCTACAACAATCAATATATTCTATTTAGACCGTTTTGTAACTTTTGATTTGAAGATCCAATGCCGAATGTGTGTTTTCTTAGAGAGTCAGAAACTATGTACGAAACTATGCGAATGTCACCTAAGTGGACACCATTATAGAATTTCGTAGATCTTCCTAGCAATGTGGAAGGGAGACGGATACTTATATTGGTAGATTGGTGAACTATAAATTTATACTCTAGTAAACAAATAATTGTCCCTTTTATAGCCTGTGGCGCGTAAAGGATGATCATGTTTCTTTCTATAATATGTCATTGGATTATTTTGTGTTATTGAATAGTATTTACGGTTAGGATGTAGAGGAGCATAAGATTTCTGGCATTTTACAAACATAAAATTTATGAAACAAATATAACCCATGTGCAATTGATTATAAGAATTTAAGTTGTAATAATAAATGATTGTGTCTGTCAGAGAATGAATTTTAAAAATTGAAAGGAGAAAATTAATAGTGTCCGCTTTTTTCTTCAAAATTTTAATATCTACTTCATAAATTATAAATTTGATTGCCTTTAATTATAGCTTAAGTTTTATGTAAGACTTGTTATTGGTAATTACTACTGAATAATAGAATAGTGATTATACGAGTTAAGAAGCATATTTTTAACAAGGGTCGTAGATGGGTAAGTATAGTGAGCAATGCCCTTGAGCTTAATTCCATTTCTGTTTGCTCTATAAGGCACACTGAATAGCTATTATATTTCTCCAAAATATCACACCTAAAAAGTCATAGTTTTGGCGAGCAAAAAAAAGATTTTCTTGAAACTAATTATATTTCATTCATTTTTTATATGTTGTAGACACCTGTAAGGTGCATTTACAGTTAAAACTTCAAACGCCTAGTCCTTCTAAACGCACAGAAAAAAAGATATCATTGCTTTCAACACTTTTTAGGGGCCTTAGATCCCGTGTACACTCACCATTTACCCTTTAATAAATATATATTAATTTGAAAAATGCAGGAGGAGTGTAAGAGTAACAATAAGAGAAGTTGTGATACCTCACCATAATTTTGTGAGTAAGCAATTCGGGATTAACTAATAATGAACAGGCACGAATCCGGTTTAACACTTACGATTAGAAAACGAAACATATTTAATATACAATAGGTACTTTCAACTAACAATTGTAAAATATATCTTTATCATTAAAGAACAGCAAATAAGAATTTACTCTAATTTCAACTATTTATTACTATTACTATATTAGTTAAAGTTCCTTCGCTTTTGTTTAATCTAGATTTTCACACAATTTTTTTTTAATTATCAAGTACTGCACTTCTACTGAAGTACGTTACATAACTTGACGGTTGGTATTTACTTTTAGTGTATTGTGACTATCAAGGCAGTACCATTAATAAGTATGTTCAGCAAGTGACAAAAGGAGTAAGGAAAACATTCTCCAAAACTATGGCTTTTTTAGGGTTGATATTTTGAAGAAATATTATAGGCATCCAGTGTGACTCATGGGGCAAAGAGGAATGAAATTATTATATTATAAAGTATATATTCTCGGTCGGCAATTAAAATTGTAAATATTGTGTGGTACAATTTGACAATTTTAAATCCCGATACAGTGAGCACTTCAAAATAAGATTCTTTTTTAATAAAAAAAGATATAGTGCAAAACTTAGTTCATCAAAAACCAAATGGTAAATGTGTTGTATAAGCAACGAAAACTTTGTAACAGAAACATCGAATAACTAGGTCACTTGTGAGTGCTAAGATGTCAACTTCATTTTTGTAGATAAACATCTAGCTAAATTTTAAAAATTCATATCGATTCATCCTCATTGATTAGGGCAATGTAGGTAGCAAAAGTGCTTTAAAGATTTTACTTCCCTGCTATGACAAAATGCATGGCAGGAAAGATGTATTTTGTAGTTGGAAGTTATTCATCGTCAGAAAGAAAAACTAAGAAACATATCATTCCGTACTATTCCACCTATTAATATTACAGTTTTATTGTACGCGTCTATTTGTATGTGCAAAATGGGTCGCTTATTGCCTAACACCATGTAAGGAGGAGGTCTCTGAAGAATTAGTTGTTTTTTTTTTTCAAGTGAACATCCAAATTATAACTTATAACATTTCTGTTACATATAGCACTTAAGCATAGCATTTACAATTTACAGTTACATTTTTTGTTAATTTCGTGAGGGTTCTGTTTTTGTTTTCTAAGGTTTTATGTTAACAATAATATTACTAACGAATTAATGTATTTCTGTTAATAACTGTACCTAATAATAGAAATTTTGATCTGATATTGACATATGTGGATTTGTCGCACGAACCTACTTATGCCTCGCTAGCTCATATGACAGAGCACTCGTCCGGTAAACGAGAGTGTGTAGGTTGGAATCCCGCGTGGGGAATTTTTTTCTTGGGAAAAGACCTCCTTAATTATTACAGTTATTAGCAGAAATACACTAATTCGTTAATTATTTCATACTGGAAAAAGCTTGCAATCTTTGATTAATATTACTGTTAGGAAGTAACAATAACCTAAAAGATACGTATTTCCCGAATAACATTATTTTCCATGGTAACATTGTAACAATGGTTATTTTTCTAACAGAGGGATACATACTTGGGGTGATGCTGTTATCTCTACGTTAATATCATTGCACTTATAATGTGTGAGAATATCTATTTTCCCAGTGTTGCAACAAGACTGGCAGGATTTTTTATAATCACGTCTTGAGTTTCCAAGCTCGATTATTATCGGCTTACGGTGTGTCCGAAAGCTTTATCTAAAAACTCCAATCTAAGACGATTTAATGAAGATTCTGGATCTGGTAAAAATTCTGTCTCTCCTGAGAAAGATAAATATTTTACAAAAAGGAAAAGGTACCTACATATACCACAATTGCTGGTACGGTATTCTTTTTCTGTTTGCAAATACTATACTACCTTTCTTAGGCCTATTTCAGTGAATTAGCAAGATGTGTAACGCAATAAAACTGATATTAAGACAGGGGTTCATCATTTCACAGACTCTCGCTTAAATTGATCTTATGTGTGGAACGTAGACTGAGCTGATACCTTGTATGTCTGTGGCCCATTTGGTAATAATGGAAACCAAATATATTTAATTTAAAAATTAAAAAAAAAACTGTATGCTTACTCCGGTGCTTGGATGTAATTAATATACTTAAGTTCCAAACAGTATACGTGTAAGGGAAATAAGATTAACTTAAAACTAAACACGAACTTTTATAGCCTTATTCTATTCTTATGTGCAGTTGTTATGTATAATACGGTCTACGTATATCCTTACATATTAGTATAATACTCGCTCTTGAGTTATTACTAGGTTCCGCCATTTACATTTGCTTGCGTGTTCTCAAGTACCTTCATTATAAGTACGGCGTATTTTATATACGGTCCGTGAAAAAAAGGCGCGTGGATTAGTAAAATGTTTTTTTCTAAGTGGAAAAAACATCGGCCGTGTTACGAGGCCTTCGCGTTTATTTTATTATCGACGTGCATGTCAAAGGTATACTACGTATAATGCGATCGCAAGTGATGTAGAGGGGTGTGCAATTTACCGACGTAACTTCGCTTTTTCCGTGATTAAGGAAACGAGAGTCGGGAAGAGATACCATGGGCGCCCTAAGCAAACCTGTATTACGGTTAACGATAGTATGTGCTTTAATAATTTGTCAGTTATTTGCTTTAACGTACGCGGAACTGCTGATTAAAGTTAAGTGTTCGGCACGTTCTAAGGATGTATGGAGACCCGGTAGTCTCCACACAGCTTCATGCCGACGGAGAGCACCGTTATCTCGTTAGAAAATGTGTTTTAATTTATATCCGTTGAGCAAAATAATGCTCATGACATACAAATTGTGGCGCCAATTGGATTATGATTATAAATACATAGAAACTGTGTGAACGTAAATTAAAGAAATCCTAAATCCAACAAATAACGTTGCCAAACACAAAGCTTTTGTGAGAAAACTGTTCATATTTAAATCCATCAAAAAGGCATCTGACGATGGACGGTGATACAATTTTACAGCAGCTTTGTTCGCTATGCAGTCATACATATGACTGAATGTTGCATGAGTAATATCAATTGTGTGTTCGCGATTTTTCACTGTTTGAAATCTACCACACAGTGTTTGCATCACAGTGGCAGGATTGCATTCAGATAATCTGTATATTCACGGATATCATGCAAATTCCAAATTCACACATACGCCACATGCGCATTTAAAGGTGCGTACAGATCTGCACAAACGAGCGTTGACTCAAACCAAGAATGTCGAGTATTTAAACATTTCTGTCTTTTTTGTAATAATTGGTTGGAGCGACATGACGTAACACGCAATTATTTCGAGCCTCAAAATATCTATTTAAATTATTATACTTAAAAATATTCCGCTAACTTGATATCCCCGCTTTGACTCAACGCATTTTTGTGCAAATCTGGCCGCACCTTAAGAAGATGATTGGCACTCCTAACTAATTTAAACACACGCAGTTGGTGGAATTATATCTGCTTTGTATGTAGGTATCAGAAATTATATATTTATAATACGTTAGTTTATCTGCTCTTATAATAAATAAAGAATTGTATTCGTTTTTAAATTAAAAATATTTTTTTTTCCATTTATGGCAATAAATGACAAATAATAGTTTATTCCTTTGTAGAATATTTTTATCTTTTGCAAAACATGTTCAACGTTTAGATTAATTTTATATCTCATATTAGATATCTATAAAGATATAAATCAAGTCTGGCAGATTGATCATTCATTTATTTATTTGCTATTTTGCAACTATAATTACAAGTCGAATAGTTGGACACAACGATTTCTGCAAAAAGAAAATTGTCTAGTGTTTTGTGTGGTTCAGTAAACATTGGAAATATAAATATTACATTCCATAAATGTATAAATAAACATTTTAAATTTTCGATTATTACTTTCAGTCACTTCAACGTCATGATATTAATTAAAACAGCAATTAATATGATTTTATGTAATAGTGTTAGTGGGAATATATTTTAATATACATTTATCCAGGAAGCGGTACTGAATTGTGGGATATTTTGCATGTAGGCCGCGTTTTAGCTATGTAAATAGTTCCATTTATCAAAACACCTGTGGCACAATCAAAAACAACTATGCGGGTACAGAATTCCGCTTCGGCCATAGGCGCAGCAAAATCCGACATGATACTATTTCAATGAATTGAATTGGGCGAGGGCTTTACTTAATTTATCATTTCTGTTGTATGATTCCTTTATTGACATTAACTACCACTATTCGTTCTATATTTTTTCCCGTAAGTCTATTTCTCTTTGGGATTAAAATATCTTTGAAAATGGAGAACGATGGCCCAACATCAGTACTGCTAAGGGGGGGATGATCAAAATAATGTTCTGTAAAATATCCTAGGGGAAATTGCTTTGATATATGGATATCGGAGTTTCTATAACATATATTTTTGATCACTCTAAGCTGCAGACGTTGCCCAAATTCATCCGGAACCGAATTAATATATGAGGTATTACTATTAAATACCTCATTTACATTGAATACTTCTTCCTTTAGCGAAATACCTCGACCTTCAAAAAAATATTTTATACAGGAATTAACAATCCAGCAAATGCAAAGATGAATGCCGTCCTGCCGACCTTTCAATATTGACATATGTTCGGTTAAAACGCTCGAACCTCGTCCTCTACTAGCTTAATTGGTAAAGCGCCCGTCCGGCAAACGGGGGGATATAGGTTCGAATCCTGCGTGAAGAGAAATTTTTTTCCTGGGAAAATAATACTCCTAATTATTACAATTAAAAGCAGAAATACATTAATTTGTTAATCTAGCAAATGTTTAAAATTTACGTGCATAATATTTAGCTGATTGAGTAAAGAGGGATTTTTAATATCTTTGCATCCTGCTATTGACCGTGACTCAACTTTTAGATTAAATACTATGTCTCTGATATAGCCAATATTTTTGCAATAAAATAAACCTGCTTCCAATCAAATGCCCCATCTTGTTATAACGCACCCGCCTAAAATATCAATAGTTTCGTCAGCAGATATCCAAATAAAGTTGCTAGCAATATTTATAGGTTTTACAGAAGTCATTACTTTTGATGTTGCACCGAGGTAAATATGTTAGACAGAGCTTGGCTTCAAGAAATGTTGGATGCAACAAATGCTTCACATAATTCTGGACAGACGGTATCATTATTGCCAGATTGTTTTTGTTGGTGCATTTTTTGTCTGTACATGCTGTTCCAATTGTTATTAAGAAGGAAACATACGCCAACGATACCAAGACTACGTTGGTATCGATTGATTGTTACGATCCCATTGATCGACCAAACAACACTAACAACCGATCCTATGGGCGTGCAGTTACATTCAGCAGTCCCCCGCTGAGATGTGACGTCAAAATATTTCCCACCAACATTACACCACATTACAGTGGTAATGTGATATTCATAAACAGTTACAAAAGATACTTACGGTAAACAAGTTGAAGTATACCTTGGTTTAACAAAATAAAAAGCAAATCAGTTAATATTCTTCTTATTTATACAAAAATATAAACAAAGTGGACGCTGCGATATAGGTACATTCTGTAACCAAACATAAACATATTTTGTTTGCGTTTACTTTCCTCGATTATAATTATTACCGTTTAGTATTTTAAATTTCAATTTGTAATAGAGTCGGATGTTTTAACCAATTATCCAAATCTAAAATACTTCATTATTGGTTGTATGATAACGAATGCGTCCAATAAGTCAACATTTTCATATCGAGAGTAAAATCAATTCAAAAAATGATTTCAAATTATATCGTAAAGACGTCACAACTGCTTTGGCCAGGAAAAAAAAAACTGGGGATTTTTGCATTCGCGTAGTGTCATGTATGTCACGTATGATTTAACTGTTATTACAAACCATAAGTTAATAGTTAAAAGTGTATTTACTTAATAAGGGCATTTATGTGTTAGATAAACTGTGACATTGTAATACAGTAGTCAATTGTTAAGTATTAAACAGTCCGTAAAAATGCTCAGGCAGGTTTGATAAGATTATTCATCACTGTGGAAACCTAAACTAAATTGTAATTGTATTGCTTAGGATCGAGTAAGAAAGACCAAAATCATTTCTTTCATGTACGGCTTGTGTTATCTAAACATTCACAGATAAATGAATGATAAATCTGCAGGTTCGGTACACCCATTATGTAGCTGTAATGCAGTAAAAATTAGCAATATAAAGAATGAACCAAAGAATGGATTTTGGTTTCAAAAGGTTTGCATGCTTATTAATTTCTTAATAAAGAAATTAATAAGCTACTTCTTTCCTCTCTTCAGCAGAAGATGTATAAAAATCTTATTGTGTAGGTACTTCCAAGACGCAAGTACTCTCATTTATAAAATTAAGGATCCCTTAACGATTACATTCTGTTTCTTTGAAGCTACTCCGTCTTTAAATGTGCCCGAGATTAACAGAGCTCGACTAATGTATTACTTTTTCTTAAAAGCTTTCAGAATCTAAAAAATCTCACTCGAAACGAAATGTTCGCAGAAGACTGACGTTTTCACTAGGAAATTCTTTATTGTTCAGATTGCAGAGGGTCTTGATTTTATTATTAAGAGCTTAATATAGATATAAGCCGACTTTCGTGTTGTTTTGCGGATATTTGAAAAATTGTTACGTATTTATTTTTCACTATTTTTTTATGTCCAAAACAGTTTAGCTGATTTTGTATTAGTGTTTTGAGTGCTTTCGTTTTATAGGATGTGCATACATAGTTACTTTAACTACTAAGTATGGAATACCTTAAACATATAGCTATATAGTTAGTTATCAACTTGTTATAAATATTAAAGTACAGAAATGTGTAAACAAATGGACATAAACGATCGTAAACGCTGCTAACTCGCTTTTACGAGTAAAAAGCCGCCAATTCGTTGCATCGCAAGTGCATTGTCTCACATCACGGCTTTCATTCGTGGAAAATGGTAACCAGTAGATAGTACATTTCTACTACTTGCTATTATGTTGTTTAGGAAAGAATATTTCTGTGGATATAGTTGTCATCTCACAGTAATAACTTGAATTGTAATAACTGAGCCACAGTATACTATCAGTACGGAAAAGCTCGCAAAATCCTTTGTTCTTTTGTGGTCGGTTTTGAATGACTTTCAAGCCTAGCTGCCATCGTGTAAAGCTGTTGCCGGGAATTTTCAAACGTGTGGAATAATTTATATTTTAAAGAAAGTAGAAAAATAGATAATAAAAATATACAAATTTATACGTTTTTTATTCTAATTTTATTGCAAATATTTCTGAACAGCTTACAGTAATAAAAAAATACGTTTTAGTAAAATAATGCTTGATTAAGTGATACATATATTGGCAAGTGATTTACGATAATTGAGTTCACATTCTCTCCTTTATGTGAAATAAATTTTATTTACATTTTTATAGTCCAAAATATTCTTCCAGGAATAAATACGTTGTGGTTCTTTCTCAAATAACTTAAAGAAAATGCAACCACAGTGGAAGGGTTTTATTGTAGACTTCCAAATTTCTAACACACACCAACTTCTAATTAGGGTTCAAAAATTATAACTATATCGTTCTGTGTAATACAAATTTTGCTGTTGTTTCTTTTTATTCGACTACTTCATTTCTAACATCCGATCCTGCACGAATTTGTCAACAATAATGTCCGGGGGTGCACAAGTGGATAGAGTTTCAGACGTAAGCTAAATAATATCGAGTTGTCTGTGATGTAAATAAATATGAAATGTGATGATTAACATTTATACCAAAATACTAGTATCTAACAAATAAGTTGATTTAATGTGACCTAGGAAACTCTGAACAAATATAATAGTTCATCTTATTCATGTACTTTCTCAATTCTTATTCTGTTGTATAATAATAGATTTATTCGGAAATTCAAAGAAACTGCGACTATCGTTGACATCAGAATTTATCTTGCAAGAGCAAATGGCAAAATAGCATGATGCCCATTGGCGTTTTCTTTCACAGTTATTTCAGTTAAACTTAATATAATATATAACAAAGTATGTAAATGTTATAAGAAACTACGTTTACAAATGCAAAGCCAGTTTTAATGCTAAGGTGCAAGTAAGTTGCCATTAACCAAAATATCACTCCCATAAGCTTTCCTGCTATTTTATTTTCATAAAGAAATGGTTTCAAGAATAAAAAATTCAAGGCAATCAATAGATAATAGTTTCGCTAGCGTAATTTTTTGTAATAACATTTACTACTTAATACTTGTTGTGGTGATGTTTATGCTTAGTGGAGAAAAGAATTTTATTTGTTATTTTCACACCAATTGAAATTGTCATAACGGGAAAAGGAAATGCTCTCTAGTGAGAAATTTAAGAATAACCTTTATTACGAAAAGCCTTTAGCGTAGATCTTACAAACAAAAATAAATTAACCGTTATAACTATGTTGACTGAGTATAAGCTTATATATTTCCTGAAAAGTTAAATTTACTATCTGATCCTACCGAGTTGAAGTATTTTATGAAACTTAATACCTTCTGACTCTCCTTTTTTGCCTTTTTTTTTCATTAGTGTCTAACGGAAGCGAGTGTTGAATACCAACAAAAACAAGAGCGGTTAGAATTAACTGTTAACAACCATAAAATTTTATTGGCTGTTGAAGAAGTGGATATTGGCCTATAAATAAAGTTTTAAAAAGGAAAGTTACCTAAAATAATTCTCTATAGATATGTATACCCACAGAACCTTTGAATACGTTAAAGATTGTTTGAGGCTGCAATAAAAATTTTATGAACAGATGAAAACCTGTTGAGTGTTGTGTAAATACTAGTTACAGATTTTATATGTATCTTTATAAATTCCGAGAAAAATAGGGTATCTTTAATCAGTATCACTTAAACAGTTAACCATTATTACTGTTAAATGATAAATTACTCGCGGTCCGTATAGTCAATAACAATTCAGTTGTTTAATGGCAATATTATATTATAATTTATTTTGAATTTCGGCTGACATGATGTGGCAATGACAAGAGAATAATTAAATTTCAGACAACAAACAAATACAAATACAGTCCTTCTTTCTATCACATATTGACTTTATATCTAAGGTATTCGATAACATAATATCATGAAAAAAAAAACCTTCGTAAGTGAATAGAAGTGCTAACCAATTCATGGAAATTAAAGCATTAAATTGAAATTATAATGGTTGCGTCTTTACATGTAAGCAGAATTGTAATATAATTTTGCACTGTTATTAGTCTAACAAGCTAACAATCATGTTTGATGAATGATTTAAAAGTTTCTAAAATTTCTTGGCGTAATATATGTAGTTAATTACGAAATAAAATAAAACACTTAGTAATGTTACACTAAATTATTATTTATACTTTATGTACAGCGTTGACACAATGGAAGTTATCGACCTCGAGAAAAAAGCTGTGATATCTTTTATTAAAGCTAGGTAATATAAACAAACAGCTGTGAGGGAATCGGAATTCCCGGCATAGAAGCATTGCGTTTTCCTCACAACTGATCGTTTATACTAGCTCTGGTAAAAGACATCATCACCTTTTTCCCTTTATGTCGGTAAGTTTCAGTGTGTCATGGTTCTACATTTTGCCTAGCTGCATAATGAAGACAATATCTATAACTCAGATTAATACAGATATTTCAAATAATTGGGAAACTGGATTTTAAGTTTGAAGGATCAGAACCATTAACAGAAGATTTGTTTTATATTATTTTTTTATATCAATTTCCATTTATTCCGTTTCTGATACTTTGACCATTAATGGGTTAAAGGCATGTTTGGTCAAATAATTTTGCAATTCACACTCAAGTAAATGTTTAGTTTGTAAGAAATAAAAATATTTTAAATTAATAAAGCACAACTTTAAATTTTGCATATTATTGACAAACAAATTATTTTATTAAGCATTAAACACATATAAGCCTAATTGTTGTCCACGGTCTCGCCCGCTTCGGTTTACGTGAATGTGAAATTACTTATTTTAAAAATTAGCCAATTTTGATCAATTTTACAATATGATGAGATTTTGATGATTACAGTTCTTATCAGATATTTAGCTGGTGAATAGACATGATTCAACTAATGCCTAACACACGAAGAGACTTTTATGTTAAAAGTTAGTATAAATACACTCCAATTTAGTATAATTTAATGTATTTTATTTTAAGATTATGTATCTCGGTGTGTGGTAGAAAATAACAAACATACTTGGAATATATGAATATATCTTTTTATTTCAATTAAAATCAATATTACAACGTTAAAAACTAAAAATTGTTAACAATATATTTACATAATATTTACGATATTTAATTGTAGAAGAAAAGTTATTAAAGATCGCGATTGGCATAGGCTAAATTAAGTAAATTTGGTACAAAAACATTTTTGTGGCAGAAATATTTTGTTGTAAATCTAAGATTTTTTTTTATTCAATTTGGTGGGATTTATTAGGACATTGGGAAATAACATTTGCTTAATTTTAACAGATTTGTCTTTTGTATACGAAGGAATACAAGCAATACACAATAATTTGAGCGAAATTGAAGATGCGTTAAATGTAATCGATCGCCATCAACTTCTGTATAAACTATCTATAGGTAACAATCTCGCATTATTACCTAACTAGGTAAATGTTACTGCGAATCGTTTACATATTCATCAATCGTCGGAACACTATATTTTATTTTAATTCTTCTGTTAATACTCTTTAAATCAGATTCTCGCTGTACAGGAATATGTTAGACGCCCCAGATGTTATACGAATAATCTTAAAATAAGTAAAATTGAAACTCGTATAGGTCAAGTATTTTTCAAATATGGGTACTATATCTGGTTGTTAAAGAATTTTAGCGTTTTTGTTGCACCACCATCGGTTTTTATTACTGCTATCTATATATATATTTTTTTTCGTGGCGAAGGATATGAATCTCACAAACTTAAATATGAATAAAATTTATTGCCATCAGATATGTGTAACGTAATTAGTCAATATTGAAAATGTGGTGCTGTATGGAAGTATAAAATAAATATATGAAGGTAAATTTTACGTTCAATTCTATTTAATTACATTTTATAGTTTTTTAGACTATTCGAAACTATTCATAATATTTTTCCAGCTTATTTATATACCAAACAAAGTACATAAACATTACCTCCAAATACCTGTGCATGTACTGATCATATATATTATGCAAAAAATTTCATCGTCCTCCGGCTATGGGAACTAACTCTTTAATTAAATTATGTCGTTTTTCTAATACTTTTGAACTCCACAAACTAACTGAGGAAAACCTTACCGTTAAAATAAATCTTCCATTTCGCTTAACAAATACACATATATGTAATGTTATATCAATCTTATCGAGATCTAACATAACACATATTTAAATTGCAATAACTGCCATAAATGGCAGGTAAATAATAGTTTAGCATATTACTTTGCAGCGAATTTGTACACATATACTTCTTTTGCCTTACAGCAAAACATCGAGTCGTTTTGCATTTTACTTAATAAATTTTCTCAAAGATAAAGATATTCTTCGCGGGAAAGAATATTTTTCCTAGGGTAGTATATTTGAGTGTATCTAAAATAATTGTATTAAAGTGAATGAATTTCATTTCATGCGTTTCTGTAATCGTACAATTTTCTTGACAAAAATAAGCGCAGCAGTTGTGATGGTCGTTTTACTTTTTAAAATAACTACCGTATAATTAATTATACAACAATTGTTTTATTTACTTTTACAATGACTAAGTTTTGTCTTAAACTACTAAAGTCATTGAATCGTAAAGAACGGAGGAGCTTTAATTTAATATACAACTGTCTTTATTCTGCTGACTATTCTGCTGACGGGAGCAAAGGAACAGCTCTCATTGTCCGCATAATTACTAAAATCCAATAATAACATATCGTAAATCTGTTTACACGTCACCGACTACACTGAGTTTATTAAATATTAAAGTAACGATCCATCTGCATCCGTTGTTAATAACGTAATGGTTACGTTGCCGAGGGGCGCAGCTGCCCGGTTTCGTTTGTGTTTATATCCGTATATATATATATATGTCCCTCTTCGTCTTTGTTGTTTTTCTGTTCACATTTTTCGTCCGTGATAGCAGTACACAGGAACGCCATCTGAGATGCTTTTCAAATAACACGACCCGCTCTTTATTATGGCATCGGTCAGTACTTTATAGCTGCTGTATGCTAATGTGAAGCATTTAGATCGGAATCTGGTTCTCAGCTACTACTCCTTATGTCCGACAGTGCCATCGTCAGATTGCCGCCTATGTCTTTTGTGCCTCCCTTTATATCTCTCTCATTCCCTTTCAATCTCTCTTTGAAACGACGTTGGACATTCCACGACCAACTCTCTCAAACATGTAAACAAATTCTTAACGTCCAAAAGGAGAACGACTTCAGCGATGAAGAGTGTTCGTTGTAAACAGGCTAAGAAGATATAAAAAGATAGTCAAAAGTTCTCCAGTCTGAACTGGAATTATTTTTAAGAGATGATATATACTTCGTACTCGTATTAATGGTGCTCGTTAACTTGTGCAGTTTTATGAAAGTATTTTTGAAAATAATCCTGTTTAATGTTTTATTGCTATACTTTAATTGGCCACATTAGTGCTCTGAGCTGCTGCGCTACACAGTTTTCAGACTTTTTGTAATTAGTGTTATTATGCGACTTTACAGTGCTTAAGTGAAAATTAATAATGGTAGCGGTTTCTGATATATTTTACATGGAATACGCAGAATATACATATGTGTTTCAGTGTTTCTGAAGATTTAAGACTAAGAGCTGCCTGATAATTAACTTCATAATTAACATCATAATTTTTATATTATTTATCATGTCTTGTTTGTCAGGAAATAACGCGCATATTAATTTCGTAAAAAGACAAAGATTGAAACCACAGTGAAAGTATTGGTTTTTGGAAGTTTCGTTGTGCGTTTGGAATTAATGCTATGCATGATCAATTTAATAATAATTCCAGTATGTTCCAATTCATTGATTAAGAAATTTATATAGTCAAATACATTATGTATATCGCGTCAAAAAAATAATAAAGGAAATAAATTATAATAGTGTTGATACTAATCAATCCTGCGAGATTATACATCTCAATTCAAATAATCATATTTTAGCACGAAACTTGTAATAATAGTAACGTAAACGTACTAACTTAACATAATTTGCGGATATACATATACTTACGATTAGATACTTACTTACAATTATACACAAATGTGTTAGGGTGATCTTTAAACAGAAAAGTTGACGTATTAACTTCAGGAGTGCCTCAGGGATGTAATCTCCGTCCCTTACTATTCGTGTTATACATCAACGACTTAATAACCCAGTTGGACTGCTCTGTTCTAGCGTATGCAGATGATCTGAAGATCTACACTAACATCTCTTCAATGTGTCCTTGCAGCGAAATCTGAATAAAATTCACGTATGGTGTGCTGAAGATAAGTTATACTTAAATGCAACAAAATGTTGCTTTCTCGTGCACAAGGCGTTCGGCCTACAAAATTGATGGTGTCCTACTGTTAAGAATGTCATCTACTAGAGATCTTGGGGTGACATTCGATGTAAATCTTACCTTTTCTAATCACAATGGCAGTACAGTGAATGAAGGATATAAGTTACTGGATTTTATAATAAGAACCGCCCGAGATTTTCACAATATGGTAGCCATTAAGTCATTATTTTCTGCATATGTTATCGTCAAAATGGAATATGCATCTATCATCTGATATCTGATATCTATAATATAATATCTCTAGAAAACAAATAGAACGTATACAACGTAAATGCTTAAAATATCTTAGCTACAAATTGGATGGAGTATATCCTGAGCAGGGTGTGGACTGCAAAGTACTTCTGAACAGACATATGGCATGCTGTCCCTTGACGAACGCCGAGAGCGTAGCAGTGTTTTGTTTATTGCGAACATTATTAAAAATCGTGTAGACGCACCGGATCTACTTTGCAAGCCTTAACTTTTTGGTACCTAAAGCTGCAACAAGAAGTTTGAATACATTTTCATGGCCGACTCCAAGGACAAATATTCTGCGGCGCGATTGGTTCACTGCGCGGAGAGTGCTAGTGATCTGATTCGATACACTTTCATCATGAATATGTTTAAATCTTTAATGAGATTACTGTTCTCCTTGTAAATGCATTATAGTATATAATATACAGGGTGAACGAACGCGCGCTTCTTTTTACCGAGTCGTTCAGATCTCTAGTGAAGGAACTGCTCAGCCAAGAAAATGTAATCGCCGAAAAACAATTGCTGGAGAAAATAATGAAATCGCGGTATTAGCTGCATGTTAAAATAAAAAAAAAACACAAAATCATGTCTGCTTGCTTCTATTTTTTTGTGTTTTTTTTTCTAGACTTTCACAATCATATTTCTGCGATTACAGCGCAATCTGTTACGAATCGAAGAAAACGTTTCAAACAAAAACTACATACTTGATGGCGTAAATTAAAATCTTTTTCTCAATTCGAATGGCAGCAAATATCAATATTGTGTCAAGTGTTATGATTGATCTGCTTTCAAATATGGTCCTATGTTTTATTGAGTAACTGTATCATAAGGAATGATATATTTTTTTACATTAAGAAATTATATTATTTTGCGCTTCTCTAGAATAAAAATGTTATTATCAAAAATGTTGTTAAAAGAAAATTTAAATTGCAGAAAGTGCAATAAAAATATATTAAATCTTTATTTTTGTGAGAAATAATGACTTTTACACCAGAGGTAACAAAATAAACACTCAGGACAAATTTATGTTCATGAACAAGTAAGGATTTACAAGTGGATACTGTGGCATTACATTGCCAGATTTAATCCTGCGGATGTCCTACTTGTTTCTTTATGAGATTTGTAGTTTATTTATTGTAGACTATACTTAAACTCTAAAATACTTGTAGAAATTCTTATTATAGTGTAAGAAACCGTTTCATGAAAACATGTTTTGATCTTAGGTAGATTATACCTATTTTCAAGAGACTACCTGTATAACTAGTGTTTAGATTAATTTACGGTGACATTTTAAAGGAAATGTGATTTGTTTTATTTTATTGCATGAGCCTTTTTTTCAACGATTTTAATAACCAAGGAATGCAAATAGAATTTTCTGTAATTTTATTACGCAAATCCAAGGAGTAATTTATTAAGCGAGCAGAAATCTGGATCTAAATTATGTGCTACCCCAACGCCGTAAGTCTTTGTGATATTACGATCAATAATGTAAAGTGTGGAAAGCGGCACAGTTGCATTTCCCACTGAACATGTGTTTTTCAACAGTGCTCTGAAACGTAACAGCAGGGAACGCGATAACTACACGTATGTAACATACATGTGAGCAGCCATTAAGTTGAATGAAAATTATGCAAATCTGGAATGTAAAACGTATTTCCTTTGTTAATGTGAAGCAAGTTTAGTTACCACAGGTGAATACCTTAAATAATTAAGGACGTGCCATCCATTTCCTAACAAAAAGCATTAAACCGAGCAGCAACACGAACCGAAAAAAGGGAGACAAACAGATAGGACTAAAAAGCGTTATCCCTTTTACGTATTTCCTTCTCAAACGATTACATTTGAATTACGCAGATACGCTTAGGATAGAAACAATGGTACCTACCGTGAATACTATAACTTTTATAGAGTACTCTGAAGTATATACTTACAGTCTATTAACATATCCTAAAATGTATTAAACGTACTCAGAGCGTCAAATTATTTAATCAGTTGCTTGATACTAAATTATACAATAGGTAACATATACATATGTATTTGAAAGGAGAACAGTGGGATATATAAGAAAGATCTGCAGCACCATGCGTATAATATTGTTTTAAATTAGTGATGAATTTAATAGCTGAGTTGAGCTTATTGTCTTTTGTTTTGTATCCCTACATAACGCTCCTAGGTATTAGACAGTGAAATAGTTTCCATAAACTTTATTTATTGACGTGCCATCACTCATTTTATATCTAATTTATTATTCGACAATGTTTCACGTTGTTGTATAGGTGCATCTGACGTACTCTATTTAATAAAACATTTTGGCCGAACCTAGTGTAAACAGTAGTGTATAAAAATACCCTTAACAGATGGTAAAGTATATACACTTCTAATCTTTTCAATCTGCCTTTATTTTTATTTAATATTTATATTTTTGTAGTATGTCGTTGACAGTGTATGTATGTAAGAGTACCTTCTTTAAAATGATCTACTATTAATTTACGAAGATGTAAGTAGTTTCTTCATGATCTCCTTTTATTTTCTGCTTTACTTCACGGAATTTTAAAAATGATTTCACTAAATATGTTGTCCCACTTCATACTTGATACCATCACAACAACCATATAGGCTATTGTGATGCTATACTAGACTACGATATACGAAAATAGACTTATTTTTTTCCTTAAGTATCTAGAGAATCGATTTTGCGGTTATATTGAAAAGTTTATTGTTTTTACTCGTTTTGGTGTACTTCTGCAATACGTATTCTGGTAATATATTTACAATTTCTAGTGTTCAAGGTAGTGCAATGCAATGCACACTACAATGTGCATAGTTTTCTAGACTAAAGTTTTGCCCAATACCCTAGCAAAAATTACGCGCCAAGATTGTTTGATGTGTGGAGAATACGTTCTAACGATAAATAATATGTAAAATAGTTTAAGGTATAATAGGAATAATCCAGAAACAGCTTTTTCACAGTCCTGCCAAAATATTTGGTTTTTATTGTTTTTATATGGCTCGAGAACTTCTTGTACAGCTGCGGGTCCCTGTTATATTCATTTTGAGTCTGGAATAATTTTAATCCTCTCGGCTTGGGGCAATAAGATATCCTGGACAAGGATACCGCCGCGCTGTTCCAAAAATTTCTAATATTTTGCTGTACAGATAGTAGTGACAACAATAGGATTACGTAATGCAGTTTCTGATATATTTCACTTCATATAAAATTGCTACAATAATTAATAAAACATAATAACATTATAAAATATGCTCATTTTTATTAAAATACACTTCTGTGGCATTAATTTTATTTGTTTCAAATTCATAACAATTAGTCAACAAGTCCTTCCGTCTTTTTTTTAATGTAAATAACTTGAAACGAGCATATTTGAGGCAGAATGTGTGCACGAGATATGAGGTGTATTTATAAAACGTGTATTTCAACACATAGCCTAGTGCCCACGGTGCAAAATTTTAGTTTGCTCTTTGTATATATTGTGTATGGCTACAATTGTAGCCCGTAGGAATAACCGATACCTCATAGAAAAGAAGCGTTCAGAAATTCGATTGGCAGACTGGAGCGACAAGACTCAGATAAACACACTTACATTCCACCGAAGAAACGCATACATTGGCATAGCGATAAAATTACTACCTTATTTTACATCGAACTGAATAGAAACGAACGCGCCTTTCCAACAAAGAACTCGTGAACAGGCAGTGAACAAAACAGTGCTTTTGCTCTAAACCTGAACGGCGCCCTCCTCTGGCAATGACCTTCCTCCGTCCTACTATCAATGTTTATGGCCCAACATCTATTTTTGTTATGCAATCTTTTTATTCTATTTTTAGAAAACTTCTCAAAACACACAAAATTGTAAAAGCTTTTTTTTGTTGCTGTGAAGTGCTAACGCACCCATACATTAAAATGTTCTTAGAACAGAAAACTTTTGGTGAAAAACGTTTTGGGTAGAAATCTACATGTATAACCGATATGTACTTATCAAATTGCGAATCCCCTAGATGTTTCTCCGCACTCAAAGAAAAAATTACCAGCACGGTATGTACATAGAAATACAGTACCTTTTACTATATTGAATTATAACTGATGCTTTTATCCACGATTTTAGGTGAAATAAAAGCTAATTTGAATTTGTTTCTTGTGCTCTTCGATTGAAGTATTAATATAAGTAGATACAACAAAATTCGTAAAATTTCAACAAGAAGGGAAAGAATTAGTTTGATTATACTAACAGCAATGATGCGACGAGTCGAGTTCTCAACGCGATATACTCGATTCTTGAAAGTACTCGCTATACTCGAATACCAATGAGTTCTTAATTTTGAGTATTCGATTTCAGACTTGAATTTGTAGAATCGATTCCAGACTCGAAATCATAGACTCGATTTCGACTCGAATTTGTGAACTCGATTTCAGACTTGAATTTGTGCACTTGCCTCCAGATTCGAATTCATAGTCTCAATTGCAGATCCGAATTCAAATAGCTACCCTACTTAATTCCACCACCTATACCGTATGCTAATTATAGTTCCTATCAAAACGATCTATATGATTATGAAATATTTGCAGAGTATTTTATTTATTTATTACACAGACTCGAATTAGTTAGTGAATCTACGTACTAAATCCTGTCTACTCGAGCACTAGAATCGAGTCTGACAACTCGAGTACTAGATTCGAGTCTACGTACTCGAGTATGGACTAGAGTCTACGTACTCGAGTATGGACCCGATTCTTTTACCAACCGAGTACGAGTTACTCGATTCTCATAATCATGAACTCGTCACATCACTAACTATCTGTGTTTTAGTTGGGCAAAAATAATGTTATTTCTTTTAGAGTATACGTTGTTCCATCGCACAATCTTTTTGTATTAAAACTAGCAGCAGAAAACTCAAATAGCGTGCTAAGAATTAAAATGAATAAATATGTCACGTTTTTATTCTTACGCCTTCGTATGATACGTTAAGCAAAGATTAAAATGAGTTATGTACAGATTTTGGGTTGTCCAGATTGTTTACCTGTATAATTTCTCCTCTTTGCTTTTTATCACTTGTGTCGTTTCTTTTGATCTCTCCCCTCCCCCCGTATTTATAATGCTTTGTAAGATTATATGAAATTAAGTCTGTTAAAATAGTTAATGTTGCGCTGACAGTGTGCTAGGAAAGTTAACTTTAAGTCTGGTTCAACAGACTTGGCATTTGAGACATACGTATTATTAAAAAATACCGAAGGAAATCCGTGGGTAATTACAATTTGTATCCATGGCATTATTCTTTCGTATCTTTCTTTTTGTTATAATAGATATTGTGCTGGTAGTGCACATAAATCCACAGATACGTATAATGTGGGGGTTTATAAAATTTATACATGTGCAGTACTACATTTATCTGTAACGAAAATATCAAAATAATTTCCGATTTGATACGATAGAACTATTCACGCAAACAGAACGAATATTTATACTCAGCTACTCTGCATATATCAAAATGCAGTTGGATTTTATATCGTTTTCACATGCAATTGTAAATCATACATAACTTATGTATGAAATAGGTATGTAATTACTACTTGATAAACTCCCAGTACTTTTATAGTGCATATATACGTCTCACGTAGTATGCGCATATTCAAGGGTTACTTCCCTCGTCACCTAGATATAGGGGTTGAAAATCAAAAAAATGACATCTATTATTCCCATCTAGAGCGGTAGGCGCTTAATTCCTTCTGTGTAGATGTTCAATAATTACATTTGTCCACGACAATACAAAGACGTTTTTTATTGCGCCCACATCCACCTAGGAAATTTGTTTTTAATGAAAGCTTAAATTCAATGTACTCATTATTCTAACTTTCCACCGAAAACGGTTTTGCTCCTGGGCAAACGGTTCCGAGGAATACCTGACCCTCCTGCCTGCATACTTATTAAGTTCCGTCCGTAAAAGACCAACTTTCAATGAAATCAGATGTAGTCGGTAATTTAGCGCTGATTGTCGAACTTTCTGGTAACGAAGCTAACTGTTTCTGAATCTACAGTAAGTGGATTAGTTTTTGGAGTATTCGAATTTCTAATATTAATGAGATACCTTATCAAAATGTGCATTTTAATACCTAAAGTTATTCGTCATATTACAGTCCTTCATAATTATTATAAGGACTTTTTAGGGGTTATATTCATAGTAAAACACTATTTTTATTATGCCTATCACTATCCAACGCCAAATATGATTAAATAAAAAGTATTTTTGGAAGAAATAGATGGAAGGCCATAACACCAATAATGTGCTAGTTATAAACGTTAAATAGAAATTGGTATTTTACTTTATCAGTAATGTTACCTTACTACCTGTTCGATGTGTATATATTGAACATTGAAAAGGTATATATATTACGAAATGGGATATGAGTTATATTCATGAGTGTCAGATAGGATCATTTACGACGTTGTAAATTTTCCGAAGGATAACGAAAACAGTAGAGTCGTATGAAGGGGACAATGAATAATGCAGACGACCGAACAGTGCGTAAATGGTAAATAATTGCAGATTAAAAATTGCAGACAATAGCTTTTATATATTCGAGCCGTTGTATCTCATGCCGTCGGTCCGCTCCACTTCACAAAGGCTCGTTGAGCGGTTGACAAGCGCTTCTTATTCTAGTGCACATCTGACTAAATGGTGATGGATAACTAAAAATCCTGTTTAAGTTTTAATGGACGGCATATTGTGGTTTTTATCGTTTTTTGTCTGTCCGCGGTAACTATTAATAACGAGACCGTCCCGTCGTTTCTGGTATACTTTTAAGAATTAATTTTCTATACAGTGCTGGTCATGTGAGTGTTAGTCAACGAAACATATTTCTAAAACATGACCTTAATTAACATGACAAAAAAAAAAAAAACCGACGAATACAACGTTCGGCCATTGCTCAATGTGATTGTATGTATATTAGCCACATACCAAAGCGCCAAAGTGTCTAAGCAGCACAAATATAGTCTGTCCATAGACATAACGACTTGGCTAATGATGTTTACCGGGAATTATCCGCTACCTGCTGCAGAAGGTACCGACAAATTATACAAATGAGGTAATGGGCCGTATTAGGAGTAATTAAATGAAATGTACTTTTCTCAAGTAGAGAATAAGTATATTTCATTTAATATAATCCACCCTCTACAATTTAAATCTCACTATTCTAAAGTAAACAATTCAATTTTAGCAGATTATATATAAGGTAACTGTATCCTACATGGCCTATAACTCAATATGGCCTATGTCACATAATTCGGTAAACATGTAAAAAATCCGAGAGATGGTAGCATCAATATAGTTAAGACGTTAAAATAACTTGGTCGTAGCAGTGCCACCTTCCGCAATTATAGCGAAGTCTGTCAAAAATATACAAATGGTTGCGCTTGGTTGTTGACAGTAGTTGGATCTAATTTCGAACAAGTAAGTTTTAATTTTTAATAATAAAATAAAAATAATTGTTACAGTTGCTCACAAAATTTGATGTTACACCTGCCCATAGCGTGTTTTGTCCTCTTTTTAATCATATATGATAATTATTCATTAAGAATAAATTTAATTAATTTGGAAGTAAAATGTGTCATGCCGTAAAGGCAATTCAATATGACCCAGGCAGACCATATTGAGTACTAATCATAGTATTTCAGTTAAGTTTAATGTAAAACATGTAATTATCTTAAAAATGTAAGTACGTATATATGTATGCACACCAATATATTTTAAAATCAAACAAATGTTTTTATAATAGACGTTTAGTATAATAATCTTTGCGAATACCGGTACTCGAAGAATTGGGTAAACATGTCTTTTCTGAAGTTCGAATGCTAGTGAATAAGTTAAATCGTTTTATCTATGGACAGACTATACATATTTAATTTATTAAAAGTATCTGTCCATCAAATAAAAAATAACTGCATTCGTGTTGACGAACAATCGCGCATATTGTGATAAATGGTTGGGTCAATTCAACGGAAAATAAAGTGTAACCGTTTTTAAGTTGGCCTAAAACGAAACGATGGTCAAGAAGCTACAACAAACTGTGTCGGTTAAAACATGTACATAGGTGGACATCCTGGATACCGGGTGAAAATTTGCCAAATCTTTGACATTATATATACGAGCACTGATGTACTATATAATGTGTAATATGTATTAAAAGCATATGTTAGAAACTACCTATGGAACATGGAAAGCTTCTCCCATCCTGGATCCCTCTTATTCCGATGGTGTATGTTAACGGTGTTGTTATGGATTAACAATATATAATGGTGTGAACGCTTTAGTTATTGTTTTTTTTTTTTTGAATAACATACAATTTGAAGCAATCATTATATTACACTAATCTTTGTTTTTTTTTTCTTAGTGTTCAATTATATTTCGTGGTAACACTATTTTATGGATTGAATTAACTCTACTGTTGTATTGTTTATACATGTAACCCAAAAAGCGTGCCAAATTGATGTATTTTGACTAAACACACTTCTTTCTCAGTGGAGTTGCTACTTAGTGAGAATTTTCTAATTAGCAGATCATTCGTCCTTCGACCACACCTAAATGAAAAAAGCGTGACCCATCCTCCCTTCAGCTTAAGTAACAATGAACATTGTCAATAGCTACTTGTAAATCCATTTTATTTTTGAGCCTTCACCTGCCTACGCCATTGGACACTATCAACGGCTGGGATTTTCCTAATATAAGGATCCGTACCAAGTGCAGTCGATTTAACTATTAGCTTTGGAACCCCATCTTCTGTTAGACTTTAAAATGTAGGTACATACTATTCCTTATTTGTCTATATCATCCCCAGCTACTTTTAACCAGATTCGTTCTAAAAAATATGTAACTTTTAATTACTATTTCGAAAGCCAACATTTGGAATATAATATTTTATTGTTAGGTAAACTAAAAGACTAATCAATTGTGTATGAAATCCGTAATTTTTAGCGATATTAAAATTATTTGGTAATATTTAACATATAGGATTTGATATTTTTGAAGAGTTTTTACCTTTTAACTGTTAACTACGTTCAGCTGTAAATTTTATGAATTCATAATTTTATTTTCTTGGGGTGTTTGGTAATGACGAAAAGAGCAACAATATCAATAAAGATGGCAAAAAAGACATACTAGAAACAACTGTCCAACAGAGTTGGGTAAACTTCAATCAAATTAATCAAGCGCAATTGAAATAAAAATGTTCAATTATTAATTGAAATAGTTATTAATTAATTAATTTAAAAACTGAAATTAATTTAATTTTTAATCTGGCCGGATTGATTTCATTCAATCGTCGGTACAAGGGTGATGGACCGTAGTAGGGGTAGTTGGTTAGCAGGTAAGGGAGGACAGTTGGCTAGGGAGGTAAGAGTTGGGAGGTTGGCGGCTCTAATTTGTGGTGGTGATGGTAGTTGGTGGGAGCTGGCAATTGCGTTGATCACGGTAGTTGATAGCGGGAATCGACGATGTAAAATCTTCTGATTCACTTAAGCGCGCGCGATCACAAGGAACGTTCTAAAGACAAGCTTCTTTTGTCGCTAGTTATAACACACTTATATTCTTCGCGAACGCTTCATTTCTAGTATAGTGGGCACTCTAAAAATATCTAAAAATTTAAAAATGTTGAATTTTGAAAGTCTAAAATTTAAAATCTAAAAATGTAAGAATTTAAATACTCAAAAGTTCAAAATTCAAAAACTTAAATTCAAATTTAAAAATTTAAAAATCCAAAAATTATTTTTTTATTGTTTTTAATGTATTTTTTTGAATTTTGAAATTTAATTCAATTAAAAAATCCAAAAGTTATGTGTCGAGCTTCACAGTGTGTGCAGGTGCTCAGTTGCCTACTCTACAGGCGAATTATAAATTTGTTAAAGATAGTTATTTAAAATGGACAACATTAGCATTAGATGCTAAATATTGCCTTTATGTAATGTAAACTGTATTTTATGTGTTCATTCAAACTGACCTGGTATCTTTTTTATGTTTATGTATATTTTCCTCGGAGAAATTTTTCTTTCCTCGGGATGTTTTGTTTTTAACGTTTGGCGTATTCCCCTCAAGTTAAAGAAAATAACGGTATTTTAATGTCGGTTAGCGATATCTTTCAAAATTCAGGGTGGCCGGCCTGTTGTGATAACAATCGAAGGCTGTTAACTGGTTTTTTTGGTTTGAATCTTCATTCTGTTGGTGGCTATCAGAGACGACGGTTGTCTTAATTTTTCTATAACGTTTTTTTTGCCACAATTTTAAAAAAATTATCAAAGTTCTAGAAGTTTTACCTAAAAAAGTATCGATACAACTCCTGTTTATGTAATCCTTATCGAATACCTGCAATTTGCCAAGAATATTTCCTATAAAAATTTTCCTACGAAGAGCTCCCGACCAGATTGCCTTTCCATGCCATTGACCGAGACCGGGGACCCGTTCCACTAGAAACTCCATTCCAGTACCAGAGTTTGCCAAGCGTCGTGTCCTTTTCAAGTTAGTATTCCTTAGAATCACCTCACCTAAAACAGAAAGGAATTAATCCAGTTTCCTTTCATTATTAATCAGAAACTTATATTTTTGTGTAATTTATTTTCACCATACGATAATTTGGGGTTAGTTTATAAGAACCGCCATTTAGTTAGTATTTTTAGTATTTAATGTAAGGGTTGTATAAAAATATCACCGATTTGATCTTGATAAAATAGCTGTCTTTAACAAATGTCGATAATCATAGATAATCGTTTGCTTTAAAAATTTTGTATTTGCCGTTTATAGATAGATGGCGCCGTTATTTATTTGAAATTTAATTTATTATATGACATTTCCATAACCTCATTTAGTCTTTTAAAATGCCAGAAATAGCATTTGGGTAAATAAATAAAGATTTAAGGTTGTTTTGGTTTAAAACGTTGTTTTTATTTGAACAGTTAGTGTCTTACATCGATTTTCGATATTTACTTAATTCAATTTTTAATAAACCGAGAAGGGGCTTTGAGGGTGCGCCCGTTAGGTGAGAAAATTGCCTATTCGTTAATAAGCGTCCGGAGTACGATTCTGACAGATGATCTGGTCCCCTTTGAAGCGTCCCGTGCCACCTAGCAGGTAGGAAGTCACTTTCCACAGTTTCCTTTCACTTATTAGAGAGGTCGCTGGGTGTATTGAAACCACTATTTAATTGATTTTATTGAAAAAAAAAAAATATAAAATAAAATAAAATCGTAGACGAACAAGCTAAATAAAAATAGTATAAATTGAATATAATAAATTGGTCTTGAACTTTAAAAAAATAAAATTTTAAAATCCCGGGCATTGTGTTCTGAAAAACAGAGCAATACAAGGTATGCCTGAATCGAATTTATTTCGGTAATATTATTTGAATAACAATTTATTTTGTGAAATATTAATCCAATCCATTCAAAACACGTTGCAATCAAATATTATTCTATTCAAATCGTGTTTGATCGCTTGATTCAATAACAACCAAATACTGAATAAAGAATAGTTGATTGAAATCTTATTCAAATAATTGTTGTAATAAAAAATTATTCATTGATGCCCTGATATAGCCCTGTCTCCCACCATATGTCTAACGCCCAATATCGTTTCAACGTTGACATCGACAAAAATTTTGTCGACTACGGTATGTGTACCTACATTACCTACATGATACGTTCTACCATCTACGCTCTTTGTTGGCTATTGCTGCTTGTAATCGTCTTGCCATAATATCGAGTTGTAAAGGATTACGATAGGATAAAAATGAACCTTAGATTTAATCCATTTTCGATTAGAATTATCGATTAACCAACTGATAATTACATATTTACTTGTCAACTAAAAATTAATTTGATTCCCAATTAAATTAGTTTTAACTAAATTTCCTATTGACAATTTTAATCGGAAATTTAATTGATTAAAAATTTAATCGAATAATGCCCATGTCCATTATTAGTCAATATAAGGTTTACTTCCGATTTGAGCAATAAGCAAAAACCTTCATTACAGTAGTGACTATTGTATTACTATTTAATTCTAGTTAAAATCATAGGATTGATTTGTTACAAATATTTAACAAGAAACAAGGAGAGTAAAAAGCAACGTACAACAGGCAAATTTATTAATTGTCCAATAGGTAAAAGAGAACCAGTCAAGTTCAATATAAGCAAATTCACATAAAAGCCTATGTAAGTTATGTAGTAAGTATATTCGTTGTCGTTAAAAACTTGATGCAATTTTGCAATTGGCTTTATCTACCCGCAAAAATAAATTAATTACTGATAAAATAATTTGTAGCCGTAGTTTGTCGCTGGTTTATTTCTTCTTCATTCGGCGTATGAATAACTCAGGCACAAATAGTCTAGATAAACTTATTGCTGTATATACATATGTATGTTGTACGTCGTGATGGATGCGGGTTTTTAGTTTCATGTGGGGTTTTGAGTGAACTGTGTTATATAGACTCGTCGTAAAACGCGGGCGCTTTAAACAATGCCTCATTGCACATAATCTATACTAAACATAATCAAACGGCTTATATTTAATATTCAGAATGTATAAGTGTGATCTAGTGCTGAAAAATAAATAGCCCCTAAATAATTAATTAAAGAAATATAGTTTGATATTTTGTGATTTTACGTCTTTTATTTTCACAGACCGTTATAATTAGTAATTATTCTTTAAATCCTTTTTATAATTATAAAATGTTCATGCGGTCAAATTATTTCAAATTAATTCTCAAAGGTTACTAACAATAAGTGATGTAGGTACCAATACATAGATACCCTTTACACTAGGTTTAAAACATTACTCCTGATGTGAGCTTATTTGCTATGCTTTTTTGTTCGTCCACATTGCGCACTTTGTCAAACTTTGTAATTTATTGGATTAGCTATATCGCACTGTTTGTTATAATGTGTTGGCAAATAGTTCCACATGGAGTGCAGGATATGTGTAAAATTTATTGTGTTAGAGGAATTGCGAAGAAATTTAATATGGGTGAAGTATGTCGCATGAACAGGCGCTAGTACCGTATTCTACGTTATCGCCGAGTATCCCACAGCTTTATAGTGAACTTTTAATAATATTAATATTAAACATCCATCGAGCTTGTGGATTTATTACGTGCTCATGCAAAACTCTACGTGGTCTTTAGAATTCTCGGTCTGAAGGAGACGCCCGTTAGATTATAGACGTTAATGAAAAATATACCAAAGTAAATTGAAGTATGTGCTTCTATTACAATGCAGCGCAGATATATATGTACAAAGCTGGCTTATTTATCTAGTAAAATAGTCAACGATAACCGAGGCAAGATGATATGAAATATCTGGGAAATGAATATCATTAAATTGCGGTCTTCAATATACGGTGACCGGCAGAAAGTGTGCAGCATATGGGATTTTTTTTTTGTCTTTGAATTCTTGAATCTTTTTTCTTACAGTTTACCTCTGCATGTCTTGAAACTAAAATAACACTCATGAAATCTGTCCAAAAATTAATTGTATACGAAGGAAGGTCAAAAATATGAAAGTACGCTAAGAGTAAAATATCTCAGTTTTTGAGTTTAGAACATCATTTTATTAATAAATATTGTTCCAAATTCAACGCTATATCCAAATATAAAGTTTCGCTTAATTTAAACAAAAAATGAGATTTAATCGTTTTTTCAGAATTACCCTGTATACAAAATTTATTGAGATCATACAGCAGTAATATCCTATGCTGTGTATAATTTATGAGAGAAAATCATGCATGCTAAAAAAATTTATAGCTATTCCTATTTTTAAGGAAAACTTTAAAATGGGATTATTATTTTTGCTGCACACCTTGATTTGTTTTCAAATGATACAAAATAATTACATCTAACTAAAATTTTGTGACTCATAATCACTTTAACTTCGTCTTCCTTTTTAAATAGGTCCAAATGTTAATCAGCACATGTAGAACAAAAAATAAAACGCAATGCATTTACAATAATGTCAACAGCAAATATTTATTGGTGTAAAGAATAAACACTAAACTTGTACATGTCGCCCTCCGTTTTGTAAACATTTATTTTATCGATCTATTATTAAATTCTCTTGCAACGTTTCGTAAAAAAAAACAGGATTGATTTCTGCAATACATTGTTTAATTAGATTTTCTAAGTGGTCGATATTTCTAAATGGTCGAAATTTGTGAACTTTATTTTTTTGTAACCCCAGAAAAAGAAATCCATTGGGGAAAGGTCTGGCGATCTTGGCGGCCAGGGATTTTCCGAATAACGGCCGATCCATTTGTTGGGAAATCGTTGATTTAGCTATTCTCTTACTTGCAAGATGGACTGGATTGGTACACCATCTTGTTGAAAATAGAGATTTGCTCTTAAATTTAAAGATAGTTCATCTAAAACTTCACTAAACTCATTTTGTATTCTCCGGAAAGAAAAATGGCCCCACGATTTGAGTACTTATTATACCACACCAAACGTTAATTTTAAACGAATATTGTTTTTTACACCCAAATATAAAATTCGGATTGTGGTCAACTGCAATTTAAGAAATAACCGTACCTTTGTTTGTGAAGGTTGCCTCATGTGTAAATAATATTCGTTTTTCAAAACGTATCATTCTCCTTCATGCCCTGGAACCATAAGCAAAAATCCAGCCTAGCATATAGATCTCGTTCTTGAAGAGTATGAATAAATTTAGGTTTATACGGCAAATACTTGTTTTTCTTTAAAATTCTTCTATGTTTTTCAGAAATACGACTTTTCTCTTTCGAATGGCATGGTAGGAAATCCTGATACAGATACTAAAACATTCAAACTATTTCTTCTGTAATCACATTTTTTCGATGCGATTGTTGTATTTATTTCTCACCGAACCAATCTGCTTAATTTTTTCACGATTCTTGAAAACAGTGGAACTATGTATATAGTTGTGCCTATTGTTAAAAATATTTGTTGTTTCGCGATAGGTATGATAATTTTCGCCATGTATCATAACTATTTCTATATTTTTTTTAAGACACCTGTTCAGCATTTATTATTTATCATAGCAGCAAAAGAAAATCTCTCAATGACAATTATTTAATTTACTTGTTATGTACTCATTGCTACTTCGATTTTTACAATATGCAATTCTGCGGCCTAAGAAAACAATTTGTAGCTTTTGGTAGTTTTTTTGAAAAAAGAAGCCATTGAAAAAGCTGGTCTATGTTGTAATTGTTTTGTATCATTTGGAAGCAAATCAAAGTGTGCAGCAAAAATAATAATCCCATTTTAAAGTTTTCCTTTTCAAGGCTATAAAAATTTTTAAACTATTTTGCATAGCATGCATGATTTTCTCTCATAAATTATACATAGAACAGGATATGACTGCTGTATGATCTCAATCAATGTTGTATACAAGGTAAATTACGTAAAAAAAAACTATTAATTACTTTTTGTTCAAATTAAGCGAAACTTCATATTTAGATATAGTGTTGAATTTGGAACAGTATTTTTTAATAAAAGAAACTTCTAAACTCAAAAACTGAGATACTTTACTCTGCATGATCTTAATAAATTTTGTATATAGGATAATCCCGAAAAAAACTATTAAATCTTATTTTTTGTTAAAATTAAGTGAAACTTGATATTTGGATATAGTGTTGAATTTGGAACAATATTTATTAATAAAAGAATCGAAACTCAAAAACTGAGATACTTTACCCTTAGCGTAATTTCATATTTTTGACCTGCCCTCGTATACAATTAAATTTTCGGCAGATTTGATGAGTGTTATTTTAGTTTCAAGACATGCAGAGGTAAACTGTAAGAAAAAAGATTTACTAAATTCAAAGACAAAAAAAATTCCCATATGCTGCGCACTTTCTGCCGGTCACTGTATAATATAGTATTGGTGTATAGAGAACTACTTTGAGAAAAAAAAATTGGAGAATATAAGAATTTTATAAATTCTAAATACATTAAATTATAGTATAAATTAATGTAAAATAATATAATCAAACATAGAAAAAAGATTGTTTCAACCAAAGAATTATTTCTTTGCTGCTATTTTTTTTTTCAGGGTAGATAAAGCCTAAGCAAGTTGCTGTGGACCCAAATTTCTCTCCTAATCATCATTACGACCCCGGAAAAAGCCGTAATTTATAAGAGCGAGATTCGAACTCTCGGTCTTTCGCATTAGTCCACCGAGAGATGAAAATGCATTCAGTCAACCAACACCATTTTGTTGGAAAAATATTATTGCATTAACAACATTTTTATTCAAATTGAACAAAATATAAGGTTAAAATAACTGAAAAAAAATGTTGACAGTATTTTGTTAGTTCAACAGTTGTTTGCTTGTTAGGGGGATCACCAACATTATATTTTGTTTGAACGAACTAAAAATATTTTGTTATTTTAACTACGTCGAAATTGTTAGAAGAACACTTCACAGTAGTATATTTTGAAACACATATTTAATTACTTTAACAAAATTCTTTCTATTGATATAACTATATTAAAGGTTCTGTAATGTTTGTTGCGTTAACTAAAATTTTAGTTAATCTTGCAAGAATACCGTATAATGAAGACAACCATATCGTTTTATTAATTCAACAAAGCCAATGGGTTCACGCAGCGATTGGTGGTGTGCAATGGCAGTGATGTCAATAAAACTGCTACTTTTTGTGAGGGTTTTAAATATATCCCGCATTAGAGATATTTTACACTTTATGTTGCGAATGAGATAACAAATGTACAATACCAAGATACTTGAACATTTCCCCTTGTAAAACGAATCAAAAAATGCCCGATAGCTTGCTGTAGCAATAAAATGTTATTAACTAAAAAGCAATTCTGTTTTGGCTCAACATAATTTTCTTGTTTAACACAGCAAGAATTGTTATTTTGACATAACAGATAACATTTATTGAATTTCACTTAAAATATTTATTGAACCTAGCAGCTTATGCTTTTTATTTTAATGAATTCTTTTGGTTAATTTAACATGAAATAGTTGTTTGTTTACCTGAGCACTTATTGCCCTAACAATATTGAATGTTTAAAATAAAATTATCTCGATTGTTAAAACAATGCTAAAAATATTGTCTGATCTACACAATTATTTTAACATTCGCATTTTGTTACTTTAACAATGATTTTTCTTTGACTATATTTAACCAAAATCTTTGTGTGGATCGATATTTTCTTGTTAATTTAACACATCTTCTTCTCTCAGTGTCGAAACCTCTTAAAGCACTCGGTTAATGCAGAAAACAACGAACATAACAGGGATTAGTTCGACTGTTATTGACATAAACTTTTCTAATATTGTTGTAAAAGTGTGTTCCTGCTTTTTTGCAGTTTTCAATAACATTCGTTAGCTGGTTGAAGCTATGGAATAGAAATAGTTACAATCTAACTCACAGGGGAACGATAAGCTTATAAAAGCATGTAGGCAAGTACACATGTAGACATACAAGATGTGCGATCTAACAAGTAAAAACCTTTTTGTTTACATTCTGTCGTTGCCTGCATTTCGGTTGGCTGAATTCCGCCTCTTCTTTAGCGTATTATTACATACTGTTTAGATTTATGTAGTGTATTTTAAAATACGTCAACCTCTTTATACATATTGTCATCGTTAATCGTTACTTATTTTTCAAATAGGTACGATATTCGAAATGCAACTAATGCTATTAAAAATGACAAATAAAGAAAGCATAAGGTTTGTTGGTACAACATTATTTGAATACTAACTATAATCTACAAACTTTTGGATGGATTATTAATATACTATTATAATAGTGGATTATGTATATTACAATTCGTGGTAAACTGCAGTATACCCACCAAGAATAACACCAAAAGGATATGATTGTTAGATAAAAAAATAGAGTCATTAAGTTTTTTTTTTTTGTAATTATCGAGCTTCTCATTATCAAAAATATTATGGTCATTATATTTTACTTTCTATAGGTTATTAGACGTGATGCAAATAAAGCAAGAATTTTCGTAAATACTGTAATCACCATCGACGTCCTCAACAACATACTACAAACCCAAAAGGATATAACGAATACATTAACGAAAGCGATCTATTTTGGTTTTTTCCTTAACAGTTGTTTACTCGAAAACTATAGACATTCCAAAGTTAAAACTTTCTCAGATTCAATATTATATAAAGTTATTGTAAAAATAATTAGTCAAATCTATGCAAGGGTCAATTTCACTAGTTTATTTGGGTGAGATTCTATAAACTAGTTCACATCCGATACTACGAATTCCTTACCATGCCCTTTCTGGTTCGGCTTCTTTAAGAGTTCTTTGGAATCAACAGTCTTCGTGAAGTCTTTTTTACTCTCGACACTTTTGTTGTAACCTAGTCTTTCTTTTAAGAGGTTGATACTCCTTCTAGTACTCATTGATCTACTAGTTATTGAATTGGCAATGCGCATAACTTGCAAAGATATCTAAGCATTTTACCATTTCCTTATTATGTTAAAAGGTAAAGAGAATGATTCTGTAAAATAAAAGGAATAGATAAAGAGCAAAAATTTATATACAACTTTTCTATCTAGTGTTTTATAAAAGATAAGTCGGACAATTCATTCTAAACACACAATAATATATTATATTACAATAATATTTACTGTAATACAATATATCATTGTATTTACCTATATTATTTTTACCTATCAATTTCCAAAGAAATTTTAACTGTTTGCTGCAAAACTCGATACTTTTCATCTCTCTTCTATTTCTTCCTTACAAATCCTGGCGCGTCTTGGGTCCTTTCACTATCTTTCTGCATTTCTCTCCAATCTTTAATTTTCAGTAATCTTAAGTCATTTTTAATTGTTCTATACAAATTGATCTTGGTCTTTTCTGGTTCCCAGTTGATTATTATTTTGGAGATCGTTTTTTCGTTTTTTGAGTTGAATTTTATTCAAATTATATGCTCTAACTATATTTTCTCCCTTCAAAATTTCTTCTATTTTCATATTCGTTAAAGATCTTGTTTATCATATTTTTCTTTCTTTAGTCCCCAAATGTACCTCACCGTTATTCTCTCAAAGATTCTCAGTTGTTTCTGTGTTATCCACATTCCGTTGCATAGGGTTCGTATGCATGTGTATATGTAAGGCATTTATGTACTACATCGCTTTAGTATTAGCTGGACCCCATTCTTATTATTTTTTATGGCTCTCAAGCGCACACTTTAAGTGGTTTTGCGTAAGGAGTTCTGATCTCCATTAACCACTTACCGCGAGGACCCCTTGCTATGCCCATCCTTTAAATCAACACCACATCAAGCCGTACAACGGAGCGGTTCGAAACGATATAATAATAAATACATGATTTTGCGTATGTATGCGTGATATTGGTTTGATTATCGCGAGGAAAACGAGCTGCACATCAAATTAAAAGCATAACCGGCGTATCGTCTGAGTTGTGCAACAAAACTAGACACCAGAAACTGGTTCGGCTTGAACGTAGCTATTTATTAATGCGACTAAATTAACTACACAGTAGCTGTTCGATTATTTCGTTCGGTAACAGCGTAAAATATGTGAAATTATCGTGCGTCATTAAGTATATAAGCTAAGCTAATTTTGCATGTTCTCTATTCGATACTTCTTCTAAGTTCCTTTGCGTCAGTATAACGATTCTTCATTTATTCTTTTTTTTTTTAATTATCGGTTCCACCATCTGTGTAAAGTAGGTTTTGAACGTGCCGTAATTTTAAATGTAATTCAGTCGTTAAGTTTAAGTTATTGGTGAGTAAAGGCACTTTATTTCTGTCCTGTACTATAAATTGATCGTGAGACATTGTAGTCCTCTTAATTATCCAAGTTCCACAGTAATGACACTAGCGTTCAATGGGTATCAGAATATTTCAATCAGTACTAGCGCCTTTTGTTTATTGTATATAACGACTGACTTGGAATTGAACACAGAAATCGTCTAGATAGATATGCATCGATATGCATTATACATATATAAATACATACATATAAAGCAAGATAGCTTTAGCTAATCAGTGCTAACATATGAAAGGTCGATTGAGAGCAGCCTTCCCAGAAAATTTTATCAAAGAAATAGGCAGAATAATTAACTTTTTATCGTATTATTCGTGCAGGTGCGTAATACATTTGGACCGGCTTTCTGTGCATCTTAAATAAGAGTACGAAGCGGTATCTTCACTAATGATTAAGATTACCTAGAAAAAAATGTGATGATAATAAATCTCTGTTACGTGGCTTTAGGCATAAATTCAAACATTATGGATTATGGGTGCGAGTAAATTGGTTCATCTAACTGCTTATAGTTTTTTTTTTTACAAATAAGCTGTTTATTATGAGAGGTACAAGAAATTAATGTATAGGCATTCCTTCAATAATTCAATGATTTTAAGTGAAATTTTTTTTGAAGTCTAAAGGCCGCTTTACAGTTCGCAATTTTTCGTATTGCGTGCAATAGAATTGCGCGCAATACAAATAGCGCATGCGCATTCAATGGATTTCGATCAGCTGTGTGCAATCTTATTGGTGTTGCATGGAATAGAACGTGTTCTAATATTTCATTGCGCGCAATTCTATAGCACGCAATACGAAAAATTGCGAACTGTAAAGCGGCCTTAAAACTTCTTTTTCATATTGCATTTATAAAAGCGCAACGCTTTACCAATGTACTTGAAATCTAATTCTCTTCGGCAATTTAAAATAAAGCTTGTTTCTCTGTTAATGTCTGAAAGCGTTGGATGTGTGCTAGTTATATCTATATATAATATACAGACTGTCAACGTGGTAATTGAACGAAGTTGGTATGTATTCCATTATAAAGCCATATAGGTCACGTCACCAACGCTTTGTTACCAGGCGACCAGGCGTACATAGTGTATATAAATACATATGTACCTACGTATGTGTACTTCTGTTTTGTATGCATGGATCTTTATATTTCTTTTTATTTAAAGTTTATTATGTACGTTGGTGGTACAGATTAGTGATGTGCTCAACGAGCGATTCTTGCACTCGATTATTTCAAATGAATTATCGATCATTCATTGTCTCTCCGAGAACTTGGAATTCGGAAAAACGAAGATTCCATTAACTAATAGACACTCCATGCGTCTATACAATACCTGTGTAGGCAGTATGTCCTTGAGCGAATGAATCATTAAGGAGCGTTGTATTTAAACTTTTTGCAGGATAAATAATCCCCAAACATATGGCCGAAAAGGCACAAAGCCGATTTAGCAGCAAAAAAATATTTACAACTCTAGTCATTGCTCGCTCAAGTATTACATATATATTACATAGAGGCATATTTCCGAATCTTTGCTTTGCCGATTTCCGAATACGGATAAGCTGATGCATGATCGATCGTTTATTTAATATAACCGACTGCAAAAATCGGTCGTTAAGCACAATGGCATATTATTATTATTATTATTATTACATACTAGGTCTCTGATTACTTAATATTTGTACGCCCACTCAGTTAACTTCAGTCTACACTATTATAAGTAGTTTCATTAATATGATATCACTTATTTAGACTGAAAATAATTTCCGTTATATTTTATTACACTAACCTACAAACATTTACAGCCATTCATTTAAGTACCCAGATTTCTACCTTCTGTTTTACTATCTCTCACCGACGTCATCTTGTTTTAACATTTCAAATCGATAAAATACAAAGGGAATTCTTACGGCCCCGATATCTAAATGCAAACATAATTTGCTTTGTCTCCGCATCTCGGTGTTTACGGGAAATTAAACGTCTTGTGGGCCTTGTTAGTTCAAATGGCGGATTCAGTCTAACAAGTGATTCATCACTCCGCTTAAATGTTGCGGTACATCCACTAAACCAAGACCAATTTCTGGATTGCCTGCAGCCTTTACTGCCTACTTTGGGATTCAATGAATTATTTGTGTCTCGAGCCAAGTTTGGTCTGTAGGGACGCCCCAGTCCTTTTGTACCCTTTCTTTCTAATCGTTCGATTTTTAATTTTTTTCCCCGGTGATTTATTAAAACTCCGTCAGAAATTTATGGCGCATGAATCTATAGATCTTCTGGTGTGGTTTTTTTAAAGGGATAATGACTGCGGCAGAGATAAATTTAAACGAATGGTCAAATGATAGAAAAGGCATTTAAATAATGTGGAAGTAGTTGGTTGGTAGTCGTAGTAGTATGTGTATATGAATGTTTTGTATAGTATATATTTACTGAAATGATATAAATAAAACAATAAAATAGATTTTTATTAATCAAAATTGTTAACAACAATAAATGATCCACAATCTTTGTTATAGAATTATCAAAAATAACTTTTTTATTGAAAAAGATTACAACGTGAATAAGATAGGTAACAAACACGCAATGGTATCACATTCTTTACTACTTCACTTATTTATATATAGCGATATCAATTCGATTCTTCAAAATAACGATAGATACGCGTAATCGTAGATTAACAGATTACTTGTCGGACTTGTTAAAAATTCAAGTACAAACCAAAGATTTAAATATATTATTAGATGGTAAGCCGAGAAGCTTGTACGCGAATACTTTGGGTTTAATGTTCCCGTGATAAGAATTATATCCGCGGACATCATAAACATGACAAAATACATGTGTTGTTACTAAAATCAACAAAAAAATCCTTAATTTTATAAAAAGATTAATTTATTTTAGAGACCTACGTAATACGTAAAAAAACATTTTCTATGCGAAATAGTTACAAATTGCCTGCTCATTCTAACTTTATGTATCGTAACGTGCTGCAAAGCAACACTGTTTTTAGTACTCGACTACCTATTGTTTGGTTTGCTAATAGCACATCAAAAAACTGGGATAGAAAGTAGCAATTTCTTTTGATATTGGTTAACTACTACGAACTGCTAACGGTGATCAGCTACTGCAAAATAGCAGGTCACTTTATAGCGAACCATTACTAAATAAGAAGCAGTATGTACAATGTGAATTGCAAGAACTGTAGTATTTATACCGAGCAAAACTCATAACATCCTCCCAGAAGCAGAAAAATTAGTTTCGCGAAAAGAGCAGCATCTCTGGTCTGATGCCACAAAGTGGCTTCATATCCAAGCGACAGATTTGCTTGAAGAAAGTATTTCAAAATGTTGTCGCAAGTGCCCCCTCAAATAACGGAATTTAAATTGTCGGGAATTCTTTTTAGTAGCTTCACCGTTGAAGCATGAAGTTACCTTATAATTTACCTATGAATTTGTAATTGATTATAGTTATTTCAGTATCTGTATGTTGAAGTCTTTAAAAATAATTGCGAGAATGTAAATTTGATTATTAGGAGCAATTGTTTTACACTTATAGTTTTCAGATGTATAAATAAAATTTCTAGAACTACGAGGGTGCGCGAGTGCTTATTATTGATCACCAAATTGACATTTTCTTTCAAATTACCTGCGCCATGAATAAACATCTACAGTAAAAGAAGCTCTTCGATTCTCCACATCTCTTTATTTGAAACACCTTAAACTTTGTAGCAAAGAAATTACATTTTAATATTCAATCAACACGAAGGGAATATAGAAAGTCACTGCAACAGTTGAATTGATTAGGTTCGCGAAATACTTTCACATGCTGCAAGCTTGTAGAAGCAACACGACTACAGAAATAGTATCCAATGTTAAGCTAACTCCTAATTATTTCTTGCTAAGTGTATCTGCATAGTATTCCATATTTCATCATTTTTTTCATCCAACGGAGAGTTGCTGAATTATTACTTCGCTATGTAAAATTACAGATTACGCCTCACTGGCATTAGGTATTTATTTCGTGTTTTACCATAATTTCAGATGAAATTTAATTAGTTAGTGCTTCTTAGTGCTTGCCATTTGCAACTACTTAGTTTCTGAGTGGGTTATAAACAAAAATTCGCAGCTTTTTATAGTCCTTCTTTGTAACGTGACCTTCAGGTTACACCAATTACACTGGTGCATTTTTCCGAGATACGGTACATTGATACCTTTGCTAATCACGGTAATTCACGGTAATCACGGGAGTCGAAACCGCAATTCACGGATTAATTTCGGTCACGGTCATGACGGTAACCGTAATTCAAAATATATGAAAACCGCTCATGACTGTGGCCGGAATTCCACACTAAATATGGTTACGGTACCTCTTATGACCGTATTTGAATTCTGGTCAGACTTTCGATGACCATATTTAGATTCGACCGTATATAAATACGGTCAAATACAATTTTAACTGCCTTCTGGCACCGCTTCCCGGTTGCGATACGGGAAACGCTGTCCCGAAACATACTGCAATCGGACTCGACCCGCTTGAATTAGCAGGCATAATTACAATATATTCCTCAAGTACTGTTCAGTAAGTTCAGTGTTTCTGCTGATGATGATAGTTTTGCTATCGAAACGTACGTCCAGTTTAGTGCAGTTTGTGGTGAGAGGTTTAGGAGAAGTTTACAGTATTACCAGTACCACAGTTTGGAGTATTTTTGTTATATTCTTCAAGGGTTGAAACCGGTAACCGTTATTGAGACCGTATTTGACCGTATTTATATACGGTCTCAATACGGTCACCGATAATCTGACCATAATTTAAATACGGTTAGGAATAGCGGTCATAGAAATACGGTCAGGGAATACTCGGTTAGAATTATAATACCAGATAAATACGGTCAGATTTAGGGTACCTTTAAAATTAGGGTACCAGAATAAAAACCGATATAATGACCGCTTACATTACGGTTTTTAAAATGGTTTCGACTCCCTGATTGATACTTTGCTCAGCCCTAATCAAATTCGTAAATACGATTGATGAGTCGGTTACTGAGTTTCGAGTTAGATGCAAAAATGCTTATGCAGTCTACTGATAGACACAACGTTTTGAGCGGTTTTCGTATTTATATATTCGGAAGGCGGCAAGTAGATTTGGAGTGAGTAAGATTAATGCTTACGTGTACATGTTTATATTCATGTTGTTTCCAATTCATTGAATGGATCTTTGCAATGTAATATTTATATAACCTTAAGTATCTTCTTTTTCTGGCATATTAGAAAAGTTCTTTTCCTTCCTTCCACATCTTTTCGCTGTTGTCGAAAGGGAGCTCACGTATATACTTTATTTATTGAAAAAAAGAGGAAATGAAAACATTGACCCTCGATATATTTTTAATGTGTCGTATACATTAATAATGCGGTCGGCTTGGTAGTGCGGCGAAATTCTGCTACACAGTCGCCAAGTTAAAATACCAGTATATTATACATTATTAATATTCGGAGCAGTTTTAAACGAACACACATACCGTATGAAGTGCACATCGGAGGCTCTCTTGCTACATATAGTATATTATATATCCACTCTCTACTTCGTTGGGGTCGATATCGTCGCATAAAGTAGAATAAGAACAAGTCCGCGAATTCGATTTCCATTTGTATTAGTTAGCCGGGCGGAGGCTATATTTTACGGCGAGTGTATAATATGTCCTCTTCAGAATTCTTTCGGTTCACTTTATTGGAGACGTTAAGAATAAAAGATGAACTCCGAAGCGGGACTGTTTATTTCGTTTGTTTTGTGCCGTTTACGAAGTTGAATGTCTGTTTATAATATTATGTACCCACCATTTCTCTCCGCCGTTTCGCTTAACAATGCGTGCGCAAGCATCGCTTTTAAGTCATTAAGGACGAACGGAACGAGTTTAGTATTAATGGTTCCTTCAGGTAGATTTAACTTCTAAATTCTATTATGTTGTAAGCGTGTATCTCTAACTACTTGATTTTATACTCGTCCTTACATTAGCAAAGTATGGAGTACAGTTTCCGTAAAGTTTAATGATTATTTTCGGTTAGTATATTACTAATTAGCTCTTCACCGAACTTCTTTGAAAATTTATCATATATAATTATATTGTAAACTTTTGAAATGTGTCATCAAACTGTGTATATTTTCAACACTCTACTTTTTAACTAACAAACCAGTGATGCTCCGATTCAGTTTTATTATTATTATTTATTTTTTTTTTTCATTGTGTAGGATATTTATTTTTTGTTATTTTTTTTTTGCATTAACATTTTTATTTATTTTTGGAGAACGTTTTTCAATATGTTGTTCGGTATTATGCCTTTGGTTCTGGGATACTTTGTATAATAATTGGAACTCACACCGAGGTGCTGTGTATTATTGTATTTTACAAATTGGCCTCAAACTCATTGAAGAATATTACACAAAAATCCGAAACTTGAAAGCATTATTTAAATAAAAAAAAATAGAAAATAAATATCATACCAAAAAAAGAAAAAGAAAACGAAATGAAACTCTAGTAAACCAAAAGCATTGAAATAGAAAAGAAAAAATGAAATTCTCATACATATCAAGTTGCAGTTTTAATAATAATATATTTATTTCCACTTGTTTTCGAAAAAAATCCAAAATTTGTAGACAAACTAAATGTCCTCAGCCAGCTTTTTGTGTAATCTTACACCCTAGATAAATGACTTTTTTTATGTACAGCTGTTTTATGACGGACAGTCGATGAGTAATTGCAATTTTTGGAATTGTAGTTTCCAGGATACGTAAAAAAATTATGTTAAAACACGAAACTTAGCAAATATAGCTATCATATAAAAAGTCAACAAACCCCGATTTCTGGCCATTTTTGCAACAGTTTTGTGAACAAAATCTTCAAAGCTGTCAGTTTTGAATGCAATGATAATATCATCAGTAAATCAGTAGAATGAACTTTGGGGGACGGTCTCATACAATTCTAATTTGACAGTAATTTATTGACACTATCAAAAGCTTTTGATAGGTCAATAAATAGGTCAAAAATGAAGTTCCCAACATCAATATCTATCTAGATGAACAAGTTTAAACAAAGTGTGTTTCATATTAATTTGATAAAAAAAAAAACAAGAAGGGATAACGAGAATAAATTTTGTTTATTAAAAAAAAATTCTGCAATATTTCGTTCATTACATATTTGCAAGTTTTGGAAAACATTGGTGTGCTAATCGATTGAGGATTTTCCAAATTGTTTTCAGCCCTTTTTTTATAATCTGGAATAGTAATAATTCTTCTCTACAAAAAATTTTACAATAAAAAATATATTAAGCAATAATTACAGAAATGAAGTAATCGTGCCTAATTTTAAATTTAAACTAATTTTGTTCAAGTACGAAGAATGATATTTAATCGGTTTTATTTACAGAATATATATATTTATTCCATTTGCTATTTAAAAAAATCAAGTTACCTTGAGTTAAAGTTAAGTAAATGTTTAGGACTATTGGATCCTGTATATAATTATATCGATTTAATTTCACTGTTTCATCGAGCTAAATATGTATGATATAATATGTATGATATTTAAAATATGAATATCAAAAATACATACATATACAAACTACACTCTTAACCGAAAGCTTGCAGCAGGGCCTTTTTTTTACAAAAGCGTAAATAACACTGTTGTTATTACAGAATTTTAAAATAGAGTAATATAGAGGTGTTCCATTTAAAATAACGAAGTAGGTATGCGTTTTCCTGCTTTTGGAACATCCTGTATAGTGAAAAATATTTTACTTTATACAGCATTGAATGCCGTAAAACTTTTGTATAGGTGACATTTTCATAAAATCAAAAAGAGAGCTGTAATCGAAGATCCACAGTCTTCGATGGGAGGTCTCTCATCGAAGACTGTGGATCTTTGATGGTATAGGTCTGTACAGCCATCATATTAGATGGTTACCGAGTTCAAGTTAAAATACTGGGAGGAAGTCGAACTATCTAACGTAATTAACAAAATCATTTCATATACAACTTTTTTTTTTATACCGACCTCTTTAGTGAGAGCAGAAATATCGGGTACTATGTAAACTAAACACATAAATTTTAAAAATTTGGTAAAGAATAAAAGAAATTCGACTTATGGGTGATTAGATCTTTAACCATCCTTCGTTGTACCTAGTTAAATTGTGGTGAAAATTATTACCTTGACTTCAAATTTGTTTTATTTCTCTTTCACAAGCGTGCAGTTCTGACCCTATTGAGAGAGCCACTCTGATTATACTCATACTGGCGAAAACGTACTGTAGGTTTATAGGTAAGGTTGGTAACTGCAATCTTGTCGCGGCTGCATGTATCTGTGAAAATTGAATCGTTTTACCTCTTTCTTTGTGTTAAGTTTTTGCTTTCCATTTCTTTATACATCTTCCAAGATATCGAGCAGCAGATTGAATAAATATGTTATTCTGCCTTAATGTGATAAATATGTTACTACTAGGTGGGGTGAAAAGTAACCTCCTTGGGAATGAAAAAATTTTTTTTTTTAAATGTTTTTTTATTTTATTCAATATAGTCCCCTTTTAGCTCGATACACTTATTCCAGCGATTTTCCAACTTCTTGATCCCGTCCGAAAAGTAATTTTCCGAAAGGTCTGCAAAATACTCCTTCGTGGCGTCGATGATTTCCTCGCGTGAGCTGAATTTTTTATTGATGAGCCAACCATCTTTGAGGTTTGGGAAGAGATAATAGTCCGAGGGAGCCAAATCGGGCGAATACGGTGGATGCGACAGCAATTGGAGCCGTAAGTCATTGATTTTAGCCGTGGTTGCGATGCTCTTGTGCGCCGGCGTATTGTCTTGCAAAAACAATTTTTTTTCGCTTCATGTGAGGCCGTTTTGCAGCGATTTCGGCCTTCAATCGCTCCAATAATGCACAGTAATACTCGCTGTTGATGGTTTTTCCTTTTTCGAGGTAGTCCATGGAGAGTATGCCATGATAATCCCAGAAAACCGACGCCATAACCTTTCCGACACATTGAGCCTCCCTCGGCCGCTTCGGAGCACTCGTGCCGGCTTCAGTCCATTGCCGGGCACTCATTCTGTTCTCTGGTGTGTAATAGTGGATCCAGGTTTCATCAACAGTTACCAATCCACGCCAAAAGTCCGCCCGATTTCGCATCAGCAAGTCCAAACACTCTTTCGAAGTGCTCTCGCGTTTGCGTTTTTGGTCAGGAGTGAGCATGCGCGGCACCCAACGGCAGGATAACTTTTTCATATTCAGAATATTGCCCAAAATATGGCGTGTGCGCTCAGTACTAATCTTTGTGGTATCTGCTAGCTCACGCACCTTCACTTTCCGGTCAGCCAACACCATTTCATGTATTTTTTTGACATTGTCCTCTGTAACCGCATCGCAGGGCCTGCCGAGGCGGACTTGATCGGTAGTGGAGTTGCGGCCACCACGAAACTCTCGAAACCAATATTTGACGGTGTAATCTGACGGAGCATTAGCCCCATAATATTTATCCTACTTTTCTTTTGTTTCCTTCGCCGTTTTGCCTCTCAAAAAATAATGTTTTATGAGAGAACGAAAATCGTTTTTGTCCATACTCAACATGATGCCAAACACGTCAACAACAATCAGCTGTCAAAACAAAACTAAATACAGTATCGCACTGAAATTTGGCATGTCTGCTTAAATATGAACAGACTTCAAGGCACCATAACCTTTTTTGCAGTAGCAGCGCATTCTGGCGGTCAAGGAGGCTTACTTTTCACCCCACCTAGTATGTTTTATCTTTGTAATAGTTTTGAAAAAGTCTTGAAAGCAATCAAGATTTCATTTTAAAATTCATGCAAACTCTTATAGTTTGTATAAGAATAAACAAAAAGAATTAATAATTTTCTTTACCGCTTTAGAAAAAAAAAAAAAAACTCAAAATCCTATATATAATACAAAGCCAAACCATTCCGTTTCTTTTTTTACTGCGAAGCAGTACACGTCGAACAATAAAAATAACCGTAAGCCAATCTCGGGACAGCGATCAAATCGGATTTTCTATTAGCAAATCGGCCAACAATCTGATCAATTTACTTTTTCTGTAATCGAAGAGAACTTGAATTATGGAAATTGCATTGGATGGTAATCTTTCCTCTGTTAGACCGAAGCCGGCAGCAGCGGTCAAGAGAAATACGAGAATCGTTGGTAATTAAGTTGCAAAAGGAGTATATTTTCGTCTGCAGAAAAAGGGACTGGTTCCAATAGAAGTATTTATGCTTCTATATACATTAGCCAGGTTTTTTTTTTGTGGCATTTGTTCTTAGCAAAACAATAAACGGCAATATGAAAATACGTAGTGTACTGAATTTTATACTATTATTACGTGAAATTCGAATTTAAATACCTATGTTCTGGTAACAAGTAATACGAAATGACGTATGCGAGCATGTACTTGAAGATGTACGATTAATGCAATAAGAGAAAGGAGTTGGTTCATTCCAGAAAGCATGAAGTGTTACACATTTATGCTTTCAAACAACAATACGTTCATTTAGCACTTTTGCGGGTATATTCAACATGTTAAATTATTTCTGTTAAATCCAATTGATATTTTTGTTGGTCGCTTGTAATTGTAATGTAATTAGAAACTGAAAAATGTAAACGAGGTTTGGTTTACAAGAATGAGCACTATTTTATTGCTAAAGATTGCATGTTTCTGTAATTTAAAAGCATACTGTTTGAAAAATAGCTACCTATATAAGTTAGTGTTTGATAATTGACATTCTAAGTTATTTGAAAAGGGCGACAAATATATGTACTACAAGTAAATGTAAATTTACAAAAACTAAAATGTCTAATTAGTTTTAACATTACAATGTGGATATTTTAATTTTTGCAATTATTTATTTCTTGTGCATATGTATATAAATGCTAAGTAATATAAGGGTTTTTTTTTACTTAACACGCAAGGCTTGATATAAAATATATTAGTTTTGAACCGCCGAATACCTCGAATGCCTATGTCAACACCGCAAACTCTTGAATAAAATAACTACTTACTGTCTACTGTACTGTAACTATTTACTAGTTTACACAACGTGACGTTTTCCTTAATACAACAATATTTCATGTTGCGCAAATACTCTTAAGATTTTCTCTTAAAGTTGTTTCAAAGAAAAGAATCAACCAATTGTATGTTAGGTCACATTAAAAACGTGTGTAACACTCGCTTGATATTAGCATACATGTTTCACCTTACAAAGGATCATCAGTGCCGTTGATCAACCTAATGTATTATACGAAGGAAGTCGTATATATACTTAATAAGTGGAAGAATAATTAAATGAGAATTTAAGATGGAAATCGCATTATTAACGTGAAGATATTTGCTAAATTGTCGATCGGAAACTACAATATGTATCTAAAAAAATAATATCTTCACGTTAATAATGAGATTTTCTTCTTAATTTTTCATTCAATTATTCTTCCAATTGTATGTTGTTGCCTTAAACCGTATGGAGCTGTTGAGGATATTTAACCAACGAAATTTATTCAGTGAACTAATTGTTGTTTGACTGAATAATATTTTTCCTTTAGCCCTTAATAAATTAACCCTAGTCTTTAAAAAATTAGTTAAATTTTTAAAGCAACACTACATTAGTACCAAAATTGACAAAAACATAATAAAGCTGGGAAATACTAAATAGCCTCACATCCTCTTATTGTAATTTATGCTGCTATATGATGTGAGATACATGCATTAACAACTATGTAGACATAAAAATAAACGTTTACTAAAACAACTATAAAGAGCAGTCGAGTATGAAAGTTACTCTAATGTAAACACGCAGTAAATTTTTACTTTTAAGATTTGAAGATGTGTGCTGCCGTACAGTTCAGTATAGTGAACATTTAAAATTTTAGACTGCTAGGGCGTTGTGCGTGCTGGCGTCGAGTTTTTATCATCAAACAATGAACAATAAATAACGTAAAACATGTGGTAGCGGTAGAAGCGGGAAGTAATAAAAGCATCCTAATTCATTAATATTTTATCTAGCTCCTAAAATTCACCTACTATGGTATCCCAAAATGTATAATTAAAATTTATTACGCGGACTGGTTTTTGTGTGCGGTGGCTTTCCAAGCAAAAAGTGTGTGTTGCCGCGGAAAATGTAAAACGTACATGGCCCGAAACCATCGTCCTCGCAAAAACATGGTTTTGTATGTAAATTTGCGAAACAATAGAAGGAAATCGTCATAAATCTGCTGGCTCGGTTTAGTGTCTCTTATTTTTGCGCAATAAATTCACATTCGGGCCGAATACTAATGCAGTGCGACTTGTACAAGTTAATACAATATTTCCCTTTTTATGAAGAAAATTAAATTTGTAAAATCCCAGTATATTAACGTTAATAGTTAATTAAATACATTTCATTTGACGTTTAAAGAAATTTTAGTAGTTTCTAGCTACGCCAGTAATCAAAGTTGACGAAAAGTCTATTCACAACTAATGTAATCTTCATAATTTTTCTTTATATACAGAGATAGACACAATAGGCGATCCTGAATGCCACTATCTTTGCCTTATGCGTAAAAAGTTGTCACATCGCCGCATTGCAGGTACGCTTCATTACATCATGCTTTTTCCCCCATCCCAAATCGGCCTAATCCGATGATGAATACATACGAAGATATACATATGTACTGATTTGCTATCATTGCGAATTCATTTTGAATCTTACCAGCATTTGATCAAGCAAAACCCACATTGTTTTGCTTGATCAAACCAGTTTTATTTAGAATTAACTGGGCTAAAATCGAGTGACTTTTCATTAGAAGATGGTTTTATCTTATCATCTAGACAAAAACTCATTCCTTCGATGATTTGTTGATAGGAAATGTAATTAGTTTCGGTGTTTCTCATTTATATTTCTGTAACCTACTACTTATCTCCTAACAGAAATAGTAAAGACATTATTTCGTTATAAGTATATTAAACTTTACGTACCAGTCAACTTTTAATATTCTACTTGTCTCCCACATTTTTAAGAAACAAACACAAATAGACCTCTGATGTACTTCAATACGCCACAGTTACTTATACTTGGTATGTTTTTTTAACTCCTTCAATTATGTTGTTACTAACTTATATGAATATGTAATTAACGACATCCTTCTGAATACGAAATGAGATCTACGTTTACGAAGAAACTATATACAAGTTGATCCAAATTAAGTTACGCATCGCATCATAGCTCTCTGGTATTACTCACCGTTTATATTAGCGAAGATGCAAGTTTCTTAGTGCTGCTTAGAATTTTGAGAAAAAATCTCAAATGTATGTAGTTAACCTGACATTATATAATGTTACTTTTTTGCTTAAAAGTTATTCGATGAATGCGCGTTGCAGCGTATCGTCTGCTGCTGTGATTTATAGCCACAGCCATTATGTAATTATTAATGTGGGCATGCGTAATTTATACAGGCGTTGGTTTTATTATTTAAATACAATATAACAATAATTATCAATATTTAAAATAATATTCTAAGATACGAATTTACAAATACGTATATGCAACTATAGTTATCTACATTCCCGACTGGAAATTAGAAATACATAATACACTGCATTGAAAAATAGGTGATGCTATGTTGTTTTGCATACATACTAAGTATATATTTATCTATAACTGGTATTAGATGAATTGTCACTGTTGGTTCTTCTTTTAATGCGAAGAACCAAATTGATTTTCGTCCAAAATCGAAGGACCAAGTTATATGTGATATTAAACTAATGATGAATTTATTGACTTTTTTCTCTCAAACTTTATAACAAACACTTTTGCCTGAAAATATAAGTCAGTATAATCCCTACCAAGTTGAAGCTTTATACGTTTTCATTATTAAGCATAGATACATATCCGCTACATTGGAGTAAGTGTTCAAGAAATAACTTTGTTACCGAGAAATCCATTCATGTTAGTAAGAAAATAGTTCAATGCATAATTTAATTTAAACGATTTAAATAAATAAATAAAAAGTGTTAAGATGGTACCCGTACTAAATTATCGTAATTATCTTTAATAAAACATTGTATATACTTACCTTTTGGTAAGTAAACTTAACAATTTTCTTAAGCGTACTGTTCAAACATGTTCAATTAACGCTTTTTTAATGTATTAAGCATAAGAAAATAGCCTTACAAAAGTAAATACTATTTAAGCAATAAATGATATAAAATAGCATTAAACACTTTTATGTGTTCAATCAACAGTAAAATATTAATATTTTTTGTAATGTTAATTTAAACTTCACAACGTATTGCTCGTATTTAAAACGAAAGCGTTTGTTAACGAATGTTTTGTAAACGAATGTTAAGTTAACTGAGAAATGGCTAACCGAACCATTTTTTCTCTCAGTGTAAAGTCGAAGAAAATTCTTTTAATTTTGATTCTTTAGTTTCCTTGAAAATTAAAAAATTAATGGCTTCAGTTATGCATTAGTTTTGTGTAATCGACATACAAACTAAAACACAAACTGGTCTAATAATCTGATGGCGACATAACAAAGGCAGAAAATGTTGGCATTGTTTCAGATTCAAATTAACTATTTTAGTAGGTACTAATGGATTTTTTTTTGTTATAAATACGGTAATTCCTCAACATTGGCGGGGTTAAATTTCTAAATAATAATCACGCGAATGTTGAATTTGTTAATGATTTAAGGGACGTTGCAGTCTGGAATGTAGTATTCACTTAAGCAGAATCTTTATTAACAATGTTTGCATAAATTTAACATTTTCATTTTAAAGTATGCATTTTTTGCTTATTGATAGCCGAAAATATGATGCTCCTTTCGAAATTTCAAAGTATAAAATTGCCACATCTTCAATCAAATATTAGGCAATAAAAGGCAGTGTCTGCAGTCCGTAAAAGGCTAATATGCTACATGTTCATTTATGATTGGATTTTTATAAGGCGCACACATAAATGATTATAAATAAAGAGAAACCCAAAAATATCTTAACATAGGCTTCTTATCGGTTATTTTATAAAAATATTGAACGACGTAACCTATAGAAAACTAAAAGTATTTTATATTTATGCTCTCGTGCATACTTACATCTTTAGATCTCTTTATCAAGGAAGCAATCTTTACTTTATGAATTGGCTAAGGAAAGTGGAAATTATAAAGTTTATTAACACAACTTTGCAACACATTCTATTCCGCTTGTTTTTAATATATTTAATTCCATTAATTATGAATTAATAACGCCTACGAATTGGTGTTCATTTTGTAAATTTATACAAGAATCGCTTATTATAATAATAAAAGAGTTTGGAGATATTACAATACACCCATAAGTGTTAACTAATTATGTAAATTAATTAATCAAGTCCTTTGACCCCGAAATCAGCTGATTACCCGTTGATTAATGCTAACGTGACGATTAGCGATACAATTTTAATGGACCCCTTGATCGAAAAATAACGGTGGTATTTTAACTAACTTTTATAAAATATTTGACTCAGTGTAATATAGAATCTTTTGAGAAGTTTCATTAAACTTTTATAAAAGACGAGATAAAAGATCTTTGTTAAAAAAACCTTTATAATGTAACATCCCCATAGTTGTGGTAAGTACACCTCAAGTTTTATTTTGTTCTTCTATAAGCACATGAAGTATATTTTAACGTAATCGCAAATGCTTTCTATATTGTTATGTTTTCATACCGGGAGCCTAGAACTTTTACTACAGACTTTTAGAAACCGAAAGAATAAATATTTTTCGATGTATCAAATATAATATGTCAGGATTAATTTTGACATTTGGTTACATCTTTGTATCTAGTAAGTGAACCTACTTAATAAGGGGATATTTTTTTGTTTTAAAAAAAAGGTAGTGTAAAAATTAAACGACCTCTGCAAGAAAAATAGTTAAAGAAATAGCAAAAAAAAAATGTATGTCTCCGTAGGATGAGATCAGTTACTTAACATACATATAACCAACTGTCAAAATTAATCCTGACATATTACATTTGAAACCTTAAAAAACACATTCTTTCGGTATATACAAATAAAATGGTATAATGGGGTTTCAAGATTGGGTTGGGTTTAGTCACTGCAAGGAGTAATACGTTTTTAATCCAATAGCTGTAGAATATCTAAGCGCTGACGGATGCTGTGTTTATTTGAAACAAGCTATACATAATAGTTAGGCTTTGTTGTCATTGCAGCGCACTGGTATATTATCATTGCAATTTCCTCTTTATCACAACATCCACTATGTACGTGCTCACACTACAAAAGACTAATCGAGACGTTAGACATGATATATTTACCGCCATTCCATGGCTGCTGCCATTAACATTTTACATACGGTTGCGCCAATGTTCCATCACTAATTCAATCTTTGGTGTGCCACTCCTTTACTTTGTAATTAAGTCACAATGTCTAAATTACGAATCCGTGAAGTGAGTTGAATTAACGTGTACATATTCCCATATTAATTACACCGTATAAGGAGAACATAGACACGTACCGGAGAGGAATCTAGCAACAATTGCTAATGTTCATAGGCAATCCAATTATCTGTGACATTAAGGAACGCATGCGTATCTCCGTGGCACATCTTATAGCGTGTGCGGTCCGTGTGAGGTGCACCTTAATTTACGGCCTCCTTGACACCGGCTTTGTCTATACAAAACCTACGGGAAAATAATTGACGCAAGAACTTTACGGCCACCTAGACGTTGAACTCAAATGAGTTGATTAGAGCGACTTGTTTCGATAATCGTCCGACCGGACCGGACCTGACCTGCTGGAGGTACGAAAACAACTGTCGGGAATTTTGTCGTGCGGTGGTTTTAATTAAGGTTTATTTCTATTAATTTGGTGCCTTTCTTGTTGCTGGTTTTTTTTCCATCAACTTGGCTGGTATATAAAGCGGAACTTTAATTAAGCGAATGAAAGCATAAAAGAGCTTTTTTCTTTCGATGTTTTGATCAATTCCGTGTTCTGAAATCACCGTTCTGACCTGGCTTGGAACGAGATAAGTTAATCGGAGGATATTCATTGTTAGTTTAAGTTGTAACCTTTAATCAATGGACAGTTAGTCGTTTTAAAAATGGTATTCTTGATTAGTAAATTGTATCTGCTTTTAGCTTGATGGATTTACCGAATTAAAAACAAGGATGCTTTCAAATGATCATTAATTACAGTTTATCGCAAATGTTTGTAAAAATGAATGCATCTAATTAGTTACTTTAAACGAAAAATAACTCGTAATCAATCATAATGATGATGATTACGGGTGATAAGCTAAAACATTCGCCTACAACAGCTTTGGATTCATGAAGAATGATGTGGTTCTGAATATATACATTTTCCTATCTTTAGCTTTAATAAGGACAAGTCAATGCATTGTAGACAATTGTACAATATACAGGCAAGAGCAATCTTTGATAAGTGAAGATTAATAAATAATAAGCGATTTATTTTCTGTTAATTGTTCTCATAAACAAATACCATGCCATAAAAAAAATTGATTTTTGTGATGATTAAGTTTAATTTATTATATGCATACATTTAAAAGAAATACAGAAAAAAGCGTCATTTATTTTGCCCAAAACTATTGGTTTGTTCCTAATACTCTCTCCTATTCCAATATTTCTTATTCTACTACTTTGTTATTCCAACGGAAATTGGTGACGAACCAGCCACCACATACGATAACTTATTCCTCATCCTTCATCCCTTCATCCTCAACGTAATGATAAAGTTAACGCTTGGCTTGAAATAACCGGCAACATCCATATTGGTTCATTCTTTATTGATAGCACACCTACTTGAAATAAGTTTCTAAAACTCCTTTGAATGCTTATTCAGTTGTTTGGGGTGGCTTCAAAACCGAATAGGTTCATTTGTTTCTTCAATAAAGAAATTCTTTTCTGCTCGATTTTGAGTAGAATTAAACATATTAATCTATTGCGTTTAATTCAACTATTTTAATCGGGAATGCTAATTTGGTTAATTTATTAAAATAAAATCTTGATATTTACTTCAAGGCTTACTTTATGGAAGACTGCAATGACCTATGTATTATGCAATAACCTATGGCTTGTACTTTTTTAAACTGAACCTAAGAGAAATATTATATGTTCAAACTTAAAAGAAAAAACTCAAGGTGTAAGATATAGGTATAAAATTAAATTTTACTACATTAGCACGAAGAAAGAATAAATAGAAAGTAATAATAGGGCAGGGTGTTAGATTAATAAGCGTACTAAACAAAATTCAAGTTTTCCACAATTATTTTTGATAACTTAAGAATTGCTTTATAAAAATTTCTATGATTTTGTACTATATTAACGTCATCTTAATTCCTAGTAATTAACATTTTCTTTAGTGGGAAGATTGATTAGGATACATGGATGGATAAGCTATACTATTATTTATTGTATTGTGCAAATGTCTTAAGTGAATTGATACTATCAATTCGAAATCACCAACATTTCATGGTATTTGTATACAGAACTTTTTTTTGTTATAAGGGTAGTAAATGACACTTATATCGACAAACTAAACAAATATATTCCATTCATATTTAGAAATTCTTTATGGAAGATATTTTGCCTAAATATTTAAAAATGTTTAGCCAAATTTATTATGGATATCGTTATAAATTTGAAGTAAAAATTAGTTTCGGAAGTTTATTATTTATGGAATTTTGGCTGATATATATATATTTTAGTGGTAATTTAATTTGTTTGCTTCAAAAATTGTCACCATAACTAAAATAGCAATAGGTAATGGATTTAATTTTTGTACTAAATTGAATTTGATGATAAAATCATCGCATCGATTCGAAAGCATACTGCAACAATGGAAATTCATTTTACATACAGACATGCTTACTGATTTCATTAACTAACCTTCTATAATGTAATAAAAACAATAAGTTTAGAAAATGCTACTAATAAAATTTTCGCTTCGCAATAATTCAATTGCTTATTAGGCATCCTGCCTATCTCAACTTTATCTCTTATTAAATATAATCCAAGTCACATAATTTTTTGCGACTGACAAAATTTTCAAATATTCTTTTAATTTGCAATTATTATCTTTACTCTACTTCCTTTTCGTTCTAATTTCCTATTATAACTTCGATACTTTTTCCAGCACAAAATATATATATATATATATATTATATATAATATATAATATAATATATAGAGGATAATTAGATACGGCCGCGACACAATGGAAGGTATCCAGTATCCACCTAGGGCTAAAATCGGCGAATGCTTTTGCTATTAGTAGTATAGGCAAAGAAAATAGAATCCTTGGTTAACAAGGTGCTTGGAGAAAATATATTGTTATGGAATATACATAAGATGCACCACCAATCATAGTAGATATAATTATTATTTTATGTACACACCTGTTTGTAAATCCAGTACATATATAAATTAGGTTAATTTCCATCGTAGTCGTGGTAATCAATTATAAATCTAGCGTCTTGTAATTGTATGGTTCCAAAATAAGTTGCCTCGATAAGTTTTCGATACTATTTCAAAGGGGTGAAGACTTAATGTAGTTCATATTAAATAAATGAATTGGTGGTCCATGGAGACGAGAGAGTTGTTGATAACAACTTTCTTTGTGTTATTTTTCGTCAAGTCAAATCAATAAAATCATATTTCTGTAATATATCCAATATCGGGGGATTTCCTTTGTGAATTGATGTATTCTAGCATCGGCCTAGAAAATATACAGAAGAAACGTGAAGATTGATAAGAGGAAATTTGCTGTGTTAACATACCTTGATATATTTTCTTATGTGGAATCATATGTCTTTGCTGTTTTGAGTATAATGACACATTTTGGATGCTTTTCTGATATCAGCGTTATTCTCCTAATGTGGATCCTTTCTACAACATTTTTGGTTTGTCACTACCAGGAAACGCCATTCTGAAGTATTTTTGGTTTTCTGCAAGCTGATGTTCGAAGTATTTCGTTAAAGTAATGTTTAAATTTCTGTGTAAATAAGTATTTAACATTTCGAACAGTTTCAGGTTACTCTTCATATTTGTAAATGATAGTTGATATTGAAATTTTAATATGTATAGGTTAATAGATATCGATGGTGGTTCTGTCTTATGACAGCGGGATAGTAGATAATATTTGATTTAAACATACTGAATAAGTATACTCACCTTGAGTAAGAGTCTTATACTCTTTAAAATGTTTTAATATATGTGTTATTATAGGACAAATTGTGATGTTTTGATATTCATACTGTTGTTTATTAATATAAACGCATTTAATACAATGGTTGATTAAAAAACAAATTAGAAATTCAATATTTAACAAAGAAAAAGTATAATAATATACAATTTAGGAGACAAAACACAGCCATCTAGCGAAGTGGGAATGTATTTTTGAATATCATTAAACATATAAAAATAAGTATCCGTAAAGAAAAGCCAGATTTAAGTATAAAGTTTTATTTATTTTTTAAAAACATCTAAAAAATTTATTTAAAAATCACAAGAATATATTAGTTTGTTTTAGGGATGTTCTTCTGTGATTAAGTGAACAAAAAAGAGTCGCATTAGACGAAATTATAACAAAATGTATTTGAAGCCGTGTCACACATGGGGCTATTAACGATAAAATTAGAAAAAAAACAACATTTTTTTTGATACGTGTAAAAAAGGGCTATTGTTTGTCGAGAAAGGTTTTTGTTTAGAGTAAGAGACGAAATCCATTATCTAATTTGCAAGTATTATATAATTTGAGAATCACGTACTTCCTATATGTATCAAATTGCACGTTATAATCAAATAATTTCGTTGAAAAATCAGGACCTAGTAAATTTGAGCAATAAAAAGAAAATTAGAAGAATGTGAGTCTGTGATTAGCTTGCTACTGGTATACTGTCATAAAACGTCTACCATTCAACAGAATGATTGACGAAATATGCATGGAGCGATGTCGTGGGCAAACGCTAGTAACATTTAAAATAATTCTAAGAGAGCTACAAAAAACTACAAGTAAAATAAATACGTTTTAAGTATATAACGAGAGAAGCCGATAGTAGCAATAACAATTACAACAGCACTTTGATGGCTTTATTCCTTTACTAAAAAAATGTCTTATCCAGTATCAGGTACAAAAGAAATTTCTTTTTTTTAACAAACGAAAAGTGCCGGCTTTATATAAAAGCCGAGAATTGTGCTGACACCGTCGCGTCGAGAACTTTGGGTAATTTTAAATGGGTAACTAGTAGATCTTGAGAAAAAGGTCATAAACGTGAATTGACAGTTTCTCAAAAGTAGCGGAATATATCTTTATGTATAGTTTTCATCCTAATGATAGATACATTTTGGATTATCTTACTAAAAAGCTCTCCTTTATATGTTTTTGTTTTATCAATCCCATTTTTTTATCGTTTTTTCTAGTTTTAATTTTGCATTTTTTAAGAATCTCTGTTTGGAAAGAAAGTAGTGAAGTGCGCATCGGCTATTGGTCGAGTAGACATCATGTCTGGTAACATTCGTAAACACAGACATGAGTTTGAGGCGATTAATTCGCTATGTGCCAAAGAGAAACTATATTTATCCTTTGCAAGATAAACTTTTTAACATTACGTATAATTTTTAACATTTTGTATAGCAAAATTTTTGTTTAAGTTTTTTTAAGTTTTCTATTGGGCGAACTATTTGTCCATTGTGAAACCTAGCTACAGTTTTGTGAGGATCAAGACCTTGTTTTCTTGTTTTCCCTTTATATACTACTCACACAAAGTCAAATTATGAATGTTATCTACAGAGTGTTATTTATTCTTAGCATTGTGTACTTATTCTGAAGATTCCTAGACTAATTTTAAGCCGAAATATTAGAGGATTATTTGCTTCTTTTTTCTTAATATGGTGGCTGCTACACTTATTTTTACCAAAAGCACATAGAAAATTTGTAAAGGAGTTGTACAGGACTGGAAGTATAGCAGCAGGCTGCGTCTAGAGTCGGAAGAACTTCTTTTTTTCAATTTTACGTAATTAAAAATGGATTTATTTATATCCTAATTGAAAAAAAAACACTGAAATTTAGTGGAATATTTCAAATTATATTTCCGATTTTTCGTGAAAATCCAAATAAACATGAGAATTAGAGCGTTGTACATTGTAGAGTATAATATCAAATTAATATGCACTTTATAATTATGAAAAACATTTAAGCTATTCGCTTGTCTTTTTGTTTGTAAAATCCCTTCTAGCTTCTTCAATTTTAAATATCCGTGATATTTATACCAAAATGGCCAGCATTCACTATAGATTCCTTTAAAACAATAAGGAAATATATTGACATTTTTTGTTTCCTTTGAAGTAACTAAATACTTAAAAAAGAGTGTTACGGAGCAATATGTCATGCACTTCAAATCCGTATCCCATTCAGTAATTACTGCAATGTAGAGATTATGAGATACCACGACACAAGCAGACCGAGTTCTGCCCTGGCATCTCATTAATCTTGTTAATTGGCAGTTGTCAGTACCGCTGTATATAGGTTTATACGTACCAGATTCATAGTAGATATCGCGTTCCGATAACTTAACACAAATTGGGAAGTCAGGACAGAACATTAAAATTTCTATGGTGTCTTGTAGTTTCATTCGTTAGTAAATACCCATCATCTGTTCAATTTAATGTTGGATCATGATGAGGCTATAAATGCAATTCTGATAATCAGTCTATAATTTACATGTTTTGTTTGAACAGAAACATTTAGAGGTGGTTTGTATAGCTTAAATATTTACTTTAAAATTATATATCTGAACTAGTTCATTTCTCTGCAATTTCCAGCAGGCGCATCTTAGGAATGAAGTTGAGGCTAAGAAAACTATACATTTTACAAAATAAATAAAATTTAAAAAGTTTTTCTAAGCCGGAATATATACAGCATCTTTTAATAGGACTTGGCAGCTGTAACAGAACAAGCAAAACCAAACTGTTAGTAATTATTCCATTCACAAAAGGAATTAGAGGTAAAAAAGATCAGACAGCGTGTTGTGCAATCGCATCAAACTATATACATACTTAGTTCATAAATGCCTGCAGCCATCATCCACACACAGGATTTTAAATAGATTATTAGTCTGTGCATTTAATGTACATAGATATTCCTGCAATAGTTAGTGTATACATACAGTCTAGTCAAAACGTAATTATAACTACGTGCAGGATTAAAGGATACAAGCACAGGGAAGGTAAATATGCCTATTTTCGCTTCCCTTATCACGGTAATTATGTTAAATAATTACATACGGCATAAATTTAATCGTTATCAGTTAAGAAGCGCGAGACCGCTTATCCTTTGCAACGATAAAATCCTAGGTTCCGTAATTACGACCTCCCATAGCACAATAAATTAGGGAGTTAATGACAAAAGAATTATCTACTGTATTCTATCTTTCCTGGAAAGTTGCTGCGCTGATTGCAATCAACTGCTAAATATGGTTATTTTAGAAACTTCTCTTCGCCATTTTTTCACTGGAATGTATGTGGTTGACCAGAGTAATTACCAGGACATTCAGTTTCATGAAAAATTCTATTCTGATTTACAGACGTAGTACAACGTATATTTATTTTGCGGATTCAAAAATCTCGTTAAACTAGATATAATTGTTTGTTGACTAAAAGGGCTTTAATAATTTAGCATGCTATATGCGGTTTGATCGTTTCCGTTTATACTATAGTTCGCTATCTCAACAATTTGAATTAACTGAGTTTGCCACTTCAAACATACAATTGCTTTTCGAATAGTTACAATTGTTCATAAATTTAAATCGAAACACAACTCTGACCCTCACGATCTGCTCCTATTGTAGTACTGTAAATGTAAAAGCCATCGGGCAACTTTACTCCGGTAAAATAAGCCCTTCACAAACGGAATCTCTTCCTAATGAAAAGCGGCTTTGGTAAAACAGAGAAAATATGTTGCTACTTTTATGTAATATTAGTTAAGTTTTGAAATTTGATTGTATTGTAGCAAATATTTTGAGAAACCAGAAAAATAAATTAACCATTACTTTAATAAGAGCAGGTATTAGATGTAGAAATCAAAACTGTAACCGGTTTTGAAAACAGTTTTTAGAACCGATTGCGAAGCCATTTATAAGTACTGATATCTAAACCAAGATTTAACCAGCTTGTTTGACTAAATAACATTTTTTAATTGCGAACGTGTTTCAACTTATTGCCATTAGTAGATAAATTGTAACAGCTTTAAAAAAAAAATACAAAATTTCAATAACCAATTGCAGCAGCATTTTCCTGCTAGTTTTATATGTTTCAAATTCGCTAGTTAAATATCTTCCCATGAGATTTGTTTTTAAATCGTCGTACTTCATTTTTAATATTTTTTTTCTACCTCTTATTATTTGATTGTACGTAGAAATGCACACATAATTTTCCCAAGCTATTCTAAACTTAGTGCGTCTTTTCCTTTTCAGATATTTTTTATAACATGAGATACTTTAACGTTTGATATTTGATTGATAATTATTACATATGAGAATTTAGGTTCAAACCGCAAGTTACCCAAACTGACCAAGCATAGATCATGATATTGCCGTGTAAAGTTTCTATTATGCACATGAGCATCTGCCTTAAATTGTAATAGAATGTCTGAAGTGGGAATAAAAACAGATCTTATATCTTACTGACTAATTTAGGGAACCAAAGTCAGATAGACGAAAAAATAATCAAAAAAAGAAATAAAATTATAAGGGCTGGTTTTTAGTTTAGTTTTTCTAAGGAAAAGCTCACGGCAATACCTGCCTCAGATTAGCTGACTAAAAGTACATAGAGTAATAAAAAAATAATTGTGATATCTTATTTTTGATATAACACAAAAGAATTTTATTTATAGGTTATTTCCATTTTTAACAGTTAGGAAGTGTTCGTTCAGGAGAGGTAAATATAGTTGTTTTTAACGCATCTGTTGGAGAGGGGTGTAAATACATTGCTTTTAATGCTGCCGGATCTCGCATCCGTTGCGAGGAAGTGTTTATTAGGAAAGGGTTGCTGCTTTTCTAGGGAAGTGTAATGTTATTTACTCGTGAATTCACTACGTAATATATAGGATTCATATGCGTTACGAATTTGAGTAATTTGTGTTTCGTATTTTCACTGCATTCTTTATAATGGTAAAGCTGGCAAGGTAAAAGACCTGCGAAATTTTGTCTGTATGTTTAGAAAGGTACAGTTTTGCAAGCTCTTATAAGTCAATAGTAGATACATTAAACATAGGATCTTTGAAATTTTTGTCTGAATTATCATGAGTAATACTAGCTTTGTTCTTTTTGTTGCTTTGCCTTAGAACACAAAAGCACGGACATAGGTCAAAAAGATTTGATGTTTTATTTATTTGGAGGTAGGAAGCAATAGTACATATAATTCTTGTTCTATTTTTATCGGAAAAAAATACGACATGACACGAATTGCTGTTTGCATTGAAAATTTGAAATTATCAGAGGAGATGGATTTTTACTGAAGAAACGAAGATTACTCACAAATACAGCGCAGTCATAACGTACACCATCCATATGTTTTTTTTATCTTATCATTTTCGTGCTACTACGCAAAACTTTGTTTTATGAAACATCATGTTTCGTCATGCCTACATGTTTGCGTTTTGCGTTGCGACGTAAAGGCACAAGAAAACCAAGCTATTAATTCCAAAATTTTAAAAACATCAAAAACAAAGCTCTACACATCCGAAAACAACGCATTTACACAGTTCTCTCACAGATCTGTATTATACACATATAAAACGAATGCGTCTGCGTTTGTTGCAAAACCACACTGAAACCCATAGTCAATTTGATAAACTCAAGCCACCCATAACTAAACATAGAAAAAAAATAATGAAATCTTGGGGTGTCAAATATCTCACCATTAGTCAAGTGTTATTTGAAAACCGGATAGTAATTAAGAGTTAAAGAATGCTTTTGTCTTCAATTTATTAAACATATACATTTAGACTTCTTAATAACTCTTTATTACATCCTTTCTAAGAAAAGTGTCGTAACACGTTTTCTATCGTTATATCACACGCGCCCTTGTATACGTATTATCTAATTAACACAGCAGAGATGTCTTGATTACATTAATTAAATAGATTTGGAACAATAACGCATACGTGGAACCCACCAAAAAAGGAAACACAGATGTAATAATGTGTCAGCTGCGAGTGATATCCCAAATGAGAAAGATACTTACTTAATTGATGATATATTTTGTAGACGGTCTTCTTTTGTCTTCGTGTATAACGTTATCAGATGTTAAACAAACTAAAATCGCAGGTAGTAGCCAGATCGAAACAAAATAAATTAAACTGTTATCTTACTCAATCTAACCGCAGACAGGCTCCGTTCCTACTGTTTCGTTGTATTCTATTTTTCTCTTTCTTTTTTTCCTCTGGTTAATTCTTCAGGTCTTACCACACACACGATCGTATGAGATAGCTTTCGTATTCAAATGGGAACTTTACAAGCGCAAACTCGGCTCATAAATAAAGGGGCATATGTTTCCTACTATTAAAGCAGATGCATCTATACGAGTTGCATCTTCTTTCGGGTGTTTCATTGTGAGCCCTTAAAAAATAAGAAGTGGGAGCGAAATACAAGTAAAAGCTGAATGCTTTAAATGAAAGTGAAACGATGAAATAATGGTTACCATAAATATTTAGGTGATATATCACTCAGTGTTGGCTGCGAACTAATGGAACGTCAGTATGTAAATTACTTATTGTAGTGTATGTAACATTTGTAGGGTACACCACTGTACTAATAAACGACATGTACTGTTTTCACTAATATGTATGTTTGAAATTATCGCCGGGCATCCGTTAAAAAAACCTATGCCTTGATTAAGTTCATTCAAGCACTTGCTTTTGTAGATTTTCTTGATCTCTGTTCTTTAAAAAAGTTGGGGTATTTAGCGGCAGCCCCGACGAAAGGGGGGAGAGGATGGGGAGGGGGTGAATGGGGTAATTTTTTTTTAGGGGCCCGGTCCTTTTGGTTATAATTTTGAAGACTTTTATTTATTATTTTTATTTTTTATTTATTTATTAGTTATTATTATCAATTTAAAACTACAATAATTCATCTATGCAATCGCCACTTTTTCTTCCAGCTACAATAGAAAACCAACCTCGGGTCTTGTCAAAACATTTCTTGGCGGGCACGTGACTGTTTTGCCGATTTTTTTCTTTTATAACTTATAAGCGCACATTCAAGCGAGTAACAGCTGTGACAAAAGAACATGCCAACAGCTAGCAAATTTTGAATGTGTGCACCCTATCGCCATCTTTTTTGAGCTCGTTTTACCCAATAGCGGTCAATAAACGGACTGAAGCTCACAACTTTGCCCCTCTGAAGTCAAAGATACCAACGCCGTTTGTCTGTTCTTGTTGCGATCTTTCTTGACGTAACATTCAATTCAATGTAAACTTGAATGATTTGAGTTGCAAGAGAACTAGACTTTAAGATACTAATTAAGAGATATGGCTCGGCGAAAGCAAGAAAAGCCCAATTTTAAAATATATATTAGATATAGATTAAAATATGTGTTAACAAAATTGTGTTGCATTAGATCTTATATGTGGTATAGAATTATATTTCATTTTATTTTTATTAACAAAAATATCTGCATGAGTTTTTTTATTCGCTTTATTTGCATCTTAAATAATGTCTATAGTTATTTATTATATTTATTTAATGGAAAAATATAGGATATTAGGAGAGTATTTACTATAATTTGTTCATTACGTATTGCTGTGTACTGATGGTACCAAAGAAAATGCAAAATGAAAAATTAAATTAGCTAGCTCAACGGATAAAAATTAAAGGCGCAAAAGAACAATTAAACTCAGGGTTACCCTCGTAAATTAAACTAATCACGAAAAGTAAATTGTGGGTGAAAGAAATCTGACTTTCTTTAATACCCCAAAAATTGAAAAGGTTTAATCGAAAATAAAAGAACAGAATTTTAAATGACGTTAATTAACAAACAAGAATTTATTATATAAAAAAAAGAAAAAAAAACATTTAGTTATAAATTGCAGGAAAAGAACCATGAGCTTAGTGCTCTGGCCGAAATCAAAAACTGCATTAGACTCTAATTTACAAAAGGACAATGCTAAATCCTTTATCAAAGCAAAAAGGTAAAGTAGTTCAGGAAGATAGTCCTATTTATATCAATTCAATCCACCTGGTTTCAAAATTAAACAAACTAAATTAAACGTGGACAATTCAAGTAAATTAATAAAATGAAAACTAAAAGCAAACACAAAGCTTCTATTCACCCAACCCGAGTTGATTAATAAATCAAAAACTAATCAGCAAACTAGAAAATGGAAAAAATGAACTCTTTAAACTAAATATATCTTCCTGCACGAAATAATAAATGATCTTATATCTAAATTGTGTACACAGCAATATAATAACAATTATTATCAAACGAGTTTCTTGATGGACGAAATAAATCAAAAAACGCGAATTCAAATCTTTAAATCAATTGAAATAACAAAATGGCAGCAATGAAATACAAATTTACATCTACTTACTCTTTAACGTCTATCGAGAAACTAGTTCTTACAATGTTAAACAGTCGCATACATATATCAACAGCTGCGTGCGCTACGCCTAAACGCACAGATCATCGAAGAATAATATACAAGAAAGGACATTGAACAACATGAGCAAATAAAAATATATAAAAGAGTGAAATTTATTAAAAACAACAGAACATATAAATAAATAAATTAAACAATCCAAAACATTAACTAAATCTTATACAAAATAAAATATCTGAGAAAACTTTCCCGAAACATTGATAAAGGCAAATCGGAACACAATGAACACAAATAAATTTACGAAAATCGGGGTGCCAGGCCACAGCAGTATGTATGTAATATGTATGTATGTATGTCCTCAAATCAGCAGTTATTATTTCACATGTAATCAATTACTTTTCTATAACAGTTTTGAATTCTCGTTATATTTTGGATATTTACCTATTAGCTTGTAAGTCTATGCTGCCAAATTTTATGATACCCTTAACTTACCATTGCATATAGATACCGAAGCCTGCTAATTCTTTTGGGAATTCCAAATTACAATAATAAGAAAAATGGTGGATATAATAAGGGAGGGCGGGAGGCGAGTGGGCGTAAAGTGTAACCTCCCTGGACCCGAACTTTCCAAGAACGCCTTTCCGATACCAACTATTTCCTTTGAAATAACTTGGAAAGTAGATAGCACTGATCAAATCGTTTTGAAATTTGTGAAATTAGAAATCGCCAATAGCAAATGGTACTAAACAATATATTATGCCAAGCGAATACATGGTATAATCATGTTTTAACAAAACATAAATGTATGTGGAAACTCATTGAATGTGGTTGGTGATTGTAATGATTGTATGTATAAATAAATGTTTTTTCATTTATAAAAATGTATTTAGGTATTATATTTTTTTAAAACATGTTTCGACTGAGGGCAATTGCCTTAGTAGTAAAGTCTTAGTTCTTTGTATCTGTTGGCTGGTGTCTCTAACAATTTTAATTTGTTGTTTGTTACATGGTAATTTATTTGTGATTTACTTTAAGTGATTTTTTATCCTTGGCATTTTCGATATTGACGTTTTTTAAAACCTGAAGATGGTAATTACCCTCAGCGGAAGTATATTGTTTTAAATAATAAAATAAATCACAAAAACAAGAAAGTTTAAAAACCTGGAAGGGTCAAAGAAACATAAGGAAGAAGAAATAAAGGAGATATGGGAAGAGATATGAACAAATAATTACCGTCAATTACAAAGCGAATAAACAAGAAATTAAATGTAAATGGAATAGCCAACGAACTTTGGAAATATGCCGATAAATACACACATCAGAAACTGCATGCGCTTATATGTGAAGTATGGAGAAAGGAAACGTTACCCAACGATTGAAACAGAATAACCATAACACCGATTCACAAAAAGGTGATAAAGAGCTCTGCCAAAATTATAGAGGTATATCCCTTCTAAATACGTAAAGAAGTACAGCAGATGCGATACATATCATGCAACAAATCATAGAGAAAGCATATGGGCATGATATCGAATTACATATTGCATTTATCGACTTTAGGAACGCTTTTGATGTAATAAATAGATCAAAGATAATAGACGAACTTGACTGTATGGGTATGCCGAGTAAGTTGGTGAATCTAATCAAATGCACATTAATCAACACCGAAGCAGAAGTTAAAATAAAAAACACTAACAAGGGAATTTAAAACCAACGTAGGAGTGAAGCAGGGCGATACATTATCTCCAGTGTTATTCAATCTAATATTAGAAAGAATAATAGCAAAGGCCGGAGTAAAGGGAACGTTAATTACTAAAAATACGCAGTTAATAGCATATGCCGACGACATAACAATAATCAGCAGAACTAAGCAGCATTTGATAAGATATATAAGATACTGGACATTGATGAGCAAGCAAAGGCTTAGGGACTGCAGCTCAACGAACACAAAACTAAGTACTTACGGCTAAGTAAAAATCATACAAAGAAATCCTTCTTGCAAGCTGGAACCTATAATATCAAAGAAGTAGATAACTTTAGATTCCTCGGTGTGACTGTGCATGGCATTCCGAACAAACATTCTGCTATTGAAGGAAGAATTATAACGGATATAAAGTATTTAATATACACGGAAAACTGTTAAGAAATAAGGCATTAACGATAAAAACCAAAATAGCGATTTATAAAACTCTGATTCGGCCGGTGGTAACGTATGGCATGCAAACAGTAACAATGAATAAACGTGATATGGAAGAACTGAGATGATTTAAGAGGAAGATAATGAGACGTATCATGGTACCGATAAAAGATGAAGACAGCTTCCGAAGGAGAACAAATAAAGAAGTGGAAGAGGTATTAGCTGGAGAGACACGTGAGAGCTTTAAGGCTAAAATGATTTGGGCATGTCGAGAGAAGCCACCAGCTAAAAACAATCAAGAAAATTTACAAATTGGATACCATCCCTTCAAAGATATAGAGGCCGACCCAGAAACACTTGGCGACAGGAAATAATTGCAGACTTCCACCAGATGGGAGTGGAGAACTGGGATAGTCAACGCAAGGATAGGAAATTGTGGAGTGCAGTGGTACAGACAGGAAACAAAAGTTTGCGTAATGTTGTAGAATAACAGGAGTGATCCCCTAAAAACGGATTGAAATCATCTTCTGGATGGGTTATGACCCATAGCGGCTGCTACAGCCTATATACCGCAGAAGCTACATCAACTACGAACAGAAGCGTGCGCTTCATGCATATAACGACGTATCTAGCTGTTTGGAGTTTGGATGGCTCCTGCGGTATATAATAAATACATTTGTATGAATTAAAGGACATTTATTTATACATACAACCACCAAAAGTTATTAACTTTAGCAAAATTTATAATCCAATATATGATCTAAGAGATATAAGTTATAAGCAGGAATTTCAAAAGCCATATATGTACATACATTAACTGTAATTAAATTTTATATATGCTGTGGGAATTTTGTTTGTATTTCTAAATAACCGCTGGAGCATCTCCTAAAATGTGAGCATGCGAAAGAGTTTCCACCTTAATTTATCCTCCAAAGTTTCCCGAAAACCTTCAGGTCTTGTTTTAGGTAGGACGTAGTATAGGACGTCCATTTTCATCATTTGATAAGGTTTCACATCGCCCTTCGCGCTATAAGAGCTTAGCCGTGTAACGTAATTCTGTAATGAAAGGAAGCAATAGCCGAATTCCGTAAAATAAGAGAATACAAATTACAAAACCTTTTCAGCAATGTACCGGCAGTATATTTATTGTTCGACTTTCTTTCATGGAAGGTGAAAACAGAAATGAAATTTTGTTTCTGTAATTTCATCGTTAATTAAATTACTTTGATCTCTTTAGATTTGATGTTAATTCACGGGCTTTACATTCAAAAAGACGGACAAATTAAAATGACAGAGTCTCTTGTAACGTTAAGCGTCCTGGTTTTTTTTTTCCATCGACACACCTATGTAATTTCCAGAAAGGGCACCGGCGAAAATTAGAGTGTTCTCAGTTTTTATGTCCGGAATTTTACGAGTTCCAGGTTCCCTTTTATTTCGTGAATATTTTCCGGTTAAAGAGCTACTCTGGCATCATAAAAACTTCAAACTTAAAGCGCTAAACCACTTAACTACAAATTGCAAGAGAGCTTCCACGATCTAATGCGCCCGCTTCGATTTTCCTTGAAGGAAGTATAGTTCACTATTAAGGGATTGTTCGCGTATTCCAATTTAATGAAGAAAATTTTTAATTTTACTGTTTGCAGTCGTGATGAGAAAAACAATTTACACGTTGCATATACAACGTCGTTTCATCGACAACTATATGTATATGTTCTACTAATGATGTAGAGACGAAAATTCAATATATTTTGCTAGTCGAGCTGTGAAAATAAACGTCTGGGCAGACCTTTTAATTTAATGTAAACTAAGTTTGATTGGGATGTACGGAAGTAGTGAAATATATGTGCGGTAAATGTGACTATGTTGAATATGTGAATTGATAATGTGGTGCATTTCTTAAATAGCTAACTATAATCACCTATTAATCAACAATGATTGAAGTAGTTCAATGCAGTAAGATAAGTAATATGGCAGTGTACTGTGACATTAATAAATACTAAATAAGCGTATAAAGATCATACACAACTTCACAACTACATAACATCTATTTACAACAACGTGAAATTTTAATCCATGTGTTCCGTTCGCCTGTACTATATACCGCACTGCTTACTACGCGCCGCAATACAATGTTCTGATAGAAACCAGACAAAGCCTTTCACGCTAAGCATATAAGAGAAAAGAGAAGCAGCATAACGGAATACATCATTTTAATTTTTATTCTAACCGACGGCGCCGTTGACGCAAAGCCGGCGTCGAAACTTCAAAATGTCATCCGGGGTTTTCAGTGACACGTCACTTTTTGCTTGTAATGCCGTCGTTCGGCGTAAAATATTGATGTCCTAAGCTCCATACGGGTTAACTCTAAAATGAAATGTCAGTTATATACCTACCCTTACTCCCGTTACGCCTTTATGTTAAATTAAAAATATTTGGTAAAATTTATTTAAAAATCGTTGTATTTATATGTCAGCACAATTTAGATGTTTTTGGGATATTCACCACATTCACATTTTTATGTAAAATAACTTTAGTGCTTTAAGGGATGCAAAGTAGGTTTTTAGGCAATTTTTGTAATTAGGTTTCTAGTGTATAATAAAATATAAAACAATTACTTCTTCCTCCGCCTTGTTCGGCCTTATGTACCTACATTTCATGCCTTTATATGTTAAATAACGAACAACGTCGATAATAGATTACTAGATTTAATTATGTCTGACTTGAAATGTGCGGTACTACACGATACTTCTTCATTTGTAAGAGAGGATAATGTCAGAGCTGCTATCAAAAAATTAAAATATCGATATACTGCTGGTAGCGATCAAATTCCTGCCTTTTTAATCAAAGACTGCGCATATATACTAGCTGTTCCACTTGCTAAAATTTTTAATCTAGCGCTAAAAACTTCGACGTTTCCCGATGTATGGAAGATAACGAAAATTATTGCTATACTAAAAAGCGGAGTCATCTAACAGAAAATTATCGTCCTATCGCCATATTATCCAATTTCTCAAAAAAAATCGAAATGTTGCTCTATTCTAAGATCTATCCTTGTTTAGAGCTAGTATCTCACCGTTCCAACATGGTTTTATGGAAGGTAGATCGACGATTACTAACTTAGCAATATTCCATCAGTATCTTTCCAGGGAACTAGATTCGGGTAAACAGGTCGACGTATTGTACACTAACTTCTTGAAAGTGTTTGATCGTATTAATCACGCACTTATCTTACAAAAGTTGTCTGTCATCGGGTTTAGTGATTCTTTAGTTAATCTATTTGGTAACTACCTAACATCCAAAATCTAAACTGTTTAGCTACAATGGTTATACTTCGGAGTTATACGTTGCAACATTAGGTGTTCCACAGTGCTCCAATTTGGGTCCTTTGCTGTTTTTGATTTTTATAAATGATCTTCCCGGCGTCATTTTGTCTCACAAACTCTTATTTGCAGACGATTTAAAATAATACCGAAGCATCAGCGATTCTAGTGATTGTGTACTGCTTTGCAGACAGATTTAAATCGGCTCTCTTCATGGTGTGAATCCAATAGCTTGCCCCTGAAGATAGAGAAATGTAAGATTGTTACTTTTGCTAGAAAACTTAATTTCATGACGTATAATTGCAATATAGACAACGTCAACTTGGCCCGGACCGATCTTGTTAGGGACTTGTTGGCAATAGCTATAATAGACAAAAATATTTTGAGTTGGAATTTAATATTTGGGAACTATGTCCTGCTTGATCTGAAACTTATTTATCATTTGCTTTCGAGTTTTTAAAATCTAGTATGGTATTGTAGCTGAGTCAAAAATGTTTCCGTTTCAGGTACCTTTTCCGTCCAATGTCTGCTAAAATATTGCTAGAAAATGTGTTGTTCAAAATGAAAAGATATGTCGGTATGTAAATATTCAGAGCTATCAACCCTTTGATAAAATCCATTGTGACTAGTTTTTCCGCCTATTATAAACTACGTCATTATTATCAAAGTTGGTCGATCAGTCTAAAAATTTACATAACCTCCTACTAACTTTTTGTCCTAACCAATTTTTCTTAATAACATATTAACGTACTGTGAACGCAAATAGTACTTTACCTGAAACGAAATTGACAAAAATGTATTTTATCAAAGTAGGCCGATAACTGAAAATTTGCCTACTAACATAAATTTTCATTCTAAACAAGGTTTGTTGATAACATTTTGGCATACTGCCAAAAGAAAAGGTATTTTACCTGAAACCAAAACAGTTTTGAGTCAATTCAAAATCGGAAGCAAACGATAAAAAAGTTTCATACCAAGCAGGACTTATTTACCAACTATTAAATTCCAATTCAAAAATTGTTTGTCCATCATACTTATTGTCAACTCCATTCGTGGACACACTGTACAATGAATCCAATAATTTTACCCCATGTGCTTCCAACGACTATATGCTGTTTGGAATAAATCCAAAATTATGATGTATAAAGTCTGTACGATATTTTAAATTTGCATTTGCAAGTAATATGTGTCACAATAATGATTGTGCAAAATCATCTAAGGAATATAATTAAATGTTTCGTTATCTTGTAATTCTGAAAATAAAATTTTGTATTTATGTGGCAGTATTGGCAACTCAAGACACTTTTTTTTGTAATTTCTCTATAACATCTTTATATTTGTCGCTAGTTTTTGATAGTACTCATATTTCTTTTTGTTCTTTAATGTTACTACTACTACAAATAATGAATGCGGAATAAATTAGATAACCATAATGAAATTACTTTCCATTAAAATTGGTATGGTAGACTAGTATAATTCCACGCACCTAGTATAATTGGGCGGAGTAAAACGCAAACAAGGATGGATTGTACACTTTTGTCGTTGAGTGATTATAACGTAGCCAATCATAGTTCTGGTGGGAAACCAAAGTTAAAGGTCTTAGGAGGAATATCTGACTTCATTTCATCACCATTATTTTGACTTCTGAAAAATCACCAATTACTTAACATATTACTTATAGAATTTAGTAAAAGGGATGGGCTTTATTAGGTAATCACGAAGATCTAATACAAATGAATGAGTAGAGAATCAATAGAAATTTACCAAAGTAAAAATAACCTTGAACAAGCAGGGCAATAAAGCAGGGATCAAAAATGTTAGCCACCTTGTTATCTAGTGCAAGGGATAGAAACGCAACATACGCGGAAAGTAATGCCATTACCTATGTAAAATTGCCAAATAACTTGATTTTATAAGGATGTCAGCCACAGAAATTGGCGAAACGTCAGGTAATAATCTAAATCTAAATGGAAAGCTATTAATTAAGCTATTTATAAAATACACACTTCCATCGCACCTTTTACCTCACTTGGATGCGATATACCCCAATGTGTACACCGAAATATAATATCTACACTGTCAACCACAGAAATTGTACACGATGTAGACTCGATGCTCTGGTACGAGCATTACTTGACTCTCATGTTGTACCTGTGCATATGGGTATATAATGTCGAGTAGATTAATGTAATCCCATACGGACTCACAAAATCCTGATAGAGCGACGGAATATAAACGTAACTGTAACGTATAATGTATATCACGACTTGATTACTAGAGTGGTAGTTTAGAAACCGCAAGAACATCAGCAGTAGCAGTGGAACGGCGCTTTTGGCTCTATTCACTCCAACGAACATCTACGTCGTGGTACAAGAATTACGATATCTCAAGACGAAAACTTGAGTCTCACGAAGGCGTAGGAGTAGAAATACGGAACTGCAACTCGAAACTGTTTGGTCTGTCGTTGGATTTACCGTACTATTGCAGTACAAACGGCTTAATTAGTACGCGGCGAAGAGGAGTCCAATCAAACGATTTACGTCAATGTACTGAAAAAGTACTCACCTCATCGTACTCTTAAACAGGACTTGTTTAATCGGAAAGGAGGCCAACTTTGAATTGAACTTAATTCCGTGGCTATACTATTGTCATTCCGTTTAAGGATGTACTTTTGTAAATGTCAGGTTAACTTATACTCTTCGTTGGAGGCACATCGGCTAATTTAGTCTGCATTAAGTAGTCACTGGCTATTCTTTTACTCGGATATATACTTATTTACTTCTAGATTTATTAATACTTATATACCGTATCCATTGTTATCGATGCTCTCACAATAAGAGAAATGAAAAAGTAATTTCAACATTGTTTGTAGTTTTAAATGTTAAACATTGATCTAGCCACTAAATGATCAAACGAATGCAGAAAAATGTTAAATTAAACATTTGTAAGATTAAAATAACATTTTAAGTATAAATTTAATATTAAAACCCATTGGTGGTATTCGACAGAAAACATATATTCAATTGACTGATAAATGGTTAGCTGAACAATTTTTTTTTGTACTCGATGTGCATTATTTCCACCTACGTTATCTCTAGGGCTGTATATTAATTGCTTAAATTAAGAAAACATTAGCATTTTTTATGCTGACTGCAATGGTAAAGTCAAAAAAACAATCGAATTTAATATCGAACATCCAGTATATTTTTATGCACGTAATATTTTAAAGATAATAACAAAACATTAAGATAGGATATTTTTTTTTCATATACCCGTGGTGCAGAAAAAAATTCGATTGATTTCGTGGTATTAGCAGATTCACAATAAAAACACAAAGACTGTGTTGATTTTTTTTCTATTGATGTTTGCCAACGTCTAGTTAGCTTTATAAAAATACTTTAGATGGTGAAAAAATCTATTTGCAATAAGATATATAATTTTTTTGACATTTGCTACATAAATAATAAATTGACACTTACATTCTAGTATATTGTTTATTCATTTAATAATAGTTTTTTTTTTATCGTACCCTTTTTCAAATCTAATTTTCTTCAAAACTTCATATAATTTCTTATGGATATACCTCTTGCATGGCGCACTTTAGAAAGAAAATAATTCTTTATTTTTGTAAGTTTTTATGTTTTGTTTTTTTTCATTGTTTTGAATCGACTTTGTATACTCACATTATACATTTTTTGTATACATTTTCAGATATTTAAAACCGTTCTTAAGTCAAAATCAATATATCGTAAAAAAACCATAAAAAGGAAAAATAAACATTAATATTTGGTCTATTATATCTTCAGTATATAAAAAAAAATTGATTGTTCAATACTGCTTATAAAAAGTATATCCATTCTAAAAAAAAAAGCGGAAGTACCATTGATGCAAAACCGTCTTATGACAGAGAAGTTTCTCTTGTTATCTTTAACGTACATTTGGAGATTTGTTTCTTCTGTATAAATGTTTGAATTCATCCAAGTGATCTTATTCGTGTTAATTCGTTGTTATTTCTGTACAATAATCTGCAAATACACTACACTAATGATATTATTTTTTACAAATAATTATTGTTGGCAACGATATCATTACTTATTCATTGTTTTGCTGTTACTTATATGGAATATTAGTGTTTTTTCCAAATATTATTTCGCATTTTCAATCTCCTCTCTGCACAATGTTATACAATTAAAATTATTATTATTGTTATTTCAATATTGGATGATAAGAAATTACAGAAAAAGTCGCGGGCATCAGCTAGTATTTACTAATGAAAATATATCTTCGACCTCATTTAAACTCCATCATAATCACTTTATTGCTCGTTTAAGAGCAATAGTGTAACTAAGCTTTAATGTTGCAAATAAGGTCGTCCTTCAAAATATTCAAAACATGTAACACTTTGTAACGTACCGTTTATAGAAAAATCAACTTAATAGTCAATTTCAGTTAGCATTTATATTAAATAAATTTTTAATTTCCTTAAATTGATTTTTCTATATGTTTTGATTGCATTATTGCCGCTTTTAATTAAAAAAATTTTTTTTTTATTTAATTCTTGGTTTGCCGACGCGCGTATTCATTTCACCGATTTCAATTGCTCGCGTCCCCACTCGCGCCGCACGTTCAATGTACGCACGCTTGGTTCCCCACCAACGCCGCTCGCGTGGGGATCTCGGAATAGTATATAAGAGCGTCCGCTTAAAGCGATCGAGGTAGGCAGATCCCGACCTCCCAAACTACTAGATCGTAGTCGTCTTCTAGGTGACACGACGGTAGCTTCCCGTCTTCTCCGCGTAGCTAGAGACTGTAGTCTCCTCTGGGTGACACAGCCTAGCTCCCGCTTTCCGCAGGCGTTAGATCGTAGTCGTCCGCTGGGTGACACGACGATAGCCGGCTGTAGATCGTAGTCGTCCGTTGGGTGACACGACGATAGCCTCCCGTCTCCTCCGTGTAGCTAGAGACTGTAGTCGTCCTCTGGGTGACACAGCCTAGCTCCCGCTTTCCGCAGGCTGTTAGATCGTAGTCGTCCGCTGGGTGACACGACGATAGCCTCCCGCCTCTCACCGCGTAGCTAGAGACTGTAGTCGTCTTCTGGGTGACACAGCCTAGCTTCTGTCGACGGTGGGTCATAGATCGTAGTCGTCCCTGGGTGACACGACGTGGCCTTCCGTTGCCCGCTCGATTAGAGATTGTAGCCGACCTTAGGGTGGCACAACCTAATTTTCGTTCTCCGCCCGGTTACGCGTCGTAGTCGTCCTGAGGGTGACACGAGGTAACCCACCCCGACCGTTGTCACAGGTAACCCGGCTTACACCTCCGTCTCGGCAGCACAAGGTAATTTACTTTACATGTTATTTTTGATACACCCTGTATATTATGTGTTTTGAATTTTGATATAATACTTGCCGGCGCCCCTCACATACATGTTATATATTTTTCATCGTTAAATCTGTTTTGCTTATCATTGTTAATTTTCGTATGAAGGCCTTGTATATTTGCCGCTGTTTATATTCAATATTTTTCACTAGTAATCCGACAATCGCTTTGTCATGAATCACCGATTGTAAATATAATATTGAGAAAATATTGTTTATGTTATTAAATGTAAACTTGTAAATACTCACCTGTTTTCGTATGTGCAACGTTTTTTTTGTCCCCTGTGTCATTGTTGTTGAAGGAATAAAACACAAAAACCACTTGTTTGTTTCACTGATTTACATCACATTGTCGCGTACAAATATATTGGAATCCTGGAATTACACTCACGAACTGAAGCTACTTCAATTAGGGTAGATTTTAAATCATTTATTGTACGACGTTGAGATACGCGACAGTAAACAATTTTTAGCGCGAATACAACTGTCAATACCGCACTCGCACGAACCTTGCTGCATCTCTACGTAGGACCGCCGCTCGTGTATGCAACCGTTTAAGCAGAGAAGTAAGGTGAGTTGACTATTGACCATCTGATAAGAAGTATACTTCGCGCAAAATTTCAAAAGCAAGAATAATCCCGTTGTATTTTGAAATATCCGAAAACTAATAACATTCAAAACCCCCGAACAACGTCGTTACAACTTTAAAAATAATTAATTACCCGTAAGCGTGTTTTTCAGTTTTTGCTGAAATTTGCTAATTAAACCAAATTCATAGCTCCAGAATTAACGAAAATAACAACAACTTTGAAAATAGTGTTTTTATACATTTTAACATTCATTGTGCATCTTAGAATAAAAGATTCTTATTTAAACCAGTGAAAATGATGTAACTATTGTACCCTGCACCGTTGCGTGCCAATCTTAAAGTACTTATTATGCCCGGATTTCTCTTGCTGTGTAAGCAAGGTAAATTAAATAGGACTCACCAGTCTGTTATTATATATTTATTTAAGTTACTAAGCAAGCATTTGCGCAAAATAAGAAAATACACATCCACATTGGTATTTTTTATTCCTGATTCGCAAGTCATTTTCTGGAATTGTGCGGCAAACAGGTCGTTTGCCAGATGGTGCATGCATTTTATGTGTCTGCAGACGTATGTACGTATATGCTGTAAATACATAGAGACGAGGGTGTTTCAATTCCAAGAAATGCTAGGCATTTCGCGTTAACACATATCTAAGCTGTCCTTCATCATAAGCTCAGCATTCCTCATAAATTTCACCCTTAAGACCTTTTAATTCTACCAAATATGAACGGCATTAGGGTGTTGTCTTAATAAGGAAGTAACAGTTAAACGCAACCATGTGAAAGATATGTGTATTTAGAGTATTAATATGCTAAGGGGCTTCGTCTTAATCCGTCTTTATCGTCGTTTCCCGCCATGGCCTGTTTAGTACGGTTCCTAACACTAAAGTCGAGGAACTATATTCTCGTGCGTATCCGTAGAATGATATTAAATGCGGAAATATTTCTTTCAGGATCGTCACATAAAATCATCTTCGAATGGGAAGGCCGGTGTCCCGGAACCAGAAGTTGATCCCAGCCAGGATTATCAGCTATTGCTCGGATATGAAAATAACACCCACACGGTCCTGCGCTTCAGTAGGCGACTTGACACTTGTGATCATCATGACGTACCCATAACGGTAAAGTATACAATTTACACTTTACAATGATTATATTACGTGCGCATTACTGCTGCGAAAATATTGTCAGATATTAGAAATTTTTCTTTAAACCTTGCGCTAAAATCGGTTAATCAATTTTCAGTTAATAATTTCATTTGTAGGTCTTCCCCTTAGTCGTGTAATATTATACACTTTATTTATGAAAAGCTAAATAATTACTATTCATCCTAAACGCTGTTGTTTGCCTGAACATACTTCACGCGGTTACTTATTCTAAGTATTATATGGATTCCATAACAATTAAAGTGTTCCTGCTCTAATTAAATAATTTCCCAGTGATTATTAATAATAAATCGGTCAGCTAGCAGTTGTTATTATGTGCGCGCATGGAACGACTTTAGTTATCTCCCAGCATTTGTCAAGACGTAAGGAAAAACCAAGGAAGAATCTTACTCCGGGAGCAGGATCAGGAAAATAGCTCCAACGCTGTTATTGATAGCAAATTAATATTATTACCCGTCTGAGTTTGGCAAGGGCAGTATCGGCGTCCTTTCAATTCCAATAGCTGTACCGTCTCCAGGTAACTCCTTGGCTGTTCCCTGAACTGTAGCTCACTCCTCTATCAGCGGAAGGATGAGGCGTCGTAATGAACTGAAAGCAAATAAAACAACAGCAGTACCTGTTCCAATATTTAACAGTAACTTAATCCTAACTACTCCAATCAATAGTAATTAAATTATAGATTTATATTTTAAATATATATTTTATACAGGGATACCATGTTAATACCTATACTTTAACATCGACCCAGACCACCAAAGAGTATGAAATATTCATTTATAATACGAACTACCCTATTAACTATCTCAATAACATGTCGTATCCGAAATCTTTAGCCGCATTACTAAGAAATTCTCACCACTCTACCAACTCGTTATCCCTAATATCCGTTTTAGGTCGCGGCCTATTTAACCACTTACTTAATAACTCATCAGTGAATGGACATTCGAATAAAACATGCTCCTCTATATCTACCTCACCACATTCACAATGCGAATCATTAGCCCTCCTAATTCTACATAAATATGATTTAAATTTATCGTGTTATTTAACTCCACAGCCTGATACGACAAACTAACCTTCATAAAACGTGTAACCTTACCGATAAATTTCCTGCTCCAACTCCTATTTAAAGTAGTATACCAAACACTATTAAGTTTCTCACTAAACGCCTTCTTAAGTACACTAGCATCTTTCGCTAATTGATCCAGTCTCTCATTACTGATTGTACCTTCGTGAGCACTAGTCGAAAAAAGTTTTAAACTACCTTCACGTAACACCTTCTCAAGTATCTAATAACAAATCGGCCGGATTTTTTAAATTCCCTAACGAATTAGAGCAACAATACCCTTTATATTTTTATCTTACGTTGACATGAAAAACTGTACAAATTAGATAAATGTACCCCAAATAATCATATGAATTCACATACCACCGGAATTATTGGGATTGGGATTAAGATCTTTTTATTGTAACCGTATTATATTTTTTTCAAAAAATCTTGGCGGATTATGTTGAACCAATGCAGCTCCATATGAATTTTGCGTTGTATTTCTTATATACATACTAGACATTTTTTTTTAATAATTTTAACAAAATAAGAATTTTAACATTCTCTATAAAACAAAAATTTTAATAATTATGATGCAAAAAGTGCATTTTATTTAACTGGTTTTAAATAAAAAAATATATATTTTTTTATTTTTTTATATTTTTTATTTATGTTTTTATTATTCTATGAAATTGATTTTTCTGTAAATTTACGTGTGATGTCACTTTTTTAATTTGGGTTTAAGGTTTAGATTCTCCTTTACATGTATTTTTCTTTTCGCTACGATCGTTTCGTTGCTATGTAGCAACTTTTTCAAGCATTACGTAATCTAGTATGTTGGAGTAATTAGTTTTTGTTTTTATATTGTATAGTAAGTTGTAAAATAAAAACAACTTACCCAAATTAAAAAAGTGGCACATCACAAATAATATTGGGTGGTCAAATTTAAAAATTAACCAACGAAACAATTTAAATTTATGCGTTATTTTTAAGGTCAAATAAAATGCGTATTTTTGTATACTTAAAATTCGTTCACTATAAGTGCTGAAATGATATTTGCCATTAATATAGCATGGTAAAAGTAACGCAAAATTCCGATCCATCTATAAAATATATATTTTTGTTACTACACATATTTCAACATAAGAATATCACAAGGTAGTCAAATTTAGTTTTCATTGCAATAAAAATGTCTTCCTCTAGGGTTTCCAAAGTTGCTAATTTTAAAATCCCTGCCTCTTCCAAAGATTCTTCGTTGTTTGTGTTTTCTTGTGTATTTCTTTCAAGGCATTTTTTTTTTTGGTAGGTGGTATAGTGGTGTTCGAATTTCTCGCTATCCTTAATGAATTCATTAAAAAATCATTTCCATTTAGGTTTATAAAATATTTCCTAAATAGCGTGTGAAAGGAACATAGAGGATTAAGTTAAATGTATTAGTATTAGCAAGAATACTGAATCAATTAGCAGCATAAGCAGTAACTTTCTTCCACTGTGGTAAAGTTTACAATGGGGAGTTCTTGATAATAACACGAAAATATGCGACTAGCGCAATATTTGTTTTGAAACCGAGAAATTTCGAAAAAGTGTATATACTTGGTAGCCTTTTCGTACATTATTTATATTTTTTTATCATTAATCTTTTATTTACTGTCCCCCGGGCTATATGTAAATTGCCTCCCCACAGGTAGTAGGAAAAAGGATCAGAATTAATTGGTCTCATAAATAGGTAAACTGCCTCCTAAACCTTTTTAATCGTAAGCTCCAGCCATTATTGTTTTATTATTTATTATTGGAAATGGGAGACATAAATAACTTATATTCTAACACTAGATACATATACGCTGTTTCACGAATTTGTTTATTCAGAGGTAACGTCGGCAAGGATAAACATAGACCGAACGTCTCTTAAAGATGAGATCAGGTACCTTAGATTAATTTTTGTACTGAAATAATACAAAATATTTTTACTATTCCAACATTTATCAACGGGGACCCAATTTACACATGTATATCAGGTAGCTAAAAATTGTGGGAGGCAATTTAACGATTGTTAGTAGTTGCTCTTTATCTCGGGAGGCAATTTACATATACCCGTCTCCCTGAGGCACGCTTTCATAAAGTTAACTTTTTATGCCACTAATATTTCAACAGTTAATTGTTTATAACCATTTTTTTTTTACTTTATTCGCTCTGGTTGTCCGTCCTACCGATAGCGACGCTGTGGTTTGGAGACTCATTTCGTTCTGTTTTCTCTGTCTTTTCTTTATTCCTCACGGCACTATCTGATGAATGGCAACATCCTCGCCAAGTACTTACCTACCTTGCACACGGCCCTCTAAGTTCCGACACTATTTCGCACAGTCAAAAATCTGTCTTCTAATCAGCTCTGTTCTACTTAAGATATCTCACTGTTTCCACCGGTGTGAACTTGGCAAGCAACTTTATTAAAAAAAAATAAACGTAGTACGGTTCGATTGTACTTCGTTTGTACCCGTTTGTACCACCTTCATTTCGTTTGTACCTCAAAGGTTAAAAAAATAGAAAGGGTTAAAAAAAAATTTAGCAAGCAAGTACAAGATATCCAAAAACGGACAACGCCATTCGAAAGAGCATTGTTTGTACCCGTTTGTACCTCTTTTTACATCGTTTGTACTTCAACCAAACCGGAACTAGTGACAATTCAAAATATGTCAAAGAGAGAAATTTGGGTATTTTTTAAGATATCAAAAAACGGCCAAGGCTATTCAAAGGAGCATCGTTTGTACCCGTTTGTACCTCTTTTACCATCGTTTGTACTTCAACCAAACCGGAACCATTTGAAGATATGAGGGAGAAATTTCGCTAATCTTTGAGATATCGCACAACGGGCAATGTCATTTGATTCAATGCGTTGAATATGCCGCTACACGACTCAATTGAATATCTTTCTTTATAATCTCCCTTGCAGAGGTCTATAATAATTAGATAATAAGAAAAGTATAATTGGTGTTAAATGCAACATTTAACAACCGGTATCTGCAACAAAGATATAGAAATATATAATAAGAGATGGTTTAAAAACAGCATACATATTTAAAAATATACTTAGAGGTCTCACAAAGTAAAAATTAAATACATAGTTAATTAATAAATAGTGGTCACATTACTAGGTTGTCTGACCTAATTTGGCAAAATGCAGAATATCTGTATTTATATGTTTTCTAAAATAGGGGATGGGAACCTTGGTCAATTAAGAAAAAATGTAACATAAACATTGAAAAGAACTACTTCCGGTTTCGCTGAAGTACAAACGATTTCAAAAAAGGTTGCAAACGATATTCTATAGAATAGCGTTAGCCACTTCGCGATATCTCAAAAATTAGCAACATTTCTCTGTCCGACGTATTTTCATATGTCTCTACTCCGGTTCCCTTTGAGGTACGAACGATTTAAAAGGACGTACGAACGAGTACAAACGATGCTTTTTCGAAAAGCCTTGGCCGTTTTTTGATAACTCAAAAAATAACCAAATTTCTCTCTTTGACATATTTTGAATTGTCATTACTTCCGGTTTGGTTGAAGTACAAACGAGGTAAAAGGAGGTACAAACGGGTACAAACGATGCTCTTTTGAATAGCTTTGACCGTTTTTTGATATCTTAAAAAACACCCAAATTTCTCTCTTTGATATATTTTGAATTGTCATTACTTCCGGTTTGGTTGAAGTACAAACGATGTAAAAAGAGGTACAAACGGGTACAAACGATGCTCTTTTGAATAGCTTTGGCCCTTTTTTGATATCTTAAAAAATACCCAAATTTCTCTCTTTGATATATTTTGAATTGTCACTACTTCCGGTTAGGTTGAACTACAAACGATGTAAAAAGAGGTACAAACGGGTACAAACGATGCTCTTTTGAATAGTGTTGGCCGTTTTCCGATATCTCAAAAATGGGCGAAATTTCTCTCGCCAACTTACTTATTTTCAAATGTTTCTACTTCCGGTTTGGTGGAAGTACAAACGATTTAAATGGAGGTACAAACGGATACAAACAATGCTCTTTCGAATGGCGTTGTCCGTTTTTGAATATCTTGTACTTGCTTGCTGAATTTTTTTTTAACCTTTGAGGTACAAACGAAACTAAAGGTGGTACAAACGGGTACAAACGAAGCACAATCGAACCGTACTACGTTTATTTTTTTTTAATAAAGTTGCTTGCCAAGTTCACACCGGTACTGTTTCCTATTACACAAATAAATTTGGGGGGTATTGGATTTAATACACAGTAAAGATGGATATATTTATAATTTTACGTTTAAAAAGTCGGATCAATTCTTTTATTTAATTTACCATTACCTACAGTAGGAAACCTTGTCCATTGACAAAACTGAACTATTTCAGTATACACACACAGTTTTTCCCTGACGTAACAAGCAATTACTTTTTTGTTGGTCTAATTTACAAATTGTTTGAATACTTTTTCAATTAGAAGGAAAATTATTTTGTGGTCTTGAAAAAATTATAAATGAATGTCCATTACAAGTGTATTTTACAGCATTACCTTAATATCCGTATGTCATGAAAAATTCAAATAACTAGTAGAATATAAGGACAACTGTAGTCGAATATTCTTTCCGGTACGCAGAATATGCATAATTTTCCGGAGAGAATTCATAAAAGTTGGTTTATATAAGAAATCTATTAAAAAATATCTTTTATAAGCTAGATATGGTGCCTAACTATTGTACTGTTGTTAGCGTTGAACTCGTTCACGGAGATTAGGAACCGCAAAAGCTGTAAGACGATACCTTATGGCGGCAAAAAGCAGGAAAATATATTATAGAGCGTAATGTGCTCGCTTGACGGTTGGTCTTTTCCTCGTCAAGTGGCATCTCGGTAACAGTTGTTTGAAATATTCTCCGGCAGCTTAAATACATCTTTAATCACCCCGCACTAATAGCTTGCAAATTCATCATCGTGACTAGTGGATGTTTAGCAAAGCGTAGCTGCTCGAAGAGTAGGAAATAAAGGAGGTGCCAGAAAAACAGTGACAGTTTAATGGACGGTTTTGCTCCGAAAATATGGTTGGAAGCTTAGTTGGAAGTCCCTCTCGCGCACTAGAATTTACCCTCTCGTAATGTCAGCCCGCAGGGTTGTCGCTTTGTGCAGTCCGTACGTGTTATATATGCCGTGCTCGCCCAATTACCAAATGTTTGCGATTTGCCGTTGCTTACCTTCACCCTAACACAATCGATAATAATCACGTAAATCACGGACTCCCCGGCACGAATAAATATTTGAGTTAAATTTGTAGCTACGATGTTCCGGTGCTTGCTACTGTGCGTCTCCAACGTCGAATAAAGGGAACGTTTTGTAACATAATATTGTAGTTGTAACAATCAAAATTTGTAGCGAAAGTTAATTGACATTCCCTTACATTGTAAAGCTAAATTAGGGAAACTAACTTTCGATCAGAAATTTTGTCTAATAACAGCTACATAAATTAGTATGTCAATTGAATTTAGCAAAGCACTCTCAGGTTATTCGCTTCAACTATGAACGAATAGTATTATGGGTTTACCGCCGGTATCTATTATTTTTTTTGTAGCTACTCCTTACTGCTATACCTACTACACAGGGTCTTGCAGATTGACTCCATTTGATTGCTCATTTGTTATTGAAGTGAGACGTTTCACTTAAACAAACAAAGTGGATGTAGACATTAAGGGACATATCTTGAAATTATTTTGAATTATACGGGGTATTCTAAAACTACCGGCAGAGTTAGAAAATATTTTTTTTTAATGTAACACCCGGTTTTTCCTTATTTTTTTTTTTGCAATGGTCGCACTTTTTTATTTATTTTAACTTTTTCATTAAGGGCTAGAAGATACTTTAAACAAAGCCTCAAGCTGGGACGGTAGAAAAAGATGTTGGAAAGTAATTGTCCAATTTCTAAAACTTTTTTTTCTAATTTGAACGCCCTATATATTTTTACACAAACGAATTGAACGGTTAATTTATGTTAACATGGCCCTATAACTACCTAAAGTTGTTTTTGATATAAGCGCAAAAATGTGTACAAATTTTAATATTGAAATACGTACTGCTGTGAACTGATGGTCCAAGCATATAAGTAAAGAGAAATTAAAAATGACAAAATTAATTTAGCTAGCTCAGCAAAAATGAATTTAAAAGGGCGCCAGAGATTCTTAAATCTCAAAGTAAATTTATTAAAAATTAATAGTGGGCGGTTGCAAAAATGACTTTCATTAAAATTCCCAAAAATTGAAATGGCAGATTCAAAAATAAAAGAACTAGTGATTTTAAAATGATATTTACAATCATTAACTTTATTTAAAAAAAAAAAAAAAAAAAAAACATTTGATACAATTTACAGGGGAAATTAAAACCATAAATATAAGATTCTGGCATAAAACAAACCTGCATAAGATTCTACAATTAAGAAAGGACAATGCAAATCCTTTAGCAAACAAAATGGTGAATTCGTTCTAGAAGGACTTTCTAGTACCACAAAAAAATCCACGTGGTTTTAAAAATTCAAAGCAAACTAAAATTATAATTCAAATGACGTAAAGAAACAAGCAAAATTAACAATGAAATAAAAAACAAGCTCTCAGCTTCACTTCACCTGCCCCGAGGTGATAAAATAAAATTAAATTGAAAATTACTAATAAAAAACGGAAAATTTAAACTCTAAACGCGCTTACTTCTAAAACGAATAATATTAAAAAGCCTTACATGTAATGTGCACAAATATATAATACTAATTAAACTAAAGAATTACAAGATAGACGATTTTACAAACAAAAACGAGCTACATCTTAACTGAAAGGATTACCACAACGGTAACCGAAAACAACATCTAAACGCGGGCTCGTCTATCTGATAACTCTTCAGGGCCTCAAGGTAACATGGCATATATTTGAAATATACAATCTCGTGCGGTGAACGCACAGCGCAACTCTAAGAAAAAACTAGCAAATAAACTATACAATACAGGAGTACGCAAAATGTACAAATAAATGACATTAAATATATACAACTGGCCAAAAAAAATACTACTAATAATTAAATCAAAATTCTTAACAAAATTTGCGGAAACTCTAACATTGTTTTGACAAGGCTGATTAGGAATAAATAAAAATACACATTTAAATTTCCGAAACCCGGGGTGCCAGACTACAGCAGTACATGTATATGTGTGTGAAGATATCACATGTGTGTGGTTGAGTAAAATATGAGTGCTGTCAAGATGTTAGAATACTAGTAAAACTTTAGGTTGCTATAGTACAAGTAGATAAGTATGCGCATACCATAGTTGTTTTCTTAGTTGATTTTGATGTAAATTTCGAAAGTGCTTCGCGCAGTATGAATTATTCTAAAGAAAAACTTGAAGATATGGTCTTTATATGGGTTGAAGTCAAAAGATTTATTTTCTTGTAAACAGAAAAATATCGGTGAAAACACTCATCGACATTTTAGACGTCTGTTGAAAAACGCAACACAGAACAAGACAAAACCTGTAAGAACTGATGATAATGAGTTATTGGTATTGTTGGCTGCAAAAGAATATCCTACTTCTAGTCTAACCAAATTAGTGAAGAAAAAATAGAGAAAATGAGAAATCTACTCAAAGGATTTTAAAACTCACTTTCATGGATATCACATTAAGGTTCTTCAAGAGCTTTCTGAAACGGATTATGGAAAGCGAGTGGAATCTTGTTACTGATCGCAACTTACCTTCGTGGAAATCCGCAATTCTTCAACTACGTGTTGCTTACTGATGAAGCAACTTTCCATACAAATGGATATTTTAATCGGCTGATAGCAATTCAAAACGTCTCAAAAAAATAGACCTCCAGCACAAGTGGTCATTAAATGTATGCGGTGATATAACAATATCATCGAAAAATAGGTACCTACTACTCGAATCACGGGCCGAACATTTCCCCACTTAACTAACGCAAAATTATTCAGGTGTTTTTGTGATTTTATGTCGACGAAAACATAACACAACATAGAACACATGAGTTTTTTAAGCGAAGATCGTCGAGTAAAATATAATGGATGTTCTAAGTATAAGCGGACGTATTTCTTACAAAGAATGGGAAACACAATTTTTATTTTCTTTGTTTGTTTACCTAAGCAAATGATTTGTTTCTTTTTTTTTACTTAGAACACTATTACGATGTATTTTTCAGGAATGTTTATTGAATTATTGCGCTTATTATATTTATTATTTCATTTTCATAATTTTTACCGTAAGAAAGATACGAATGGGGGTTCATTTTGATTTGAAATACTGTAGTTATTAATTTGCGATGTTATCCTAGGACAATACTACACTTTATTACTATAATTAATAAATATTAAATATTCTTGAACCCAATTTTTATTGCGGGGAAGTGCCTAAACCGAAATCCGTATGCAACGGCTCTACATATGTTTCTACTTTCAATAGTCGATCTTCGGCGGCCGTCTGACTTACACGCTTGCCTACCATGATAGTGGAAGACCCGTCCCCCACAGTGACGAGCACTGACGTATACTGATCATGCGTGACTCGATCAACCAGCAGGCCAAGATACGCTTTATTTATGAAAACTAAATTATTACAAATCATCCTAACCCCGTGCTCCACCTGAAAAGGTACTACACGAGGCTACCTATTCTAAGTACTATATGGGTTCCATAACAATTGAAATGATCCTACTCTAACTAAATAATTTCCCTATGATTTTTAATAACAAAAATATAATACAGTAGCCTCGCGACCGTATGAATACTACTTTTGAGAAATGATAAAATATATAAAATGTGATTAGTTCACATAATAGCAAGTCTACTGTAAATCAGTCAGCTATCAGTTATTATTAAATGCGCCCATGGAATGACTTTCGTTATCTCCCAGCATTCGCCAAGGACACTGATTATATATAATATACTTATATAAAATCAATGGCCACGGAGTAAGGGAAAACCATAGCAAAAACCTTACTCTGGGCCAAGATACGGCTGGCCCCACTTCGATGTAATTTTTGCGTATACTTTAAGAGGAACTATCCCTGCTTTTAAGGTTAAGTTATTCGATTGATACTTTCGATAAATGCATATGGCACATACATTTATGCTTCGATATTATGAACTAGCTAACCTTTTCAACAGAACTATTATCTATTTAATGCTTATGTATATAGATAATATAATTAGTTCTCAATATAATTTTCTTTAATAGTTGAAAACAAGTTTGTCTACTATTTGGCAATATATTTGTTTATTTATTAACTTTTATAGAATTCTCTTGATTGACATAACTTAGTCGATTAACTTCTAGTGGCTAATTAGGATAATTAACTACATAGTTAAATAGTAGACAAAACACTTTTGATGACATTGATAAACCTTTTCTGTTCATTTCTTCAATCATTTTATCAGTATTCTTGGTGAATATTTTGTCATTTTGCATTTCAATCAAATTTTCACAAAATATATTGTGCAACAAAATATGATACCCTTAAATAATTATTAAATAGTTAAACTATCTAGTACATTAAACACAAAAATCAGACCAGTTTAAATATTTTTTTTTGATAGGATTTCCATAGACTGTGAGAAAATCTTCATTACAACCAATGCAATGTGTTATATACCTATATCTAAAAAAGCTGTTGTCACTGCTGGTTATCAAGTGTGCTTATGTTACTCACAATTAGTGTCAGAAATGTAGAGGTCTAATTACACTTTAAATCTGAAACTGTTGAATTAGACGTGATATACAGCTAAACATGTTAATATATTGAAGAACTAATTTACCTTATGTTTTTAATATATTTACCTATTTTGTAATGCACCCAAAAGTATTTTACAAAAATTTACATATTTAATAACCCAAAAATGTAAGTCATGCTAGATAAATGAGTATTTAAAAGCATTCTTAGTTGCGTCTCGTTTACATAGCCTCACAATAAGGTTGGATAGATTACAGGTGTAAGGCATGACTTGGCAGTTTATTAGCGTTAATGAGATTCCTTTGTACCTCTATTAGTTTATATTACTGGTTACACAAATTCATTGTGGGCATTATTAGAGTGATTCATAAGCCATAACGTGCGTTATCAGACATCTATTGATCTTGTAGTGCTAATAATGGCATGAATGGGAAGGATTATGTATCAATTTAGGTACTGCAGTTACGTATAATCTACATAATTTCACCTTTGATGCAGAATGATACTAGATTTTAACATTTAAGCAATTATATTATGTATAGGTTGTTGTACAATGAATAAGTTCATTTGGAATAATTGATTTCTTGTTTTCTTATTTTTTCATCTGTTTTGTGTAAAGAAAATATTTAGGCCCTATTTGCTTCTATTTCATTCATATTTACTTTTAATATAGGCCTAAATTAATGAGGTTGTGAATGTCTTTGTGTATTATATTTGTTACAGCTTTCTATAAAGTACGTACGATTACTATGAAAAAGTAGAAGTTACATCTAAGTGAAACAGTATGTATGTATGTATGTATGTACTTGTGAAATATTACATGTGCGCAGTAAAATTTATTGAAGGGCTAGGAAATCTACTTAAAACGATTACACTTCATTTGAAAATATTAATTTTACCAAGTAAAACTACACTAGAGTTATATTTCCTTTTTTGGAAATATTCCTCATTAATAATAAACGCTGCACTGAGAAAAAAAATTTCTTCAGTCAAAGAAATATTTCCTAGATTTAAAGAGTCTCTTCCCGGTGTACCATTTGATCATTTGAATTAAAGTGCATGTTCCTGAGTTAAGTATTGAAGATGTGCTGTACCTATTACTATATTACATTTGGTTTTAGTAATTTTCAAAGGTGATATTCAATTAGTTATAGATTACAGAAGGATTATAAGAATTTTAATAGATTGTGCAAGCGGAAGTACTTACTCACTGTTTTAAAGAGTAAGGGTATTGCAGGGATGACCAATAATGAAGACCCATAGTTATTGAGAAAACGCTGTATTGATTATTTAAAAATGCACTCAAATGAAGTATAACACAGTAAAGTCCAGCAGTCATTTATTGTAAAACGAATATCTGGAGAATTCCTTCAACAGAAGGTATGAATAAAGGTGGGTTTAAGAACTTTTTTTATGCTTGTGGGAAAACAAACAAAAACATACGGTGATTACGGTAGCAAATATTTTCAATTTATTTTTACTTTAACTAATATTGTACAACGTATTGGGTACTTAGACCGTTTCGCATATCATTACGTTCTTTTTTTTCTGCAAAACGAGCACTATGAAGTTATGACACAATTAGATCCTGTGGAAGTTTACTCTTCAATTGAAAATTGTTATTTCTGTACCAATAACAATAACAGGAAAGGCATTAGGTACAAAAGCGGTACTTTATCGAGTGAGGTTGGTCAACTAAATGACTACTACAAAGCATTTTGCCATTGTGACCAACACAATATGTTTTTGACTATCAACTGGCAGTTTTCTTGCATTTGCAATGCTCGGCAGGGAAATCACTTACATTTAAATTAGAAATTGCTCGACAATTAAATATTTTTTTTATAATAATCTCTTTTGATACGTTTTTTTTTTATAAAAGAAAAGAAATTTGGCGATATAAGAAGTGATGCAATGGTTGGCAATAATGATTTTTACCAGGAAATACCCACTACCTACTGCGGCATAAATATTTCTTTTCCGAAGTTCGAGTGCTAATAAATAAGTCAAATCGTTATATCTAGACACAGGACCATACATACCTACCGCAGTAGGTAGTGAATGATCCTCACACAGACTATAACGACGATAAATTAGCTATATCAAGAGAATCCTCAATTTTGCACATTACGGTTAGTAACCTATCTAAGTAAAGGTGGGATTCTATATATATCTGCAGCATCTGTAAAGTTATCTGCAGGTCTGTAAGCATCTAAAATATATGGTTGAAATGTTGGCCATAGACCTTATAGGCGTTACAGATATGCATAGAATACCAGCGCAAAAGTGATCGGGTATTTATGTGTCTATCTGACTAACTTAAAGTTACTAAATGTTTGATCAAGTTATAAACGTTGATATTTGTATGGTTACAGTATGGTACAGTGGTGCTTTTGTGATTATAAAGACATTGAGTGAGTGCTTTTATAGGTTTTTTTAAAAGCGCTAACTACGAATTATTGGTGGCAGGTGACATGCCGATTCGAAAGGACTCTCAATTTACAGTTCCAGGTCGGCGTCCCTTTTTGCCTCAATGGCACAAGACACACATAAAATTCTGGAGTTAATTCTAACACTTTCTCAACTTTTTTCTGGTGTTCCCTGGCGTCCATCCGTTTCAGGTGTTAAAATAAATGGAGTTAGGAACTTGAAAGTCGGAAAGTGTTAGCTTTATATTTGAAAGTGAAGTGTTTATCTATTTTAGGTGAAAATTAACGAATACGAAGTAGTTAAGCTTGAGTAATTTGGTGTTAGAATGAGATTTATTATATTTAATACGTAAAAATAACGCTTACATGATGACTGTAGTATGTGAGTTGCAATGTTGCGCATTACTTTCTTCACGCTCATTGCAATTTACCAGTACGAATAAATGTAATCTAGCACTTTTAAGAAGCTTTTTTCGCTTTTATAGATTAAAATGGGTGTTAGCTTTCTCCAATGTAGATAAAAACACTATGTTGCTCTTTTGTTTAATTTCGGATGATTTCTTTACACCAAATTTGATTTGGTATAACACCTTGTCCAAATACCAACACCACGTGCACGGATAATATTTTTCCCGCAATTTTTTGTGTGTATTGTGTATGGATATCTTCGTTCAGGATACAATTCTAAATATCTTGTACTGGCTATTGTTGTTTACCGTTTCGACGAATAAAAAATACATAACGTAGCTTATCAAGATGTTACATATGGTTGAAATCAGAGAAAAAAATCTTTCTTCTAGCGGAATAAAAATCCAATATGCTACCCGTAAGAAATAGGAAAAATGATAGGATTAATGATTGCCAGAAAGAACCAAAATGTCGTATAAAAATTTCACGTACACCGTTAGATAGAAGATTAAAAATGGCCTAGTAACCACAAATTTAACAATTTTGCATTTAAATCTATCGTGTATCTTCAATATATTAAGCGAGATCCCAATGGTAAGGATCGAAAATGAATCAGCCTGTATTTGTATTTTCGAATGTAGTAGTCATAGAGATATTCTCATTAATGTGCCATTAGAACTGTTTGCTACACTTGAAGAACGATTTGATGAGAGTATTTTACACAATTTTGAATTTAGACTTCTTTTACCATCTCGCATATAAAAATTACCATTGCTTGACGCATATCTTGATTTTTTTATAATTAATGTAATTATTCACAGCAGGATACGACGATATCATTGCTGGCGGTTATTAGGTAACTGAAAATTTGAAATTAAAATTATGTTATTGTATAAAGTTACAAATGTACTTGTATATTATGTTGGCGAATTAACGCCATTTCAAAGCAGATTAATTTCCCTAAAAAATGTCGTCGAACGCGGTATTTATTTAAAACGGTCACGTCTCGTCTGGCCTCAACCACGCACGACTCTTACATTTCCATGAAACGTACCCCAGTTTATGGGTCGTTTCCCTTATATTTTGGTATATGCATGCACGGATAAGCGTATACGTATTCCTTGTGCGTGATAATGACTCATTTGCTGGAAGAAATGGATGGAGTGTTGCGTGAATAATTAAGAGATGACACCGCAACCCCGCGCTTATTCCATAAATAAAGAGGAAGGCTTCTGTGCTTCCAAACAATATAACGGGACCGAGTTCTCGTCTACATCTGTATGTATGTTCGTGTGTACATGTATAATGCGTGTGCACAACCGTGATATAGGCTACATACACATCAGTACGTATTCATTCATTTCTGACTGAGATATACCGCTCAAGGACAAACTTATTTATTGTTAAAGCTATAAGGGATTAGTATAACCATCCAAGAGGTTCACCCTTTGCGGGTACATACTGCTTAATCTTCAATGCTTTGTGCTGGTAGGTGGAGTATAGCAGTCTAGCTTTTGACGATAGACATGCTTTATTCAATCAAATATCGTAGTCGTAAAGCCTGAATGTGCAAAAGTTGTCATCGGTATGATCAAATACGGATACATAAACAAGAGCTTTGTGGTAAAGTGAATTTTTGGACCACCAAAGGTGTAAAAATTATTTGTATTCTATTTTTTCCTGTTATGAGTTTACACATTAATTTTCCTCAACTTTTTATTCAACAACGAAAGGTATTTACAATTGTAATAGTCTACATTTTAGATAATCGCCCTGAAGATATTTTGTAGAGAATGCCGAATTTTTACGCAAACATCTGAAATATGTAAAAGGGAGATCATTATTCTTAATACCAATATGGGACAAACTAATTACTGCTTTTATGTGCTTCACAAAATTTAAGAAAGTATAATAAATAGTAAAAAACGCATTTTGAATGGCACAGTTAATAGCTATCCAATGCATTATTCGTTTTAAAATAATAGCAAGTAAATCGCAAATGGGAAAAATCATTACAAAAATTTATCAATGAATACTTACACTTTAATTTAAACACGCTACCATCAAAATTAATATTTTCCATATTAACCATTGTTGGCAATACCTGTTAATCTTCTTATAAAAGCAACTATTTCTTTGCAAAAGTTAGTACCTCAATATTTGTCCTGGATATTATGCACGTGCATGCTGAGTTAGCTGTTCGATATTTCTATCTGAAACCCTCGTGTTGCTCCAAATATTGCCACTACCTTGCAATATACCCATTTCTATGGGAAGATCGGAGATTTTGCTAAAAAAACTCCCTATCATTGTTATTATTAAACTTCCTTTCGACAATTTCAGCAGTATGTAGGTATCGAGCTCTGAGTCAGAAAAAAAATCACTGGTCTTATCACGGCAGTACATAGCCAATGGATCACCATTGGCTTTAGTCCCCAGGTTTTACCGGCAACTCTCCTGCAGCGTCAAAATAGTTGCGCAGCCCTGGTCATTGTTTTAACTAAGTGATTTTTCCAGCTCAGTTTCGCATCGAAGGTATCACCCAGATACTTTACTTCCTTGGTTAATTGTAACTCTTGCCCAAACAGTCTAATGCCGCCTAGGTCGTTGAGTTTCTTCATGTTGGTGAAAGCAACCAACTTCGTTTTTTGTGGATTAACTGAAAGTCCTTGCGAAAGACACCATTCCTCCACCATTCGAAGTGCATTACGAATGATGCCCGGCACCACGCCTGGAAACTTCCCCCTAGGTACGATGACAATGTCATCAGCGTACCCCTGCATCCATATTCCTTTGTCGTTTAATGATCTGACGAGATCATCCACGACCAAGCTCCACAGCAGTGGTGACGGTACCCTCCCTTGAGGGCATCTCCTAATGATTTATCTAGCATCTCGGCTCTGCTTCTTAGCATGCACTCAACCCATCTGCTGGTCGTGTGGCTAATGTTTCGGTCCATTAAGGATCGGTTGATCGAAGGCGTTGATGTGTTGTTAAAGACGCACTCTATGTCGAAAAACATTGCAAGGGCAACTTCCTTTTGATGTAGGCTCTTTTGAAGTCCTCCCACCAAACCATGCAGGGCAGGCACTTATTTGCAGGGTATTGTTTTGGAAGAGTTTTCCTTTGATTATTTTTAATTTTTTCATTTTTTTTTATCGTTTTATCTGTTGGTAATTATTATAAAGATGCCGGTGACATCGAAGCTAACCATTGTGTCCTTAGAATTTAAGCGCAAGTTCTTAATTTTTTTTCCAACGAAGTCCTATATCTTTTTAATCGCGGATTGTGCAAATTCTCGAAGTGTGGGCAAAAGATATTTTTTTTGATTTGATAGACTACAACCAAGCGATTTTTTCGAATATAACCGTAAGTGAAAGAAAACCCAATATAGAAGCGCGAGTTTCTGATGAGAAAGGAGGATCTCACAGCTGATTGTAAAACTAAAATTATTTTTCATCCGTTTCAGATAATTAAATTTTAACCGTATTTTTCTATAACTACAATATACTTACAAACAAAAAGAAACGATGTAACATGAAATTGACATAATAAACTCACATGGTATAAATACATATTTGTAAGAAGTGTTTTTATACTTGCTAGTTTAATTCATATTTATGACTCTGATAGATGTTCCGCAAAAATGACTAACAAATTTAAGTTAACTGTAGACACGACGCTCTCCTCAAAAAGGATTTTCTGGTTGGATATTCGAATTCGATTTTCCAATACTAACCAGCTCGCACATAAAGAACGTGAAAGGAGAACGCTAGCCACGTTACATTTCGTTGAAATCTATCAATCAGGGGTGAATCGTGCCCGATTGTCACGAAGAATGACGTGTCAACATCTGGTCACGCTGACTGACCATAGAGAGTGATGTGTTTCAATGCGCCATAATGGTGTTACTTTAACGAAGGGGAACTAGCCATTGACATCTTGAATATATTATGTTGGGAGATGCAGTCGCTTATACGGTCGGAGCTTGTTTTCCGAATTGTATCGTGTACATGTATTTGGTGTATGTGCGTGTAGTGTTTTCTCGGCCGTCGATGGCCTTTTAAAAATGATTGGCATATATGCGGGAGTGAGCCTTCCTGGGACGTGATTTGATAGCTTTGGGAATAAAATCCATTATTTGTTACTTCAGGCTTCGATACAGGATGTACGGCCATGTACGGCCTAGTGTATTATGATTAACATAATAGATAATACGTTCATCATTTTCAAAGGCTCCTCTACAGATCGAAATGAACGCACACATTCAATATTTATATAACATTCATACTTCCAATGCCTTGTAAGTAGTTAATTATCAGGCTGAAATTAGTGGTAATGATGGTGCAACAAATATAATAAAGGTCAAGACTTTTGTATATGATTAGAATAATTACAAGAGGAGAAAAAAATGTATGTATAATCAGAGACGGACATTCTACACCTTTCTTTAAATTTACCATGCCAGATCCAGGCACACGGTCAAAAATATGTAACTTCGAGGAAATAAGAATTTTCAAATGTTTTTTTAGAGATTGTAATAGAAGTATGAGAACTTTTATGCTGTATTTATTAAAGGAATATATAACTGATTGTTAAACAAAGATGAAAGTAGGATATGTGTCTGTAATAAAGTTATGCTAGTTTATGGTACTGTGGCGAGTCGATGTGACGATCAATTGGTTTGAAAATCGGTTTTTAAAATCTTTTTTGCACAGTTACAATTTGTTTCATTGTGACATATATCAATATTTTATATTCTTATACCCGTTATGCAATTTTGAAAGGTATAACTAATTGTTGTCATAAACTATTTAATGAACACTTATACCGTTATCAGATATAATCGTGAATAACGTTTGTATTAAGAGAATAATAGTAATCACATTTGGTGTGTGTCACTATAGAACAGGCATTTTTTGCGTATTAACAATATATTTTTGTATTTATAATACATACCTATACTTTAAAAATACATTAATAATTATTGTTTCTGTAAACAGCAAAATGTTTATTAAATAATTTACAACATTACAGTTAAACCTCCCAAAATTGTATAATAGATATATACTGCTATACCAAGAATCTTGCACTAAAGACTAAAAATTTAGTTTATGTGTTTAGTGTCTCGGTAGCCCGAAGAGAGGTATGCCATGTTTTGATACCCACCAACACGAAATTAGTCAATAAAAGCTGTGCAAGTGCTAGATTTCCTGAAGAACTAAAGATAGTGAGGGTCATTCCAATATTCAAGACTGGCGATCGAAACGTAATGAACAACTATATGGTTTTGATGTTGCCTGTGCTGTCAAAAATTTTCAAAACTGAAATGAAAACAAAGCTCATTAGATATCTCGAAAAAAATGAGATATTTGACAATGTGCAGCATAGTTCTCGCGCCGGAATATCAACAACTACGGCGCTGAATGCGCAGAAACTAAGCGAATCAAAGCAGTTGCGACCCCTCGACCTAATGGATGCTCAGCTTAATGCGGTACAAATGTCATCTTGTGTTCTTAGTAAAGCATTCGATATAATAAACATATATACCTTTACCTACATGAGAAATTGTGTCACTAGGAGTACGAGCTCAACCGCTAGAGTTAATAAGGTCTTATCGCGGCAATAACAACAATTGGTGGAATGGAACGGGGAGAGATCCAAACTGGAATTAGTTACATGCGGAGTTCGCCAGGGATTGGTTTTCGGTCTTATCCTATTCAACATTTATGGCTTCTGATGACTGCTGGAACCTTTAGAGTAAGGCAAAGGTAGCAGTCATGGAAACCGAAAACTGGTTCGCAGCTAATGACCTGAAAATGAACACAAATAAAACAAATCACATTGTGATCACTACTAAGAACACCTTAAAATCAGGGTTGATAAAGTTTCTGGAGATAACGATCAATAATAATTTTAAGTGGGATACACATATTAGTAACCTTATCATTAAATTATTTAGCGCGGTTTATGTGATACAAAGAATTAGGAATCTTTCAATTACCAAACCGAAATAACAGCGCACTTCGCTTTCTTTCAAGCTAGAAGCGAGCTACGGCATACTGGTATGAGGCTTTTCAATTGAGTCGGAAGCTGTTTTCCTAAAACAAACAGCGGCTTTACGAGTAATGACGATGACAGACTATCGTAAAAGTTGCAAGAGCAACTTTATCTTCAAACAACACCAAATACTTACCATTCCTTCCGTTTTTATACTTACCTGCTTGGTGTACATTCATTGTCATGAGACAACTTTCCCAAAATACTCCACATATCACAATTATCCCACAAGATCACGAGACAACTTAGTACTGAATCGACAGAACATCTACTGACTACCTCCGCTTGAAACTGAACCTTCCGGCTAGAATCCGAGCTCTCGCTTTCAAAGGTGGGTGAAAAACTACCATCTGGAGAACGCCTTCTACACACTTCACGAATTCTCTGAGGAAAAAATAAATTAAAGAAGTAATTTCATTAGTTATCTGTTTATTTTGATCATTGTTTGTTTCTTACGCCTTTTTCAGGCTTTTATTACTGTTCGATGTTATCATTGCATTTATATTTATTTGTTGGACTGATATATATTATTTCATTTTATTTTAGTTTATTTAAACAATATATATTGTAAAGTAATGACAATCTGTTACTAATCGTAGCGCAATAAAAGATACATAGTGCTGTGTACTGAAGGTACCAAAGGAAAATGCGAAATGAAAAAAAATGAAAAATTAAGTTAACAAGTAAGTCAACGGATAAAAATTAAAGGCGCAAAAGAACAATTAAACTCAAGGTTACCCGCGCAAATTAAAACTTGAACGAAAAGTAAATTGTGTGTGAAAGAAATCTGACTTTCTTTATTACTCCAAAAATTGAAAAGGTTTAATCAAAAATAAAAGAACAAAATTTAGAATGACGCTAATAACAATTAAAAATTTATTATAAAAAAAAAGGAAAAAAAATTAGTTAATTACAATAATGTAGAAAACAAAAACCTTGGACAAAAGGTCCTGGTCGAAATCAAAACTGCATTAGGATTCTAAATTACAAAAGGACAATGCTAAATCCTTTAACAAAGGTAAAATAGTTCAGGAAGATAGTCCTTTTTCACAAAAATCCACGTGGTTTCAAAATTAAAACTAACTAAATTAAACTTGGTCAATTCAAGTGAATTTACATAAATGAAAACTTACATACAAGCACAAAGCTTCTATTCACCCAACCCGAGGTGATTAATAAATAATTACAAATCAGCAAAATTAAAAAACGAAAAAATAACTCTTTAAACTAAATATATCTGCCAGAACTAAAATAATAAATGATTCTATATCTAATTTGTGTACACAAGAATATAATACCAATTATTATCTAACGAGTTCCTTGATGGATGAAATAAATCAAAATTAACGAAACAAAACTTTAAATAAAAATGAAATACCAAAATGGCAGCTAACAATATAAAATTACATATACTTACACGGCATCTTTCAAAGCTGCGTGCGCTACGCCTTGCACAGATCATCGAAGAAAACTTTTATGAAGGACATAAACTACACGAGCAAATAAAAATATATTAAAGAGTGAAAACAAATTAAACAACTGAACATTTAAATAAATAAATTAAACAATCCAAAACATTAACTAAATCTTATACAAAATAAAACAAATGAATTTGAGGAAACCCGCCCGAAACATTGATAAAGGCAAATCGGATAAAATATGCACATCTGTGCATCTTAAAAAAAACTCTCGCGAATACCAGGTGTTCGTCCACAACAATACGTACATATAAATATGAAATATCGTTACAATGCAAAAATTTATTACTGTTTCAAAATACCTACTCTGAAAACGGATAACCGGTTTAAATAAAAATATAACTCAGATTTGATATCTGGCGATTTCAGCAACACTAGTTTATGACGGAATTTTATGCACATCTGTGGCGCCTAAATATTATGAGCAAGTCTGGAATCATGTGTTTTAGATGCTTACAGACTTGTAAGCAACCTTATAGACGCTACAGACGGGCATATAATCCATCCTATGCTTAATATAAAGAGAAAAAACTGTAGAAAACTTGTATCTCGTAATACTTTTCAGTTTTTATTTTTTTAAATACGCAAAAATAATAGAAACAAGGGATCTGTTTCAAATTGGTATATCGGTAAATGTAAGGAGAACAGCTACAAAACTAGTGACTTTTCTTAACAGCTAATCAAAAATATCTGTAGTAGGTTATCGTTAATTGAGTTGAATTATTATTGTTAATGTGTCGATTAATTTTTCTTAATCATATGTACAATCGCCGACATTATTGTTTAGCACTCGAATAAATGGCTCGGCGCTTTGATGGTGCTAAATATTAATGTCGGTGACTGTACATATGTCAGTATTCTGACAAAGCATGCAAATAATTGATATACCGGCGACTATTTTTTAATTTAATTTAATTAATTATGTAGGTGCTAACTTGAAGATATAAGTTTGACTATGACAAAGATTCTTCCTCCACGAAATTTAACCGCAACAAAATGAATTTTGAATTCATCCATATACTGAAATGTAAAAAATGTATACAAGATGGAAAATGAAGGGGATAAAAATGAAAATTACACCGTAAAAAATAATGGCTTCCGAATTTGGTCAATTTTTGGTCCTCGAAACGAGCGTACCATATATCCTTGTATCATAAATAATACATATTTATCATTTGCAATAGCAAAAGTAGAGAAAATATACCAAATAGGTGATATTGAAACGTATATTTGCCTGATGTCAGTACAAATAGAAGTTACACTCACATACGTACTGCTCTTTTTGAATTTGCACCATTTAATCCATTTGGCATGCAGAAATATGGAATATGTTTATTCCATAATATAATTAATGCTAGCAAATATAGGATCTCTATTCTAGTTAACTGGAATTTTATTCGAAATAACACCTGGTCGCCTACAATAACTCGTTATTTTATTATTTAAAATATACAAATTATTAATGGTAATTCCTTTGTTCCAGAATGACACGATGCGAATTTTGTGGATGTTTCACCAGCAGGAACCCGCAGGCGGCGCTGTCGGACCGGGATCGCTTCCGCTGCACGATCTAGAATCCCGCGGGATCCAATCACTATATCTAGTCCAACGTGCTGATCAAGATGCCCCCAGCCCAGAAGAAACCGTACATATTTGGGAGATTCGTAACCCGGCAACTGCTCCGCCGGCCCCGGGCGATACGCTTTATTGGTGCCGCATTGTTAGATTACCGGCTTTAACAGACAAGCATCATCTTATTCGGGTACGTGGAGCTTATAATTTTACGCATCGCAGCTTTACAAATAGACGGTTTGGCTCGGTTTTCGCGTTTTTGTTTCTGTGTCAATGACGACGCACGGCAAAATCAGTCATCTCAATTTGTCTCGCCTTTGATGTACCTAACGAGACGTGACATCAAAGAAAATTGATCAGGAAACTGGATGAGTGCGACGTTGTGCGTTCACAAAAAATATTCGCCGTTTTCTAATGCGGCATTTCGATCGCGCTATTTATTTTGGTTGGTATTCCTTCTGGTTTCGGTGGATAAAGCCGGTTACGCAAAATCCTTTAGGAGTTTAATGAAGCGTCGTAAAATAAATAGATTATAAATATAAACTGATGCTCCTATATTCAGCCGGATTTTGAACTACATAATATATTCACCTGTGTTTATTTTTGATGTATGTATGTTTACGAAAGCCTGTCGTAACCATTTCAGCAAAGTTTTGATATTAAAATATTTGTATTTCAAATCGGTAAGTTAATCTATAAATAATGTATAGAAGTTTTCATTTTTATTTTGACTAATACTCATTTATGTTACTATTGCGGGTACAAAATATATTTCAAGCAGAATTTGCAGTCTTTACCTATATTCTATCGATTTTAAAATGTGTTAACTATCAGAATTGTATGTACAGGATGTCTTCAACGAAATATACGTTTACATTGCTAATGCGACAGCCCTGTCTCTTTTTGTATTTTTATATAACATATTATCTCGTAATTTAGAATATATAATATTGCATGAGACTATTTTAAATAATTAGCGAATCATACGAACTAGAAGTGCGCATTTTAGCAATTATCTAGACCCGGTCCGATCTGTTTGTTAGTTTGGCGTGTCCGAATTATTTGAAAAACTTAGAAATAGAATTCTATTTTCTTTGCACTGAAAATTGTATAATTTTAATATCAACTTCGCAAAATAAAATTAGTGAGATCTCATGCATACCTTATACCTTATTTCAGTATTTTTTCTTCCCCACCTTTACTTTTTCCCGCGTCCCTCTTGGCCAAATAGAAACGTTTCCTCTAGTGACCGAAGTGTTTGTGACCAGACAGAAATTGCGAAAGGTGGTAGTTCACCGTTCTATGTTTACAGGCTATCCATGTTCTAATGTCCGGTATTAATGCCCGTGTCCATTCAGTTACATGTCCACTTCTTTCCCATTGCTTCTGTTACGGCGCCAGGGTATCTTCTCTTGCCCGGAGCTTGGTTATCAGCTCACCCAAGAGCAGAAGGGCTTTGCGCTGCCCCCTTGCCAGTAGGGAGATCGGTGGCACCCCCGCGATGACCCAAGTCGCTGAGGCTGAGATCGCCCTGTATCTACTGATAACCCTCAGTACTATTCGTCTCTGGAGGCTAACTAAATTCCTGTACTTATTCTTTTGAAGCGCTGTCGACCAAGTCGGGACTGCATATACGAGCTGCTTCTGGATGACACTGCAGGGAAGCTCGCGCTACCCATTGCTGGGTTCTTCCACGTTTCGCATAAGCCTTAGCAGATAATATACTGTACGCGGGTCCCAAACGTTAGGCATTGATTTAAAATGAACCCTAGGTATTTAACCTGTTCATTGGGTTTAATTTGTCAGCCAAGGATGATGAAATTTACCGCTTTTCTCTGTTTTGTTCACTTAAATATTATTGCTTCGGCCTTTCTTGATTCATCTGCAGATCGTGGCCCTTCATTCACTCAATGATATTCTGCAGTGCATTATCCACTTTAAAAGCCAGATCTCTTGGGTTTTCCGCCTCTGCCACCAAGGCGAGATCGTCTGCGTAGACGAAAGTTCTACTTCCTTCGATGAACAGAAGTCGTAGCACTCACTCCATCATACAGTATGTTGTACAGAGTTAGCCCCAGCACCGAACGCTGTGGAACTCCAGTACTTATCTTCATGCTAAGAGAAGATCCCAATATGACGCCTCTATCACTAAAGTAGTCCCCTACTATGTTTACTATACACTAGAGCGTGAACAATTTGAAATAACACAAATTCAGATTATAACTTTGGTATTTTATAGAATTAAAGAATAAACTCATTACTCATTAAAAAGATTGCTTTTTGAGTTGTAAATTTTTTGCTGTATTTTCGATCCAAAGTTGGTTTCAACTAATTGATTTCTTTTTTATCCTGACGTAACGGTATGCTATTTGTAGTCACTTTTATGGCCAGTCCGCTTTTTGAATTCCTATATAATGCCTGAAGAAATAAATAAATATTTACGAAAGGTTAGATTGTAAAGAACTCTCTTTAATTTTAAATGTCTGCGATCCCAATATTGTCACTTTCTGGAACCTAACGCTGTACAGCCAATATTCCTACTCAACTAAACTCGTAATGCTTACCTGTTCAATGAAAGCAGCTGTGTATGTACAAGATTGCCAAAATCCTGTTTCACATTTGTATCTGCCAGTGTAATTTGTCGAAATGTCAATAACAGGTGTGGGAAATACATTAACCTACTACATTAATTTTTTCCGCATTAGGTCATCAAAGGTTCCCTCATGTTTTGGATCTCTCTTGCTTAGATTGCTTTATTTTTTAATGATCTATCGATTTTCAAAATTTGTTACATTACTTCATAAACACCCTATATTATGTGATTGTTCCATTTACACGAAATTTTAAAGTGTTTTAATTCAGTGTTGGTTCTAACAACTTATATTGTTAGTTAACATTTTGTTTACACTAGACAATTTAAATATAAAGGCAATTATAAAAACGATAAACAGCAATATTGAACAACAATAAAATCAATTGAAAAATACAAAATTTTACATGTTTTAGGTTTTCAATCGACGTTATAAGCTCTTGCTTACATTTAAATTTAAAAAGTGTTCATATTAATACGAGAGTGTAAATTAGAAATGATATACGTTATCTCTTTATATGTCGTATAAGTTTCGTTTTGAATAACATAAGGTATGCAAGACCTGTGTGGTCCGTCTTGAACGACAACCTACACATTTCACTGCCAAAAGAGAAGAAAAAAAACCTTTATATCATTAACGTGAGATCACGGCTTTTTAAAAATTGGGTTAGTTTTCTCATAAAATTCGTGCATGCGCCTGAAACGCCACGAAGGTATTAATTTAGAAGTAATTTATTTCTACTCCTTTCCAGTACGAGCCGCTGCAAGAGGTCGGAGCCGACGCGGGGGGACTCCAACATGTCGTTTTGTATGAATGTCAGGACACGCCCGCCGTAATAAAGCTTTCCGAGGCCGCGGGTAGGCAGTGTTTCGACTCCGACTTTGAACCGTTAGCATGTAGCACGGTCGTGGCCAGTTGGGCAAGGGGTTCGGAAGGCTTCAGCTTCCCACCCGAGGCCGGATATCCCCTTGAGCCGAGCAAATCGCGTTACTATCTTTTAGAGACCCATTACGTTAGTCCTACTGACGGCAGTCTAGGTACCCTAGACGGATCGGGTTTGAGACTTTATTACACGCCTACGCTGAGGAGACACGACGCCGGCGTAATTTCTATCGGAATGGATCCTAATTGGAGACATATAATACCGCCGGGTCAGCAAAAAGTGGTCTCCTCTGGACATTGCGTGTCAGAATGCACTCGCCACGCTCTTCCCGGATCCGGAATTAACATGTTCGCCGTGGTGATGAAGACCCACAGGATAGGAAGACAAGTGGCCCTGAAACACGTTAGGGGCGCAATTGAACAACCACCCATCGCCTCGGATGATAATCTCGATTCAGATTATCAAGAGTATAGAAAACTAGGGACTCCCGTTAAAGTACTCCCCGGGGACCACTTGATAGCGGAATGTACCTATAACAGTTCTGGAAGATCGGCCATCACTCTCGGCGGCTATACAAATCGTCAGGAAACTTGCCTGGTGATGGGACTGTATTATCCCAGACAAAGAGCTCTGACCTCCTGTCACAGTTTGCCGAGCCTACCTACCGTTCTGCACTCCCTCGGAATCCAGGAGCTCAGCGCGTAAGTACTTTTGTTATATACACTCGTAACAACGTTATGGTGACGTATAATGGTTATATGGAGCGCAATAAAAGACGAGATTGACATCCTACTTACGCATTATGTGTGGTATGACGAACGGATTGATGTTTCGCGTACTTATGGCTCTATAAAAATCTGCGCCACTGTAATATAAAAATTATGTGCTACTTTATAGGACGGCATCTTTTATGACATCGCAACATGAGAGCTATGCGGTTAAGTTACCTTTATAACCAATCAAAAATTGCTACCTTCGCATATAGTATATCATAAGATTTATTTTGTATAGAAACGAGCGAAATAATACTATTAAGTTTTACATAAAGCATTACAATCCATTAATTTACTTTCACAGATCAGAAAGCAACTTATTTTATGTTTTGATAGTACCACATGAGTTCTATTCGAGTTTACATTTCTTATTTACCAGAAGTCATGATTTAATTGTGAAACATCCTAAAAAGAAACTAAATTAAAATATTTTTCTTGCCAAATGAACACCATCAGTAAAGTCAAAACATCAACTACATATAGTACGCCTGGAAATACAATGTATATAATGTGAAAATATAATTTATTTAAAAGAAATTGTAGTAACATTTACAAGAAATAAACTGTAAGAGCAGTTATTAATAAATTAGTCAAAATCGAAAATATCAAAATCATAAAAGCGGGACAATACGTTTGGATTTTGTACGGATCTGTATGAAAAAGAGATTTATAAGGAAATACCGGCAACTGCCAACTTCCGATTTCCATGGAACTTTACAGACAGAAAGGATACCATGGTAGAAGTACTACGCATTTTTTTTTTCTCCAAACGCCTGATTTAAGGTTACAGCTCCCTCCAATGTTTGTTTGAATTTTCGATTTTTTAACCTTTATATAGGAATATTTTCGAAATCGTAGCAGATATTAAAACACTTTTTTAACATATGTTGTTTGTAGCAGATGTATGGTCCCAAATATGACGTAACTCATCTTTGTAAAAAAAGTAATAATGAGAGACCGAGTACCATTTAAAATAACTAAACTTGTTAATTCATCAAAATATTGTCAAATCCTTTATATATTTTTTAATAAAATATAGTTAAATATATCCAGTAGTACATTCTTAGAAAAGTGCATATACCACGGAAGACGAATAGCTAAGTTTATATATTTTGATTTACTTGTAATTTGAAATGTATGTAGATCTACCGTTGACACTTTGTAACTTTTAGCACGTAAAACATCAATTACTTTAGAACATATCCATTTACTGAGTAAATGTTAAACAAGAATATTTCGTAGAAACACATACATAATCAAATCCATATAAAAATATATTAGATGTATAATTAAATACGAACTTTCGAAAAGGTACAGAACAGTATTATTATACGTATAGTAAAAATTAAGCTGTACGGTCATTAGTGTTATTACAATAACGGCAATAAAAGTGCTCCAAACGCAGATATCGCTTGCACCACGAATAGCCTACAAGTGCGGGTTTGTTACAAATACTACACAAGGGCGTAGATTCTGCATTTTTTTGCAAAACAAAACTACAGGATTTTTAAAAGGTCCATCCAGGTCTTTCATCCACGAATTCACTATTGTGCAGCAAGAGAAAAAACTTTGGGCGTAACTTGGTAGTAAAGAAAAATATGACGTGAACACAATTTTTACGGCATATATTGTAACATCCCGCTCTACTCAATAGAATAAATAACAAGAATTTGGACATTTCTTTTCGGATGCCGGCAAGAAGAAACATAACAACTGGGGGTATCTATTGCCGGCAGCCGAAAAGAAATATCTAAATTATTTTCAATTATTTTATTGTGCAGAGCCGGATGTTACAATATATCCCGTAAAAATTGTGTCCACGTCATATTTTTGTTTACTACCAAGCTAAGCGGAAACTTTTTTCTCTTGCTGTACCACGAGTCACACGTCAAAAAATCTATGGAGAGGAATCTAATTGCGGTTTAGAGATTGCAGCGTAATAATATTATTTCTTTAATGCAAATCTATGCCATATTTCATAAAAATCATTATATCAGAAAAGTTCTAACAAACAAATAGTATGTAAAATGTAAGTGAATTCATTTAATAAATGAATCTGATAATATTTTATTATTATATATATTAATAGAAAAGCTTGGTTATTTTAAATGTTCTCTATCTAGCTCTGAATTTTTTAGATTGAGAAACAATAAATTCTATAAATTTCTTTTATACACGCTTTTGCTTTTTTTTTGTTTTTCTAATGCAAAATAAGACTATAATTAATAATTCAGTCACTGCCAAGACAAGTTGTAGGCACATTGCGCGCATTGTGTTTGTGCAAGTGGAATAAGGGAACAAAATAACCATAGGTATAGGTATATGAGAAACTCTTTTCTTCAATTTTACTACGCTGCCAAGATTTTTTCGGTTCTACAGTTTTAGAAGTTTTCATGTGTTTATGGAAGATGTTGGTTTACAAGTAAAAATTATTAAAGCACGGACAAACGCGTTCGGAGAAGCGGGGAAGCGGAAAACTCAGTGGCGTTGCCTACACGCAGTCTATGCCTACGAACTTATGTATCTACATAGTTTTGCGAAGTCAGTAGAGAATATTATCTAAGGTTCTGTATTCACATGCAAGAGAACTTCATATTATAAAGGAAAATCTAGAAAGTATTATGTGGTTACAAATTTTAAAAACTTATCCAATTGCAATGAAAAGTAACAATAACATAATTTAGTGAAGAGCTTCCCCTGTTTTTTTGCCTAGTTGCATCAATATTTTGAATAGAAATCTTGAGGTAGGTCGTTGATTGGATTTATTAAGATTTAATGCATCTTTTTGATAATCGTTTAAATTTAACTTGCCGCTAGATATAACAAACTTACCATCATTTTCAAATGTATTGTTGTGGAAAATTACAATGTTTTGATATTAATAATATGTAAATTATTTCTAAATCAAATGATAAAAAAGGCTTACCAAGTTTTTGTTTTATTATTTGAAATAGTCAATGACTCTGTATTTCTGCTTGTTTTTTCTTTGTTTTTTTTTTAATAAAATACAAGAAATAAAGAAAATGTCACTATTACCTATTTAAATAAGTAATACAATAATATATTTTATCTAGTTACAATGCTTAAAACGTATTCAAAATATAAATTATTTTAGCAATTCTTACTTTTCAATAAAAGTCTGAACGGAGATATTTGAGTGCTGCACAAATATAAATAAACAGCTACATCTAAGACGCAGTATATACATGGGTGTGTTTTTCTTACTCAGCCAAAACAACTAGAGGATTTATACGGGCAATCGGGTGATTTTTAAATTATACATGACATATACATAGAAATAGTATGGCATAACAATACAGGATTATCTAAACGGATGGATTTACACACTATTCGCACTAATGTTCCTTTGAATTTTGTAATATTGATATATGATACTCCAGTTGTTAAAATTAACGTTACGATAACCGCTATATTATTCACAACGTGCAAATACATATGTACATTTATTAGTTGAGTTAATTCTAGTATGCCACATTCATTATTCGTTTCTCGTATAGTTGGTGTGTATATTATATATGTAATTGACAGATTTCATTTATTAACTTAACTATTGTCCGCCTATTATTTTATTATTAGTCACTATAGTTTAAATTTCCTATTTACATTTGTAACGATCACTAACGCATACTACAATACTATTGATAAATGTTCAGCACATTAATATTACAAACTTCAAAGATGAACCGGAATACCATTCGCCCAGAATGGAGCAATCAAATATCGACGTGCCAAACTCGATGCATAAAAGCAATATTTATCGGGGCATGACACATTTCATTTTTAATTTGGAATTCACGTTATCGACGAGCCGCACGAGGGCACTGAAATACACTATTAGGTCTCGGGTTTCCCGATAAAAGCGTCATAGATTACGTTCTATGGGGGTGCGTGAAAGAATGTGTTCAGCGAAACGTACAGTCGCGGAGAAACGGAAGTCGGAATTAGAACGGCATTCAGCCGTAATTGTAGATTCAGCGCGCTGAATAATATGAATGTATGTATGCCGGTGAATGTACATACGTGGTATTCTGTATTCATTTTAGCGTATTGAAAAATTTGCTGTAATAAACGATGTGAGGGTGGAAGCAATTTTCGACGCCACCCCTAGCTGTAAGGATTCGCAACGACTAGGTAGATGTAATAGGGGATGATTCATGTAAACAGAAAAAAAGAAAACAGTGAATATTTGCTATACTTATACTTTCGCTTTTAGATTCGATGTTTAACACATACTTTGCTCCTAAATCAAAAATGGTGTATTTTAGTGCTGAGCAATTGAACACATTGCTTAACCGCTTAACTTATATGACCGGTTAACCGAGCAGGTGATCGCGCCATCACCAGTTAACCGCCGTGACAGGTTATTATCTGGACTTGTATCTTCTACCTCTAGATTTCTTCAGGAGTTTGAAAATAGATAGATACTAATTAACTAATTTTATTTATTATATGTAATTTATAATATAATTTTATTATATTTATTACAATTTTGTTCCAGTTTTCCAAAACCACCTAGGTTTTCTTTTAACATGAAGTAACTTTTATTTAGCGGTATTTTTATGGTATTATACAATTACGTGATTTTTTTTTAACCAGAAACCTGCGTGCATACGGTTTTCAGAATATATGTCCATGCACATGTGTCACCTTGCCACAACAACACTTACTTTTAGATTGTTTACTTTTATGGATAAGCAGGTAGTCAGCGTCTGTTGAGACCTAATTTATTGACATTGATAGAATACCCCTACGTTATGTATGTACTATGTAGTTAATTTAAGTTACATATTACATACACATTAATTTCGACTTATCTAAAATCAGGCTCCGAAAAACACCATTGGCGAGTTATAAAAAGAACACTTTTAATTATATCCTTCAACATTTTCGGCATCCTTGCAAATTTACGTAGTGTCATTAGTGATATCACTAAACAAATCCTCATACTGATAAGAATCACATTTATATTTTTCTTTACCGCCCCCCAATGTCCTTCAAAAAATGGCCAATAGTATCCACACAAAAATCCTTGCTAATGTTAAATATTTCGTCATACTATATCCGCTGATGCCCTCGACACCTCTCACGATTTACGCATTGTTGCCAATGAAACCAATAAACAAATCCTCACTCGCCAAAAATGGCCATAACACAATATCCACGTATTTAAATTATAATTTAAGAAGGATTCAAAATACGATTGCTTCGCGAATGATAAATATTCTTAGTTCCCAGCATCCCATCATCAAGACTTTCGTAAGCGAAGTTTATATTTTACCGAGAATTGTATTGAATAGTTCGTATACTAGTTGAAAATAAAATTCCTTATATAAACGCCGCTAACAAACGAATCGTATTTTTATCATACTTCCTGCCGTGCCGAAAATTTCAATTTTATACATATGTATTGGAACACTACAAACATTTGATACGGTCAATAATTAGCTATAGCACAAAAATAATATTTTGAACCACTTTGACCACTCAACGGGATTGACCGGTGACCGACTACTCGTCAATAGGTCATTATTTAACCGGCAATTATCGGATTAAAATTCACAGTGCTAATCTATTTCAACAAGCTTAATAGAATGTTGGATATTTTCTACTTGAATAGATAAATATTCAAATGTAAACAAATGTTCATTTTATTCTTAATAATTAATATTTATAAGCAGCTACATTTTTCGGCCATCTTCAGGCTCCTATAACGTCAACGTAAAAAAAAAACAAATTACAATCTTGTCATTAATAATAAAGAAAGAAATAGACCGCAGAGAAAAATGTCATTTTAATATAAAATTACTGTTGTTTATCAATTTCAACAGAAGAGTGGATGCGAAGTTAAAATTGTGTTCTGTATATACAGATAAAGCCAAAATTACTACAAACAACTACAAATGATTCCGAAGGGAACTAAGAAAGCGGATTTTCGATATCTCATTTAATTAACAAATTCACCTTATACAATTTGTTTAAATTATCGCCATTTGTTTATCTTTGAACTACAAACGAAAGGAAAATAGCTACAAACAACTACAAACGATTCTAAAGGAAACTACGAAAGCGGACCTTCGATATCTCATTTATTAACAAATTTACCTTTAGACCATTTGTCTATCTTTGAACTACAAACGAAAGGAAAATCACTACAAACAGCTACAAATGATTCTGAAAGGAACTACGAAAGAGGATTTTCGATATCTCAAAGTCGAGTGCGACTGTTTTTTTGGAACTACAAACGAAATTATTGTTACTACAAACAACTACAAACGAAATACGACGAAGTACAAACATATACAAACAATACGAAATTTATCCATGAAAAAAAGTTTATTTTTCAAAAGTCGGGTGCTAGGTTCACATAGGTATCACTCGCCTAGGTAGAAGAGCGATGACTGTGATGATGAGCGTTATTCATTGAGTTACCGTACAGGAAGCCGCATGCATTGAAGTTTATGTGTTTATTTATTATACCCCGCTATTGCTATACCTTTATTATAAGATTTTAACTAATTTTAGATATACCCTTAGTTGGTTATGCACTCGCTTGCCTTAGTTCTCGTTCATTTTTTTTTCCATTTCATAAGTGGTACCATCAAGGGCATTCATTGCGAAATATTGTTAATTTTAGCCGTTTAGTCATTATTATTAGATGGACTCTATTTTACTTTATATTTTCGAATATCTTTTAATTTTAGCTGTTTACTTATTTATTGTTACTTACGTACACAAAGTTGCTGAAACATACACAAGAACGATAATTATCCTTACCGACATTTATTGAGAATATCAGACTCATTACCATCAGAAGTTGTTACCTATTTAATATTGCTTGAAAAAACGCTACATAAATAATTTATAATATAATAATTATTATTAACATTTATTTCGGACAATGGATATGCGCTTATTTCTAACCAGATGGGTAGATAGTTATGTATTTTGGTTCGGTCCGTCGCGTTGCTTCAGCCAGCATAAGAGCGGCGTGCTTCGAAAATATTTGGGTGTTCGCATTTAGAGTAGCGCGTACGGTATAAAATGTTTATAGATAATAATTAAAAATGGAATGAACAGTATTTGTTTGCATTAAACTTGATAGAAATTACTAAAATTTTAATATCAAAATTAAAATGTATCCAATTGTTTGGTGGATACGTTACCTACATCACCATCCAAATCTTGGAATCTACTTGTTGAAAAAGCATAATTTGTTGTTCGGCAACAAAGAGATAAAACTAGTGCTAAGTTTCTTCTCATGTCAGCGCATTGTAAGCTCATCAACTAGAATTGTGTGTAGTTAAGTTGACTTAGAGCATTTACCACTTTTCCAATTTCTAAGCTTTGGAACCAATACAACGTAAGGTTGTCTAGTATACAATAATGTATATTCGATCCTTGTATTTTTGATCTATATTTATTGATTATTTTATACATTCGCTATTACTTCACAATCCATCTTTTCTAACGGATAATAAAAGCCATTCAGTGTAGTTATCTTAAAGAAAGCTAACACTCAACAGAAGATATTACTTTTTTTCTTATTCCACCGTGTATTATAAGATTTAAATATGATAATTATCAAAATAGAAGGGACAAGAAAAAGTTTCTGAATTAATATGGGGTGTTGTATCCATTATTTGTTGTATATTCACTATATATTTAGTTAGCCTTCTTATATAAAATTAGCTAAAGTTTCACAAAAAGTAGTGCCTAGAAATTTCTTCTAAGCATTTAGTACTCAATAGGAAGAATATGTACAGAAGCACCTCCTATTCACAAAACCAATTCAAATTATTTATTCAGCAATATGTTCGTGTACAAAATCCTGGTAACCATTCTGTCGCTCCAGTAAATATGAACATAATGCTGCTTTAGCTGTATCCATATCTCCAGCACTCGCGAACGTAAAGTCGGTATGTAAAAGAATAAATACATTTTACCGAGCATTTTACCTTCGAACTGCACACGACCGATAAATAATTAGCATCACGATTTTGGTGGTATAATTTTGTTCATATAAGTAAGTGCGTTTGAAGCTGCAGTTCTCTGATTGGTGCATTTCCGCAATACAATTTTCATTTTTCAGACCCCGTTGCTCTCGAACTTGATATTCTTAGAATTTCAAATTCTCCATTGGAATTGGAATTCAGAACAATTATAGAACCATTCGACCTGTTTTAGCTGCAGAGTAATGAGAGTAATGGGTATTTGAAATTCTGAAGTAGTTCTGGATATGTGTATGGTAATTCTTGACACGCATTTGAATTTATTCTGTTCACTTTCTTTTAACAGTAATTTATTCCATTACGTGCTTAATAGAAGTTATGCTAAAATTATTAATATCTTGTACCTAATTAATTTACTATTTATTCTTTATAATGATACCATTGCTTTTAAAGTAGTACTGAAATAGATGTTTATTTATTTGTTATTACTATTAATAATACACTAACCTATGTGTAATTCTTGGTCTCTTCTATTTTTCCATGTACTGGTCGATGCCAGTTTTATGGATATTAATTAACTGTGGTATGCTGTTAATAAGCAAGCATCGAATGGAACACAAGTTATTGCTAAAAAAGAAACATGTAGTTTCATATTCAAAGGAATAATTTCCCGAAATTTCTTTATATTTCGAATACCACTTGATTCAACTTTATCCCTGCTTTGCTTTTGTAGTTCTGTTAATATTTTGGTGCTGTTTCATCACGAATTTTATTTCTACCTGTAGATACACAATTTAGTTTATTCTCGCTTTCTATTATTATTTCTTAGGATTTACCTTTTACATTTTATTTTTCCATTGCCATGAGTATGAATATATACTTCAAAGGAGTATAAGTAATAAAAGTTATAACAGACTAGCACGATAATCGACGTTATTTGTATATATCTATATCTATAGGTAGAAGATGGTGATGGTTGTAAAGTTAGTTGCGCGTAGTGTGGTGTTTGTTAATGGCGCTCATTTTAAATTTTTAAGAGGAGAGAATTCTGCTCGGACCTGAAACTTCAGATTTGTTTTTGACCTAGACCTACCATACGCACTGAAACCTATAATTTCAAATTCCAGAACGATTCCCGAATTGGAGGTAATACCTACGCTTGTTTTCCATGCAGTTTGTGGTTATACCGTGTTAGAAAATTTACGCCTTTGATGCAGCTCTAGGTGTATAACATATAGAGAGTTTCCAAACTTTATTAGAAAGTGACTCACTGTAAAGCTTTGGCTGATAATAGAAAAAATATTCGCATTTCCCCTGTATACCCACATTTTATTGCACTTTCATTGTTATCGTTTGTATACACTTTTGCCGGATATAATGATTAATATTTGTAATTCGCAAGACATTTTGGCGCTAAGTTGACGAATAATTTAATAAATTTTGTTGTAAGTAAGACTGCCGCCTGTACATTCCATATTTCTTTAGGTACCTAAACAAGTTAATTGCTAAGAATGTGCCTTACTTTAACACTTAACGTAATTATTTAAACAAAATACATGAAATCATATTTTTATTTCATTAATTCACTACTAATACTGTTGTTTTAAGAAACATCCATCATTCCAATTTTAAAACAAATCAAAGGGAACTTTCCGAATACTTATAACATTGCAGCATCTGTCATCACCGAATTAACTTTAGAGTAACGTGACGAAAGAAAATCGTGAAAGCTAGTAATTTGAACTTTCGACACCTCAACGCGTCCACTTTTATATTTAGTTACGTCAACAGAAAGAAATGAACGGATGGTATTATTCACTCACTTCTAATTAAAATTTTATATTTTCTATGTTTGTGTACCGTTTACGCGCTTAGGTATTGCAACATTCACACTATTCGTAAAAAGAAGTGTATAATGTTGGAAAACTATAAAGGAATGAATGAAATATTTATACACCATCCATTTTGTATCCTTGCCAACGGATTACTCAATAATAATTCACTCTTTGTGTCGGCATTAGATGGAAGAATACAAAAATTTAAAGATGTAGTAGCACTCTTAAATATTCAGTGATATTCTAGGTTGTTGATCTTAACCTAGCCTAAAATAGAATTTATTAAAATAAATGGTTTATTTTCGTATAAAAATATTTACGAGGCATTTAATTTTGTCGAAAAAATGATTCCTGAGATACGTAAATTTATGGAATAAAACGAACATATATATGTCAGATTTAATCAATAGCGTGCAAAAATTTGTTTCTAGAAACTAGGCCATGTTAAACGTAGAATGCCGTGAACATATTACGGGTGGCGCGCAATTTGCGCAGAAATTTTGCAGCCACTCCGTACTGAAACTCATAACAGTTTGTAGTAACTTAATGTTTTAATCTTACAGGGGCTCGAATCCGGTTAGAATAGCTGCTCCCCCGGAATTAGCTGGCATGACGCTGGAATCCAGGCTCGTTTCCTACGACTGGGACAATCACTTCCACAGTTTTCAAGAAGCAACGATGAAAGGATCGTTTAAACCAATTTGCAGGACAGCTCAGTCAAAATTATTGCCGGTAAGGTTTGCCTTAATATCGTTGCCGTGCAAAAATCAAATTAAGCATTGCGTGACGCTGTGAAATATACTTGTGGAACTGCACCGTGTCGTTTGCGATTTACATTAAGGGCATGAATAATATATAAATATCATTTCGGAAATGGTCATTTAATGCGATCAGTGAGTGATACTATATATAGTTTTATTCATCGCTTTGTTATTTTTAGAATATTCCGTGCTATTTTATTGTTTTTTTTCCAGAATAAATCTATGCAAGTCCGAGCATTTTTGAACATAGTATTACTATTTATAGCTTAACATGACCATGTACTAGTGTTCAACTCGTATATTTTCATGCAATATAATCATAAATTAAGTAAAATGAACTGAATGCTATTCGAAAAATATCTGGGAATGTGTTATTTATTTGCATTCTTTCATACCTGATAATGATACACGTTGACATTATTCCTAGTATCTAAACTATTTACTTATTCCTAAAATAAACATTCAAGAAATCGTTATTTTCATAATGTTCCGTACAATGGAGCATTAAGAAAATTACCAGAACCAATTTAATACTTTTCGTCATTATTTTAACTGCGCCAAACCGCTTGAAATCATATAATCTGGATAATAACGCTAGGGCATTCCCTAATAGTAGGTGGTATAAAAAATAAAACGAAAATAATACGGTGAATTATATAATGTGTTGTGAAAGAGTCGGTAATGAATAGCTCGAAAATGAGGACGGAATGTTTGAGATAATCGAAGCGCTTTTTTACCTGACTTCATTATCTCCACTTTAGTATACCGTAATCTGGATAAGAATCGTTTTTCTGGCCCTTATAAAATACTTCATTTTGTACAAAAAACAAGCGTTTCTGATGAACTACCTGGAAAGCGGGTATTCACAGCTTGGTAACACATTCTGTTGTGACGTCGATAGATACCTATTTAAACATATATGGATACGGTTTCTAGCTTTGATTCTTGGATAGTTTTATTTAGGTATAATTAATATGTATGAATTAGGTATTGCTGCAATTTCCGCCAAAATTTAAAAGAATAATAATAATTTGGATGCAGACAACTATAATATCAAGCATTGAGTAATTAAAATATCTTCCGATCCTCATTTCAACTTCATATTTTTGATAATTTTAGAGAAAATAAGAAATTTGTTTGTTTTTAAGTATTAACGTTTTTTTTTTTATATATTCCTCCTTATAAAACGCTCAACATTATCTGATTGAAACTTTCGTGCCACATTTAGCTTATTAATAAAGGTATATGTGTACCAGGAGCTCTTAAATTAGATATTTGGTTATTAGTCGGTGAAGGTTAAAATATCACGGGTAGCAGTAACGCTAATGAAATTCGAAGAATGTAGCGGTACTTTTATCTCTTCCAAGAAACTTGTCGCGTAATTGACAATCCTCAATTAATTAGGAATATCTTTTACATTTGGTATGCTTAGTGTCCGGGTCCATATTAATCAGATCTAGATGTATTGATTAGATAAGAAGAGATAAATTGCCAGAACTTTTTGATAGACACAACTAATTAAGATTGTAAATTTTTGGATAGTTCACATTAATACCTCCTTTCACCATAACTTTCCCAGAAATATTTTTAATAAAGTTTTACTGTTGATCTAAACCACACACTCACTCTAACTAAAAATGACAAAATTTGAGCAAACAATCGATTCAAATAATTTTTCATTATTTTTATATTAAAAGAATATGGCGTTTTTTTTTAGCAGTAAATCAATTAATGCGTGTTACATTATATTAATTAAATTATATAAATTGTAGAAAAATACAGTGCAGCCATGTTTACCAAGGGGATGTTTTTGTCCATTTAATGTCCTCGCTACTGCAGTAAACGGAGACAAATAAATTTTACGTAGAACATTGCACGAAAAACAAACAATCATTCACTACTAAGAGAACATTTATTTAATTTGAAATGATTGCAATATATCCAATTGTTAAAATATCAGAAAATGTTTGATGCAGATAAAGCTATCTTTTTATTAATTCAACAACTTTCTTGTCTATTAACGATTTCGTCCTTCCACAAATGATTATTTGTAATAACGTCTTAATTTCGTCACTGCTGCTACTATAAAGCTTTTCCATTAGGTACTCTATATTGTTTAGCGTATATGGTTCACGTATGTACAGGCTGGACGAAATTGAATGTACACAGCAGATAAATACCTATACCTTTTCGGGACAAAAACATTGGTGAAATCAAACTTTAAATTTATGTTTCCGTTTACAAGATTTAAAATGAAAATTAGTTTTTATTCAGTTTCGATTATGTGATATTACTTCTTGTTATTTAAATTTTTAAAAAAATATTCAAATATTTTTCATGCAGCTTTTTATTTGAGATTTGGATATGAAATCTTTTAAATGATCCTTCAAAATTTTTAGTTAAGACGACATATTATTTTTTAATAAATGGACACCATGGCTATCTAGGCAGGAGCACCATCGAAATGAAAATAAATTTGAATCCGTTTACTATATAGAACGTCATCTAGAAATTCTATGTAATGAGCATTTAATTTGACAGCTAGATGATACATAGAATTGTTAAATGCTCATTTCATAGAATTTCTATGATGAGATGACGTTCCATGCAGTAAACAAAAGATTTAACGCCATTGAATTTTTTTTTCTGTAGGTTTGTTTTTAAAAAAGAGGTTTACAAATATATTTGCAATACTGCGTGAAGATGTATCTAGCGCTTTTTATAAATTAACAGTTTATACAATATATAGCACAGGTGCTGTAGAAAAAAGATGTTAGAAATGTATAGCAAATGTTGGACGATAATTTGAATAATTAAAGCTTTTTTTTTTTAAATTACATTTAGCTTGTTTTGTTTGATTCCTACTTTTTTTGTATTTTTTTAGGGTATTAAATTATTTTTATTGAAAACGCCCTACAGCTTTTGTTTGTAATACACGACTAACTTCATGAAGGTTACGGCATAGAAAGTGTAATATCTCTGTCAATATTCAAAATATTTCCTTAAAAAAAAATAAGCTGATGCTTATTATTTGACAGGAGAAATATCAATTATTTTGGGAGTCATGGCACTCTGCTGTTTTTTTTTTTTTTCATAGAGCTGTCGTACCTATGGCATGCTAGAAATCTATTAGGTATGTAAAATCACAATATCTTGCTTAATATTTAGAATAAACATAGAGTGTTGTATGTTTTTGTAACGCCCCCAAAATTTGTAATTTAATTATAACATGACCTATTATGGTTTTCATTTAAGAAAAAATAATATGACGTCGTAACAAAAAAAAATTGAAAGATTATTAAAAAGTAGGTTTCATAACCAAATCCCAAATAAAAAGCTAACATGAAAAATGTCGAAACAATTTTTAAAAATTTTGAATAATAAGAAAGTTATGTCACATAATCGAAACTGAAGAAAATTAATTTCTTTGTATCTCCGCTGCAAAATATAGTATAATACAGGACGGACGGTTGTCAAGGAGCATACTGATATGAACCCTTTCACACGGAGTCAACTTGTCCGCTTCGGCGGCTTCAATAGGTCTTCAATGACAATCTGCTAGTTGAGAGTAAACCAGGCAACTTAGTTGAATCAACTAAACCGCCTCGTCTGAAAGAAACCGTACCCGTTGTGTGCATCCAATTTATAACGCGTTCCAGCGTATAATGCTCTTTTAATTGCTCCCAACAAGAGCTCCACAACGAATTTGTTCTATTTGTTCTTGTATGAATTTAGCATCTAATTAAGATAATCGTAGTTATAACTCTATTATTTTCTAACGAGTAAATGTTCAAGTAGGTCACCAAGCACGGAAAAATAAATAAATGAACGACTCCAAACAGAATGATTCACGCCGTCTCTAATTTAGTATTATCATGACTGGTCACGTAATATTCTCAGCTACTTATTTATTGTAGCGTAGAATTTTTCGTACAGAAGGCAGTCAAAAATAAAGTTCCTTCTTTAATGCTCGAAACGGATCCGTAATAATGTATACGAAAGTCGGATGCCGGCAAAATACATTTAACGTCGTCGACGGAGGAACAAAAGCCATATATCTCGCCAAAATAAAACGGTAACGGAACTACCGGGCTCTGTCATAAAATGTCAAATGAAATATTTCGCTTGGCGTCGGTAATCTCCCCTCGAAACTATAAGAGACAACTTCGGAATTAAATGTCGATTTGGAAAGGACGTGTCAATTGGTCGGTTGTCCGATCCAACGGTAAAAAAGAGAATACGGTACTTTCACATACACACACACAGGCGCACGCATACCCGATACAGGCTCAGGAATATTCGACCGAACTCGACGCCGCGGGTTATGAGTACTCCCCATATAACAACAGTTCGGCGAGTACGTTGAACCGACACAACACAGCTATCAACAGTGAGGATGATTAAAATCGAGATAGACCGTCGAAAAATTAAACGTAATTACAGGTATGTCGCGTTGTCTGTTACCGGCGCGATCAAACTTAAAAAGAATCTGATGCAAAAACCATTTACCGATCTACGATAAAATCACGTACTTTCTTTCCTGTAGATTTATCGGACGCCTTCGACAAGTTCCAGCATGTGCTGAATGGTGACTGGGAAAATATATTTTCCTGTACAACAGCGAAAAATAAACTGGATTTCGACACATCGTTTGTAACATAACAAAACTTTATCCTAGCCTAACGTAATTTATATCTAACGTAAGCTATACCCGCATATAGTGCACGAAATTCGAGAATAACCAGTCTATAATATATATACAGGTGGACCAAATTGGACGTACCATAGAAGACAAAAGTCTTAACCCAAAATTAAAGAAAGAAATATTGAAATACTTAAGAAACTCTAATGATTTATGTCAACTTGAGTCAAGACTTTGTCTTTGATAGTACATACATAACAGGTAAACATACTTTTCAGCAGAGCTACGAATAGATGAGATAGGCAGTCCGGAGCTACTTTTTCGAGATGAAAACATTGTTGAAATCAATTTTTGAATTATCTTACGTTTTCAAGGTATCTAAAAAAGATTCTTCAATTTATATTATACAATATAACTTTCTCATTGTACTTATATAAATAACCATTTTTGCGGGCTTTACAAACACATATAATACTCTATGTTTATTCTAAATACTGAACGAGATATTGCGTTTTAAATTTTTAATAAACCTCTAATGTCCTATGGATACGATTCTGGATTCTGGATTGTTGGTTGGGAAGGGTGGCTAGCCACGCGCACTTAGGCCACTCTAACCGGGCCCATTGTGCTACCTTCCCTAGGCGGCGTCACTCACCCGCAGCCTACTCGAGCCAACCCAAACGAAGGATGAACTCGAGCAGCGCAGCATGCGAGGCGCCACCAAAGCTGGCCATACTGGGCCAGAACTCCTCCAGGATGGAACCTCTAAGTTGGGCAAGCGCCGGACAGTCACATGAGATGTGCTCCGGTGTCTCGTCCTCTAGGTAACATGCACGGCAGAGTGGGCTGCCAGTCAGTCCCATGCGGTGCATGTGTTTATTAAGTTTGCAGTGGCCAGTCAATAACCCTACAACTTGACGTAGTTTACTGCGAGAAAGCTGCAGACAGTATCTCGCTGTCCTAGGCGACAGCCTGGGTATGGCTTTGCGCGCCTGACAGCAGGTGGTTATGGATGCCCATCTCTCTTCGTGTAGAGTAGTGGTCCACTGGTTTATTAGGGTATTGAGTGTATCCGAAGAAATGGGAAGAACAGGCTCCGGTCCCACGTAAGGAGAACACGAACCCCGTCTCGCCAACCTATCGGCAGCCTCGTTTCCCAGATTACCTTTATGTCCTTTAACCCATCTGAGTACCAAGTCATTATCAATGGCGATCGCTTCCAAGGCACTATGACACTGAAGTACTAGGCCGAAGCGATCTTATAACTACTAAGGGCTTTAAGGGCAGCTTGACTATCACTGTAAAGGACAATGCGTCGTCCCTTAATGCCCCTTGCTAAAATTTCTTCGGCACCATGCAGGATCGCCAAAACTTCCGCTTGGAAAACCGTAGCGACCGTACCTAGTGCCAACTCTAAGTTGAGCTTGAGGTCTGGAGAGAAAACTCCCGCACCTGTCCCTGTTTTTGTCTTTGATCCGTCTGTATAGACAGCAATCGAAGGCAGTGATTCGACGCAGGGGTCGACATGAACGCGCTAGTGTCTGCCGAAAGCAAACACGGGAGGCACACAGTCCTTCGCGGCACCAAGAAGAGGCGCTTTAGCGACGCCCTCATGGATGATGCGCACGTGGATACGATTGATCTAAGGAAAAAGTCAGCAGAACGCCGTGACAGCTAAACAAAATAATAATAATAATAATAATAATAATAATAATGATAGGGATATTATACCTTCTATGTTTTTCTAATAAAATAACAGTGTGCTATGATTCATGAATATATGAAAACTATTCCCTATACAGAGTGCCATGCCCCCCATGTTTAGTTTACCAATCGCGCATATATTGAAAGCGGTAGGAACTCTATAAATATCATGGATCATTTAGAAAAAATGATCCGAAATATGTATGAAATCTGGAAGAAGTAGTTGAAAAGGCTTTCCCATATCCTAAAACAGTTATTTCCTCTTACCTTATTAGCTTTTATATATTTTTGGACCGAATTTTTCTAAATGATCCACGATCTTTTAAATCATTCTCCAGCCTTTTGAAAACACGAGGATATTGTAAATTTATTTCGGGATATCTCAGGAAATACAGATTTAAAGCTCTAAGCGTTCTTTCCACTTTCAATATACGCTTGTCATATTTTTCACGAATGGTGAACTCATCCGCTTTAAAAAAAAAAACAGTGCAACTAATTAAACAATAACAGAACTCAAATAACTCAAAGAAGATTATAACGTTATAGGATAAAGTAATGTATAACTAATGCCGATGCACTCACAGTTTGACAGATAAAAGAACTTCAATTGTTTTAATTTAAAAAGGGCGTGCCACTCTGTGTGGGGAATTTAAGAAAAAATAATATAACATCCTAACTAAAAAGGAAGGATTATTAGAAAGTAGATTTCAAAATGAAATCCCAAATAAACAACTACATTCCAACACGAAAAATATCTAAACTATGTTTTAAAGTTTTAAATAATAAGGAAGTAATATAATAGAAATTAAAGAAAAACCTTTTTTTGAATATCTTAAGAACTGCAAGAAAAAAAAAAATGATTTCACCAATGTTTTTATCTCGAAAAGTAGCTTTGGACTGCCTATCTCACTTTTTCGTATCTTCGCTGCAAAGTATGTATTATATGTACCTGTTATATACTTTCAATCTGGTCCGCTGTATACAGTCACGAGCTTCTTAAACGAAACCCTGTACGTAAACGTCGACTTTATACACATTATTAGGAGTAGGAGTAAAGCACATCCACATGCTAGATTTATAATACTAAAATTCTTATTTGTACTCATAACAGCATTTCCTTTGAGATTTAAATTAAAACAGTATAATTGATTTATTCGAATCTATATCGAAATAAAATTCATATAATCTATTGTAACTCTGTGTGAGTAGTTATAATTTATTCGTGTATACATTTATTTGAATCGTGTTTTTTTAAAATTTTAATGAATTTAAGTAATTACTTAAACTCATTAAAATATGTAATGTAGAATTGTACAGCTTAATTAATTTTAAATTTTGACTTTAAAATATGACCATCTTAACTTCTTAAAATTCTAACCTGAGAATATTTTGTAGCGGACGAAACCGGTCCCATGTTGATTGATTGATTATTCGATTTAAGGACTGAGTACGAATTATATCTTATTATACTCTTAATACCGCAGCCTGAGGCATATTGTATTATTCCGTACCTGGTGTCTTTATTATACTTTACTAGAATTGACTTTTTGTTTTAGGGTGCAGTATACTATTTTATTACTCAATATTTGCAAACACCGCTCATATGCACGTTTAAGCTACACAGAAAAAAAGAGTTTCGATCATTAGGGAACACCGAAATTTGTTCCCCCATATTCACTCTCATATTGGGGGGAATTTGTGGTGGCGTAAATTTATCAGCTACTAAGAGTATAGAAAAATATTTAAGTTATCCTAAAATTGTGAAATATTTCTCCTCTTTTAGAGTTAACCTTAATGAATCTTTGTGTTACGTATGTATGTTTATATCAACAAAATGTAAATTCACACTTTATTAGAGTTCGATTTAACAAAATGAGGTAACTTACTACTCAATGTAATAAACTTTCTTAGATTTCCAGTGTTGTAATTCTCAACATAGATATGTAAAAAAAAGCGTTTATTCTTAGTTTCTACATAATAGAAGTGGTCTATCGACCATGAAAAGTGATTTTTGCTCGGTGATTTAAGATGATAAGTAACATATTTGCATGTGATATTACTCTGTAACATGTTAGTCATGATAACTATGCTGAAAAAAAGTAAAAATATTAATCTCTTTAAGTGTAAGGTTCTTTAACAAGTTTAAAATTATCTCCTAAAAGGAGTTCCCGTAAATGCTGTTGTGGTTATTTTGAATAATTTTAATATATAATTTACTCTATACAAAATTTATCTCGTAGTTTTTTCTTTGTAGCGAAAAAGAATGAAGTTCAAAAGAAGACTTCTTTTAAATATAATGGCTTTAAAAATAAATTTAGGGTGATCTTATTGAGAGTGTGTTATTCTAAAATATGGAATCCTTACAAAACTATTCCTTTAACTTGGAACCAAATATTTCATGTAGCCGCCTTTTCCATATATTACATATCTAAATAATTGCATGATAACCTTGGTTGTTGTAACAGAGTATTTTCAAACTTTATTTTCAAATAAAACTAAAATATTTGTGACAATAAATTTCGGGCTAATATTATACATAGCAGGACAGTGCTACAAACATCAATATATTGATTCATACTACTTGAAATAATGAAAATGTCATGAATAAATAAGGAAGCAGCACCTTTTGTGCTTCAAGAATCCATTTCATTTTTCATATACCATTGATTTTGTAACTGCGCGGTACTGTTAATTCATTTGAAATGTTTTTCGACCAAAGACCTCACTATATAAAATATTTTCTAATTTCAGTGAATATCGATCGAAATCCCAAATTATCCTTTTTCCGCTTGGAAACTATGTTAAATTTCCATGCAATATCGATGCGCTAATAATTTATTGATATTTCATTGGAAATGCCATTAATTCAAGTTTAAATTGTCCGGCCATGCTTATCGCGCATCAAACCATAAATTAAGCGATACGATCTACACATTGGGATTTGTTTTTTTTCCAAGAATTTTTTATTGACTCAGAATTTCGAAGAGATTAGTATGCAGAATGTCGTAAATATGCGAATAGCTATGTGATCCTCTACTGTTTTTCCTTTTTTTTATTGGCTAGTTCGATATCCAGCGACCAACTAATGCTATCGATTCATCAAATATTATAATACTAGTGGCTGTAATATGTTGTCCGTATCATAAGAATGTTTAGCTAGGCCTTTTTGAAAAATAAAAGTGCCTTAAGAAAAGTGCTTACATACAGTTTATTTAGCTTTCTCTAAATAAATACTACATGGATTTTAAATTGCATAAAATATGTTTCGCCTTAGGTAATAGAATAGAATATAAAAATGTATGGTGCATATACCTATTAGATTTTATAGAAGTATATTATGTTCTACATCATTGTTATAGTCTAATAAAAAAATTCTCTTAAAATAATAATACAGTTCATTTACTATATGCAAATTACTACTTGCTGGTACTACTAATCACCTTTGAAGTTCTCGTGGAAAATGGTAAACTACACAAATATGAATGTTCTTAAAGTAAACAGTGTGTATATATGTCCCCTATTTAAGCGAACTTTCTAAAAACAAATTGTCAATGCATTGGTAACTGGCAAGTAGGCAACTAAATATACCACATACCAGTTATTATTTTGTTTTAACGATTAATTTCAAGCATGACATATTCTGAAATTTTACTATTATTATAGTATTTTTTATTGTTCATTTCATTATTAATTAAGGTATTTCAAACCCGTAATAAAAGTTATTAGTTGAATAACTAAAATAATTGTCTTTCTAGTAGCTAAGAAAAATTATGTAGGTATTAAACCAGTTTATTCTCCTAAAATGTAATTGAATGGTTGCAAGTTTGAAATTATTCATGAACGAGAAGTTGCTCATATCAGAGGACTTAAGAGTTCGTGGAAGAACTTTTAGTCAATCTAGTTGAAATAGTTAATAGTAGCAAACAATATACTATTAGGGGGCTTCGTATAAACCATTGGAACAGTTACGATGATGAGGAATTTGTAGAAGGATTACCAAACCAGTATTCAGTGGTTACTAAGTGCGTATAACAGAAAGGTTATTATAAGTAAAAATTAGATTGTTTAAGCTATGATGTAGAGAACTCCTTTGAAGATTTAGTAGTACGATGGCCCGGAGTTACACATGAGATTTTAAGGAAACTCCATGGGTAATTTATCACTTTTTGGCAAAATCAATTAGAACCGTTATACAACGAAATACAAATTCCCACCAAAAAGTTTATTCAGTGTACTTTAGGAATTTGAAACAGCTTCATTACATTTTTTTCCTATTGGAATAAGCTGTAGCATACCACTAGCGCCAATAATTATCCTTGCCTACAACCATGAATGAACAAGATAAACAGATAACAAATGTGCTCAAAATGCTTCTTCAAACAGTGCTGTAATTTGCTAGCATAGATGATGATGTTGTTCGAAGAACAACGGTTGATTATTTTCAATGTTTATTAAATAATAATATGTGATTTTATCAATATTTTCTTAAAAAGCAGAATAAATTGTGTAAATTAAAAGATTACGATATTCTTCAATATCTCGAAAGCTAAACTGTATAACTCATATTTTATAAGATTTTGATTTACAAATTATAGAAACAATAAATTTAAAGTAGCAGGATAATTTTAATAGTAGTAAATTCGTATAAAAACATGGTAGGTGGAGTTAACGCTGTTCAGCATGTTAAAAGACATACACACTGGAATTTTTTTTCAATTCTTTTTAGTAACCACTGAATACTGACGCTTTCATAATCCAAATCTCTTGACAAATTCCTAATCATTGCAATTGTTAAATAGTTTTTACGAAATCTTCTAATAGTATATTGTTTAACACGTTCAACTATTTCAACTAAGTGGACTAAAATGTCTTCAAAATCTTTCAAAATGTGTATACTTCTCAGTCACAAATAATTTCAAACTTGTAAACATAACATAGTTTCTTGGTTGTATCGACAACATTCGTACATTTTCTAGTGCTTGTTGGCTGCTTCAACAATTCAATTGAATTTTAGGATAATAAACTGATTTAGTACCTACATATTTTTTCTTATTTGCTGGAAAGACAATTATTTTAGTCATTCAGCTAATAACTTTTATTATGGGTTTGAAATACCTTAATTAATAATCGAATAAATAATAGTAAAATAGAATGTCATATGTCAAATTAATGGTTAAAACAAAATAATAACTGGTATGTGGTATATCTAGTTGCCTACTCGCCAGTTACTAATACATTGAGAATTTATTTTTTAACGTTACACATAGGGATATTATATGTGTGTTAGAAAAAAAAAATCCGGTATAATATATATGATAATGTAATAGTTGTGCATCAAAAAAGTAATTTTCCTGATTTTCAGAAATTTATATAATCATTTTCCACATAAATGACTTTTTTTAATAGCAAACTAATTTCGTAATTGCTATTGCGTCGCTTCTTTCGTTGCTCTATCTGTATCGTATCCTATTTCGTTGTGTTCGAGTGTTATCGATTCACTACTTGTATCTCGCACGCCGTATACCCACTAAACATTTACGTGCGCCAGCAAACTGCTATTTGTTACTACAACACTAAATAATGTTTAAAAGTTGACACTCGTAACAGCTCCGTCAACGACTGCAGCGATACCACTAAACAGTAACCGTTCAGCAGTCCGATGAGAACGAAATTAAGACTGATTTACGCTTATATAAATGGGAGATAAATATACTCAAAAATACGTTTACCGAACACACCGCCAGCGTTTGTGAGGTACTTAATGTTAATTAATGAAAGCGCAAACAAGTAATAAAATATGCTTAAGTATTTCAATTAGAGATTGCATATTGAACGAAGGCTACCTTCATTAAAATGCAGAATAGGAAATAGTTTTTCGAATGATTAGTTCCGCTCAGATTCAATTAATTCAATCGAGTTCGAAACGATTACGGTGCCTGCTTTTCAAATAGAATTCGAAAATCAGGGTACTGCATTCTCGAGTATACCGCTCCGCATTCGTCTCTGAGGCATTTAGGTATTCATACGAGAGCAGAACATTTGCGAAAGTAATTATTAGTTTCGTAAGTACTGAGGGCGTGGGAGAGATTTTGTCAGAACTCCATTTTTTTTTATTCAGCGGTAATTAGTAAGAAGTAAAACAGAAAACGTCTAAAATTAATGATTAAAGCTATTGTTGATAATTTTGGTCTATTCGCAGAGAAACGCTTACTTTATGGATTTGAACTCAGCGGTGGGTACATATGAGACCAAAGAGACCCTCAAACCGTTTTTTTATATTTCATGAAGTGCCACACGTGGACACAAAAATTAATTGTTTTTATTTAATGTCATTCCTTATTTCCATAAAACACATATAAAAACATGATTATAAAAAATAGAAGAGCGGCATGCGGCTCTTGCCTACTATTGCTGTATACCATTGGAAGCGTAAATAAAATGAATATTCCTTACTCGCCGAGATCCAAAGTAACGAATACGGGCATGCAGTTGCATACAGTTATCGCCGAGATCCGAAGGTAACTATTACGTAAATGTAACTGCAGTAATTGTTCCGGTAGAAGTAAGGAGATATTGTAACTAGAGGAGAGTGGGATAAGACAGGTTATTTAAGGTACAGTAATTTTTAAAGTCCAAAATTTTCATTACTAAAATGTAAACAAAAATAATTAACATCTTCGACAATACTACTTTAAGGTAACAGTAATTAAAAAGAAAGATTTTAGTCTCTAAACTTATATAAATGAAATTAGTAAAATAATAAGTTGTCTATCTTGCCCCATAGCCGGGCAACCTCATGAAAATCAACTACAAAAAAAGTAACTATATAAAGTATCTATTTGTTAGATACGCAAAACGCGCAGACGTAAGTCACTTCAGGATTATCATCATCAATACCGGCGCAGCTGCGATGAGCCCATTTTACACAACCAAACACATTATCCATCCCTGATTCAAGGTAACTATCCTTGCAATATAAACATGGGATGTTATCCGTTTCATTCTCGCTCTTTGAACATGAAAAAACAACCCTCTTGGTAGATTTCCGCAAGACAGGCTTCTGTATAACCATCTTGCCCCGTTGGTAGTTTTTAAAAGTTGTCGAAATTTTTTTGATAAATCATTCAAAACAAATTTCTGTATAATTAACCAGGTGAAAGTCCAATAAATTCTGTTAAACACTTTAATTCTGTGGCTAAGTTGTGTATTAAAAATGAATCTCAAATAATTACAAATTTACGAAAACTCACTTTCTTGAGAACAGCTCACTAACACAATCACTGGGCACGTTCAACTGCATTTGGATAACTTAAGAGCGACAGAATACGCATCTAATACACTTCGCTATCACGTCCTATCATGTTCGATTCGGCAGTTAAATCAGGTACCTCTCCTTGCCTGCCCAGCCTACCTTGGCCCACTCTTTCCTATTATCAATACAGTAACATTTTCGACAGCAATATGGAAGTAATGAAAGTAGCGAATTAAAACTGACGAATGCCAGCAACGAAAGTAACAATTAAGTAGAAGTAATAACAAATAAGGAAATCTTACACTACTATATACTGATGTGCACGTCGCGTCGGGCCTACGTGACAGTAGTCTAGGGCACAGAATAGAAAAGAAACAAAAATTTCACTCTGGCGATTAAATGAAAAGATATTCTATAATTCTTCAATTAGATAAATCCTGGCGATGTTTATATAGTTATTTAATCAACTCTTGGCAATTTTGGGGACGTATTTCTGTTCGTAGACCATGGTGTTATTTAAACAACAACAATAATGAAGTCGTGACCATAGGGAATAACATAAGAGTGAAATTTCAGGTTATTCTGAGTCCCATTTTGCGTTTACGGGAAGGTAACCAAATATCTAATAGTTTCCTAATATCGGGTACCGCTTTATTTTAGTCACCTGTATTGCCATCTGTAGGTTTTTATAAGTATGCATATCCCTCATTTACATTTGAATCGTGAGTGAGAAAAGGGAACATGTTCCATATTTATGCCTTAAAACATGTTCCCTTTTCCAACTCAGCGATTCATTTATTTTCACTACGCTTACCAATAATTTCTAAAAGTGTTTGGATATAAATGATGGTCGAGTGATTTTTGCTTCTCGTATATTTAAATAAGTTGTCTTAAGTCTTGTGAACCCTAAAAAAGAGATAAAATATTTTCAATAAAACAAATACAGGCATATATAGGCTCTAACTTACATCAGTTATTTATGACACGAGCTTTCCTTGACAATGAATCGTTTTAGAACTACGTTTCTGGGTGTTTAGTATCAGAAATGCTCCAAATATAAGATTTTTTTATTTTAAGGGCTCTTATATTTTGAATATTTGTATTACATTAGGTTTTAGGCTTAGATATGATTCCCTTGCAATCATATCTAAGCTCTACAGTGTGGTAAAGAGAGGATTAAAAAATGTTTCAAATCATAAATATATATTAAATGATTATATATTTTAATATGGAGATGCAGGATGATTTTCTTATTCTTATTAATTAAATTAACTTCTTTTTAAGCATCGGGATGTGAGAAGGATAAGAAATGTTTTAAACAATGACGGTTTTTTTTCTGTTTTTTTTTCTGATTGACTAAATCAGTTTTTTAACATCGAATAGGGAAAGGGTGATTTTTTAATTGACAGAATTAATTTTAATACTAACCTACTTTTCCATCATCCCTCTGTCTTCAATTGAAAAAAAAAGCCATATCCTATCCCCTTGACAAAGAAATTATTTACTCACTTAAATCATTTTTATTCCTTTTCTCGCGTTGATATTTATTGATTTAAAATATAATAAATTATCTCCTAACCCAGGTGTTTAAAAAATAATAATTTGCGCAATTAAGGTCATGCCCTCACACACCTCTAAGAGAACTAGAAGAAAAAATAAAAATAATTCAGGTATATTGAGCGATGCTTTCTCAATGTGAATTGCTAGTTGCACAACCTACGGTTTCTCATGGGTCGCGTTTTTAAAATCGATATAGGTTGACAATATGTGAACACGGTAAATAGTTACCTTTTTTTGATGAATGAAATTTTATTTCTCTTTAAAAATTATTATTGAGGGATTTTACTAGATATATGTTATTCAAATTGAATGCTTGCTTGCTTGCTTGCTTGAAAACTAAAAGAACGTATAAATCTTTTAGTTTTTATTGAAACAAACACTTAATCTAAGCAACATACATTTTATAAAATTTAGGCATTCCTCAATAATAGCTATGTAAATCTAATTTTTGAAGAGAAATATGACTTCAGATAAGAAACACCATGGAGATTATCACTGGCGTTGTCAAATAAAACTGTCGATTTATGTTTAACTGTTAACTGTACTTTGGATTACTACATTATGCTAACAGCAAATATATAGTTTATTTTACAATTGCGAGTTGTTCAATTAACTAGCATCACTCAAATAATCTACCATAATCTTAAACTACAAAAAATAATATTGGCTACTTTTCGCTGGTACAATTTCAGTACTACGTTAGTGGAGTAATCCACAGTCGTAGTAAATATGATCCCAACATGTTTACTTCAAAAGAAAAATATGTTTCTCAGTATAATTAGATCTTCGCTTATTGTTTAGTAACAATGTAATATGTATATACAAACGGTTTTCACTACCAAAATATATAGTTATTCTTCCATACTGCTCCTAAGAAGATATAGAAAATAACTGCCATTTTCTGTACACATAACGATATCCATTTACCTTTTCCTATTTCTCTATTTCAAAAACGTGGTTCACAGTTCCGCAACTTCCAATATTTCCTCTTCCGATTGAACGCTTCGACAACTGGGTGCTATACCTGCACTGACATTCACAAGTGCAAACACACCAGTCTCGCGTAAACGCTGGTTTATCCTTCTAAAGGTGTTGATGGATTGCGGACGTCGATGTCGATTCGAATATCGCATTTATATTTAGGTCGCCATACAATCGCATTGCCCTGGTAATACTGTTGCACCGTAAAAGTCTTTTCATAACTATCAACGATCAACGTATTGTGTGGTCAGTTTTAAAAAGACAAACCAATGCATTGCAGTCTAAAATATCGTCGAAACTTCGTCTACGTTGTAGACTGACAAGGCGCGGCAATGATATATACTGTAATTGTCAAAATTTAATTATAGCATAGGAAAGCAGAGAGTAGGAAAGAGTGCGCTTCTTTAATATAGAGACATATCTATAACCTAACCGTCTTTCCCATCACAAGCCTAACGCCTAATATCGTTTCATCAGCGCGTATTGCAAGGTCATCTTATGCATGGTACAAGATCCCTCTACTAAAATTAAAATTTGTCGACTACAGCATATATAAACATCTACATTGGTTCACGACATGATGGAATGGTGTGATACTAATAATTGACAATGTGACATTTTTCTAAAAGATTATTTTATTTCAAAAATTAGAGTAAAATAATGTAATCTTTATATCATATTTATACCTTAACACTTTTACAACAACGACTATTATTATTTATTTCGTTTGTATTTATACCATTTAATGTTATTATTTACACTATTTAATAGCATTCCAAATAACCGCGTTTATTAGTTGCACATATATTTCGTGATTTGTGTTAATATATTTTAGTGCTTGATACTATATCGCAGTGTTATTAGAAACATCTCTTTACTCACTTTCAATACATAGCGCATTAATATCAAATACCTATTTAATCGTACAAAAAATATAATTACTAAAGGACGGACAAACTCGTTCGGAGAAGCGGGGAAGTGGAAAACTCAGTGGCGTTGCCTACACGCAGTCTATGCCTAGGAACTTGCACATGTATCTACATACATATGTACCTACATAGTTAAGCGAAGTCAGTAGAGAGTATTATCTAAGGTTCTGTATTCACATATAAGAGAACTTCATATTTACAAAGGAAAATCTAGAAAGTATTATGTGATTACAAATTTTAAAAACTTATTAAATTACAGTAAACAGTAACAATAATTAACATAATTTAGTGAAAAGAGCTTCCCCTGTTTTTGGCCTAGTTGCATCAATATTTTGAATAGAAGTCTTGAGGTAGGGGCGTTGATTGGGTTTATTACATTTTTTTGAGAATCGTTTAAATTTTACGTGCCGCTAGATAAAACAAACTTATCATCATTTTCAAATATATTGTTGTGGAAAATTACAATGTTTTGATATTAATAATATGTAAATTATTTCTAATCAATGACAAAAAGGCTTACCAAGTTTTTGTTTATTACTTTAAATAGTTCGTGACTCTTTGTTGCTGCTTGTTTTATCTTTTTTTTTAAATGAGATACAAGAAATAAAGAAAATGTCACTATTACCTATTTAAATAAGTAATACAATTATATATTTTATCTTGTTACAGTACTTAAAACGTATTCAAAATATGAATTATTTTAGCAATCTTTACTTTTCAATGGAAGCCTGAACGGAGATATTTGAGTGCTGTACATATATAAATAAACAGCTACATCTAAGACGCCGCCAATGCGTAGAATATTGCGAAAACACAGCTGCCTTGTGGTTCGTGTCGAACAAACAAGTTATGTATATACGCGTCATCACTGTGCATTGAAATATTCCACGTGATTTACGGGCGCATGTAGTTTTTATACATGGATGTGTTTTTCTTACTCGGTCAAAACAACTAGAGGATTTATACGGGCAATCGGGTGCTTTTCTATCAACATCTGTAAGTGCGTTTTTCGTTTTCGAACGCGAACCACCTTGCTTTAATAATTACCATTAATATAAAATGCTATATTGTTTGTTTGGGCCATTACTCTCAGTGTATAGATCCGTTTATTTTTATAAACTTTCTGATTGATTTTTGTTAGGTTTATCATGAAACTTAATCATTAATCACTTAAAATTACATATGGGACCGTCTACAAGAGAACCTCCTTAAGAAGTAAAAAGTTAAAGGCAGAAAATAAAATTAATTTGAGCGCATCTTGACAAAATACAAACTAATAACTTTTAAGATTTCTCTTGGACGATCACATATAAAATAACAACTGATGTCGGTTTCAAATGACTAAAAATTTGCCAGAAGTTCTTCAGCAATATTTTTAGTTTTGATCTACTATTTATAAAAAAATATGTAAATTGGATACGAACGAATTAAATTATTTTACTTTTAGGTAATATTTTACTATTTTTTTTTTAGTTTTACAAACTTCACTTTATAATTTAACTTCTTAGAAGTATCACATTTCTCTTGTCTTCGAAGATACTAGATGTGTAGTTGCTGTGCATCCCCAAGTGGTGTCGTAATAATACCTAGTTTTGTAAAGTAGTTAAGTAAGTTCTATTTTGTTGTTTTAATTTAAACATATATTAACAAGAAGTACAAGCGTACCACAAATAAGATCATAGCGTGTGCTAAATTTCTTCTAAGAATTTTCTTTATTGTAGATGAAGATAAGAGTACATGAAGAGACTACCTATGTCTATTTATTTCCGAAATATGTTCTATTATATACGTTTCAAAGATTACACTTACATATAAATACATAATGAAAACCGGATACAATCGCCATGTTCCGAAATATTAGCTTGTTTACTGAAATAACCCGAATTCTTTCCAGAATACTAAAAGAAATTACGTGACCTGATTTTCAGACGGTAGCTTAACCGGGCTCTGCGGAAACAATCTGTGCGTCGTTACTTTTTCGGGTATTATCGTCAAATTTTATAACTGACTTTTTTCCTTATCCCTTTGTACCGCCATCGAACGTTATGGAGAACTTATGAGAGGCCTAATCCTCGTAATTGCTTGTTGCAGGACACGGAGTCGCTGGAGTCCCATTATCCCAACATCACGAAGCCGTATTTGCGAAGCGGCACGGATCACTGCAGTTACAGAAGGTATAGCACGGAAGGTTGGCCCGGAGGAACTCCCTTGCTGGAATTAGATAGTAATCACATAGAAGGAGCCGCTCGGAGTAAAGTTTCGAGGAGCAGCAGCGCGTCCGTAGAGGAGTCCTTAGGCCTCAGCCGAATCAATTCCGCATTTCACGTGGGTGTAACAGACTATCTGTTAGTAGCGGCGCTCGTGCTCGTTCTGACGCTATTAGACCGTTGAATGTGATCCAGTGAACTGAACCGATGAACCGTTTAAATATTTTATCGAGTCGGTTAGGAGGAGAGGCCTGCTGTGAAGATAATCAACGGTGGTAAAGTGCGGTTTACGCGTGGATAATCCTACAACAACTACTATTAATAATAATATAATGATAACTATAGTAATGAAAATCCGAGTTGATGTTTGTACGAAGGTGCGGTAGGGACGACTCTGTGTGCGCACTAATCTCGATGACTTGAATTATATGTGAGACACTCTGTCTGTATGGAATTAGTGTGCTTTTCAGTTCGGATATTTCCTTGGATTTTGTGTCAGTTTTATACCTTACTACTTTATCGTTTCGTTTGTGGTGTTAGTGGCACAAAGGAGAATCGCCGTTAGCGTACGGACTCTGTTCTATATATATATATTTTTCCAACACACGGTCGCATAATTCCTTCTATTGTTACAAGAAGTTACCCCGGAGGACAAATACCCCTTTTTGAGTTCCAACCCCGCGACAAGGACTACGAATCCGCCATTTGCGCCGCCGTCTGAAGCTGTGATGCAAGTAGAATAAGCACTTAGATACTGTTTCCGTTCCTTCTGCGTATGTATACCTTTTTTAGTTGCTTATTGATTGTTAGTCTTCGTCACTACTTGTTACCTTCACTCGTAACGGAGTGAGTTTTGTAATTATGTGTATAATTCTTTCGCGTGTATAGAGTTTTATCGGAGAGACACTCTACCTTACTAACGAGGCATTACACTACAATTCTTTAACCGTCGGATAAGTAAAACGGACTCATTCTTAGTCTATTGTTATTTATTTTTAGTTTTCTTTTGGACTGAGTGACCCTTAGATTATAAGTTATAGTAACATTATTTATTTTAATTATGTATTTGAACTAACATCATAGTGTGATAAAAGTAGTATAATGTGACATCATTAAGTTTAGTTATTCATCTGCTTTTTGAATTGCATAATTTTTGCACATATTTGGTTAAAATCACCAGCTGAACAAACTATATTTTATACCTCAACAATCTCTTAAATATCAAAGAAATATAACAGGTGTAACCAACAACTTGCTTAAAACAGACACTTCAGATCTTGCTGTACACTATGAAGGTCACGTTAGCCAACATATAAAAATCAACAGAATGTTCCGAAAAGAATTAAACTTGCTATTTCCGGTGAACACACGAACAATTAGAAGTAAATACGTACTAGATTTAGCAAACCAAGACAAAGTAAATATCAAACGAAATAACTTGTGAAAAGATAAATAACTTCTTACAAGACAAATTTATAATAAATAAAATATATAATAAAGGAGAAGCATAATATCCGAAATCAAACGCTGCAGAAGCTTGATTTCTAACGAGCAGTGGGAAAAATGTGAGTTAAGTCATTTAGGTTTAAAATGGCCAGTGTATTCATATTTCGTAATTTGCCGGTGCCAGCTATTTGAAAACAAATTAGTCCAGTAACTACTACAGTAAGTTGTCAAATTTGAAGTGCAATAAAACTATGTATATAGCTATTTTCTTCAAATTTGTGGTGTCTACAGGTATGTTCATTTCAACAAATTTTCTCATACTATAATTTGTGCCGTTTTTGTCGAAATAATGTGATCACATTTTTTTTTATTGTTGTAAACCGAAAATAGCAAAAAGGCTGCAGATATAAGTTAAGCTTTACTGGATTTATCTGTACATTTAACGTATAACTTTATAGGTAGATTCATATTACAGATCCATGCTAAACTGTGCGTAGCTAACTTAGGTGTACGAATCATGCGATTGTACACTTGGCGAAAAAGTATTCGAACAATGCGAGCTTAAACGAGCGAGAGAGAAGATATGGGGGCCTTTCATTATTAGGAACCGACATTTCCTCTCATTATTCAAACTTCAGTCGTTCAGGTTTTCTTTCTTCAAGTCTATATCCATTACTCCGTACATTAGTTAATTTTTTTTAAATTTGTTTTACAGAAAATGTAAATAACAAAATTATCAAGCTCTAACGTATGTATATTGTCATGGGTTTAATTTGAAGAATGTTTTGCACTCGTTTATAGCTCACTTTTATCTATTTTTTTAAATAATATTTTTTAATAACGTCTTAAAAAAATGCCATAATATGAAACGTGAACGATTCGAGTTGGGTCGAAGACTTCTGCAGTTGTCAAATCATTCGGTGGTACTATCTTTGATAATTTCTCCTGCAAGAAGTAAAGCATTGGCAATATACCTATATCATAATAAAACATGAGATGATTTATATCTAAAGTTGATTTTCACAGATCAAAGTTTGGATCGAATGTATTTCTAAAGAAAATATTTTTACAGTGTATATTTCAGTCACAAGCATAAGTAAAGTTTAATAGCATTCTTAAATGTCTTTGTAATCTATTTGATTGATATATCAACATTAGAAGATAGAAAGAATTGCTGAGATTTTGTCTAAATTGACCGTGTGCATGGTTGCAAATTTACTGTAGCTACATTAGAAATTCTTATTTAGTTAAGTAGTAATATGTATTATGTATATGTATGAATTATTCCAAATTCCAACCTAATTACAACAGCAGTTACGAACTGCTCATGTCAACCTTATTTTGTCGCACCAGGTTGCGTCATTCGTAGCTCGTTGCTTAACGCACAAAACTGAACTGAAGTGAGCTGAACTGAGATTTCTGAAAAAGGAACAATGTAGCGTTCCTTTATTTAAATAACTATCGTTACAACCTAATTACACGTACCTAAGATTTAATCTTTTCTTATATGTGTTAATTTTCGCAACTAGCTACTTTATATAACAATTTATTAAAATAAAACTAACTTTTGCTCTGGTAAAGTTTAAGATGGGTACGCCATTCAGATTTCCTCTAGATATTTCCACTACTTATTATTAGTTGGAAAGATGCTTTTAGCATTAAAAATTCAATTTATCCCGCGGATCAAATATAAAAAGTCATATAACATGCTTGTTATTATTCTACAAAAAATTCAACTGTAATAATAGGTTTATCTATATCAATTACATTTGTGGACAACGTATTCTAATTTTGCAAATATGTCGTTGTACAATATTTTTTTTTAATGTTTATTTAATAAATTGAATCAAGAGTTTATATATTCATGACGTTCTGCTAAAACAATACTAAAAATATTTTTGCCCTAATAACCCTATTCTAATAATCTGTTTTTGCTCTTGGGGTAAGAACCATGCTAATAGAGAACTAGTAATTAGAAACACACAGAAAAATAACTCAAATTTGCTATAAAAAGCAGATAGCTCAATTTAGAGCTTATTAAAAAAAAACTTGATGATGTCTCTTAACTATTTCAAAACAAACTGTTAATTCTTTGGTTTACTTCATGTAATTACATATTTTTATTTTGTACCTAACAATACAATGTAACCTATGTATATTATTTTAAAATATATAACAAGTATTTTTTGTATACGATATATTCTACATTACGATTACGTCTTAAATACTAGCCCTCGTACTAGCCTAAATATTAAGCTACGCCTGAGAAATTGTAGTGAAATGTCTGCATCTATTCTATTAGTTGTTTGTCGTTATACGTATATGTGATAAAATAAATCCTTCGTAACTTTTATATTTGGCGTATGACGTCGTAAATTTTTATATAATCATGTGGCATAAGTGTTCCCAACGTGTATAAAATACGAACGAGAATATCAAGTTCAGGTTTCAGATCTTTATCTGCGAAAATTCAGTAAGTTTCACTGAAAGCACCGCACGCAACGGATGACATTTTAAATACATACGTATTGTATACTTAACGTTAAAAACCATTTTTAATGTATAATAATTACAGATAACACTCGTTTATTCATAGAGACAAATGCTGTGATAAAATTGTATATACAAGACTATTTCACTAAGCCGAAGTTAGTAGAATATAAGTTGTGATAAATCTATTGGGGTATGCAAGTATGTTTACAACATAAAAGTCACTGTTTATATGAGTACTGTAGAAATGAATTTGCATCATATGACAGTTTAAAGTTAGTATAAATTACATAGAAAACAGTTATGTTTCAGCGAAACATTAAGCACATCAAAATTTTATATTTTGGTAGAGAACACTTTTTAACTTTCTGTTTTACTCCGAAAATAAAACATTGCATGTTTTATAGTTATATTGCTGAAGAAAAGCGACAAAGTAGACAATTGCTAATACCTGAGGCAATTACAGCACAGCATGTATAAAATATGTACTTACAATTCTCACTTTGCCATAGTAAAAGGACCACACAAAAGTATTAAATTTCCTATTTTCTTAACTTATTATCGTAGTAATGTATATGTATATTTACAATGAAGCTTTATATCATCTTTCACAACCATTACTTCAACGATAACACTATAATTAGCAATATTATGCTGTGGATCATTTTCAGCATGACGGCTTTCATAGTTTTTTTTTCACAGAATCAGGACACCTTAGACAATCACTTGCAGATAAAGATCTGACGTGTATCTGTATTTTGCATATTTAGCTAATAATACTTTGTATATTGTAGTATTGTATACCCGCATCGTTTAATACTTTCATGATTAAATTCGAATATTAATGTGTAATCCAATCGGTTGAGTGTCTTTTTGGTAGTGCCCTTTAGATATATATATATTTGTATTTATAGTCTCGACTGGTGCTATATAATTTAGTTTTTGTCCTTTGTAATGTAATGTATCTTTTATTTATTATAATTGACTGTTAGTGAACAAAAAAGAACCTGTACAGTGTAGATACTTGTGTAATATATTTTATAAATAAATATCGGTAAATAAATATATAGCAATAAAGTGGTTCAAGTGTATGATTTAGAAACGCCTTTCCTATGTACCTCAGGTTAAAATGCCGATAACTTAGATATAACCAACGTAAGTTTTGCTTAATACCAAAAAATTTACTTCCATTTTGTAAGAAGTAAAGGAAGTTGAAAATTAGATTATTGACGATTATTGTCATAAAACATGAAAACAAAAATATAAAAGTATTAGGTAAAAATCCCTAAAGGAAGATAAAATGCAGAGCATTAGCTATTATTGATCTATTAGAAGAAATTCATTGGCATTAAACTAATGCTTAACTGTGATTACCTAAAATTTTTGGACGTTATAGTTTGTAGGTCCTGATATATTGTCTGAGAAGAGTATTTTTATGGAATTAGAAGAAATACGCATAAACGAATATGGTATCTAAAAGGAAAACAACAAATCAGCAAGCATAGCGGCAATAGACAAACAAGAGAAACTGTGACTCTTTCTCTTCCAAGTGTAACATTAGAGTGTTTCTGCTTTACGATTTAGAACACTTATCGTGAACTAATTCTCTCATCGGAATATCCGATTTTTTTCTACCTAATTTAATATGCAACCGTATCTTTGGTTTTCTTGTATATTCAAAGCAAACGATTTCATTTACCAATTCCGAAGCTATACATTTATCCCAAGAACATAAAAACTCATTCACTCCTTTTTTGTGTGCCTGGTGTGAATCGAATAATGCTGGTTGGGTTTTTCTTTGAGTAGGAGCAGACTTGAAACCATTAAGGTCAAGAGACATTTTCGTTCAATTAATTGTTTCTTTTCCAACAGATTCAGTATCGGATAAAACACTAATTCATATGTGTCCGTTTCAGCTCCATCGGGTGTTACGTATTCAGATTGTAGCTCTGAAGCACCATTGGTAACCGAAGCATTCTCTATAGTTGTTCATTTGCGCGCCATGTCATCCTAGACTTTATTACTATAAATGCGGTTCTTCTTATGGATTGTGGATTTGGTCCTTTTATTGATTTAATTTAGTACACATATTTGTTCACGTGTCACTTGGAATAAACGTTTCGACTGTATAAACAGTCTTCTTCAGTAAAAAAAAAATGATTGAAGGTATATATTACGGATAATATAAATGTGAATAATTAGCTTCATATTTGTTTTAAAAAGCACAGGCAAAAGAACATCACGATAACAAACAATTTAAAATCAGAACATATGCTTATAAACGAAGCAAGGAAATAGATGAATAGATGTTACATTATACATATTTGTTTCAATTTATTACTATTAATAAATATTAAATAATCTTAAACACAATTTTTATTGCGGAGAAGTGTTTAAACCGAAGGCCGGCTGACTCACACGCTTGCTTTAGATTTCTCTACCGTGATAGTAGGAGACAGCCTTCCCAGTAGTACCGAGCACTGATCTATGGTACCTTCGTTGTTCTATTTCATCAGAATTAGAGGTGAGCATCGCGGCCCGGCCCGGCCCATTTCATTGTCAACTTGACCCGGCCCGGCCTATCCTATCGCATTTATCAGTCTTTGGCCGCCCATCAGGGCCTGACAGCAGCCCGTTCATATTCATCCGTCGTATAGGAAAACTATTTTAATTTAAAGTCTTAGGGTTTTCATGTGCAGTTGCAAAAATCTATAATAGGAGTTGTAGCAACTAGTGCTGGCGAATATGTTGATTTAATAATTAAGTAGAATAGATAGTTTACAATTCCAAATAAATATATGAAGCACATTTCACTATAAAACAATATATTTTTTGCTACGAAATGGATTTATTTTTACTTTAAAATCAAAAACTAAAGTTCAGTAAAAAGAAATCTAAATTAGGAACCTTGAACCAGAGAGATTCCAAAATGAGGTGAGATAAATAACTTTCGGTAACAAGACATACTTTAAACTATAAATTTTCGATAAAATACCAACTTAAAATTTTAAACATTATGAATTAAATCAACTCGTTTAATGGGAATACCTTCGGAATTTGGATCGTGTACTTGAACTTTCAGTTGCATGAGTTTAGTTCCTTCAATGCCTTTAAATAATGTGTAGGTTGCCGAAGAATACAAAGAAATATAGGCGCATTGTAACAATTTACAAAGATGTAATCATTTGTCTCAGTCCCTTTTATCGATTTTTTCGCTTCGTGTATGTACATACACAACATTTGAAAATACTTATTAAAATATAGTATAATAATCTTCTATTTAATTGTGATTCGGTTGAAAGTGTATTGTTGCGTACATTTATTAATTATGCCTAGAAGAGTTCATCAAAATGATTCAACATTAGAAGCCCTAATTCCTTGAAAAAGTATAAATATTTTCAACAACTTACGACTAGAAACGACCACTTCTTTAAGGACTTTACTACTTGCTATACATACATAAGACATGTTCAGGATATACCGAATTATTAATTTGCTACAATCAATATGATTTAATAAACTCGTGAAATCAAAATGCTTACTATCGTTAAAAGAACAATTTTTATTTTTACACTGCAAATAAGATTACTCTACATTGCATAATGAATATAAGTTATACCTCATCGGAGAACAGGTTATACCGTATAACCTGGATTACGTATAACCTGTTCCGAATTCCTTTTAGAATTTTAGAAAAAAATAGAAATTATAAAAAGATTATTATTAAATTATGAAATAGATGTTATATTTAACTAAAATATGTATCCTTCACCAAATTTGTTAAAAATCAACCAAAAACATGGCTCAAATTACTATTACAAGAAGTTTAAACGTTTCTATATCTTCCAAATTATTTATTTGATATCAATCTTAAAAGTATAGTATTTCCTGGAAATTGTCGGTCATGATATAGAAAAATACATTTTCTATAAAATATGTTTATTTATTCAGGATATTTCGTCAGTTTGGTAATAAACTTTAAATTCTGTTGAAAACCACATTTTTTTTTAATATATTCATTCTAGATAATGGAAAATTTATTGTTTTTTTAATATATTAATATGTTATATATTTATGGGAACTAAAAACATACCAGTTACAATAATTACGGAAACAATACACACATAAAAATAAGAAAGAGGTATCAATCAACACGCATCGGATACGCATACAAGCAACCGCTCACAAACCATCGCATAACGACCCGCGTGCTTCAAGTAGTCCGGATAGCAGGCCAAACATAAAACCATAAACCCCTTTCTAACATCCCGCTACAGATATTAAAGTATCCTAGATACATATACCTCAATGGGTATGGGTGTAGCCTGTCTTCATTTAGGTATAAACTGAGCAGAGTGCCAATACAAGAAATATTTATAAAAAAAAATCGTAAATTTAACCGCGTTAGGAGTGTATTAGGACGAAAATTAGATATCACATGGTCGAAGCACTACGTTACTCCTATAAGGAAAAGTTGATTCGCCTCCTAAGTGCATGACATTCCTTTGAGACCCATGTGTGACATTTACATACACGCTTGAAGTGCGATGCGATGAAAATAGGTTTATACACTAGAAAAAAGAATCGGCCTTTGGTAGCAATATATGAACTCGTTCGTTATTCCTTTCATACTCTCTGTAGTATGGCGAGTAATTAACGGTGAGAAGTATTTTTCTTTTGATTTATTACTACAATAATTAAAAAGTTTTTGTATTGACATTGGAATACTAATGTAATAGAAAAACTACAACAGAACGCGCCAAAAATCTAATATTGCTTACAAAGCAGGTGCAACCGTAGCATCAGTTAATGCAATTTTTTCGCGCAGTTTCACTTCATATAAAATTGTTGCAATAACACAAAAATTTTTTTCTGTGCACATATCAACATAACCTCATTCCGGCAATTGATATGTCATGACAATTTTGTCTAAAGCGGAACAATACCGACGCCAAACCGCAGATGTGGTCGCATTAGCATAAACAATTAACAGTTTAATGATGCTCATTAGATGCGTAACCGCCGCTCTAGCTATTGGGTAAATTAAGAGGTTGGCTGTATTAGCGGAGGTGTTGAAATTTTACTCGAGCGCCAGATATCCTCCTAGCAGGGACGTAGTCATCAACTACGGTCATCTTGCTTCGTGCTACGTACACTATGGCATGATTAAACTCATGTGTGGTAACGATCCTGCGGAGATAAGGTTAATCCCCGTCGATGTCCGCAGCGCCAGATTACATCTAATTTGAACTCGTTGCCGGCGACTATTAGCCCCCCGTGCGAGATGCTTAACCTATTTCCTATAGCTCGATGTAATAAAAGTATTAGCCAGGAATTGTTATTTTACAAGATTTCCCATTGGCACAAAACATTACATATATTAGATTAGATAGATTATAAAGTATAATGTATAATAATTGAGTATATAAATTGCCTGTAGGTTTTAGTAGGGCCTGAATGTACCTTGTAACACTTAGAAAACTGCCGTCCAAAGAATATTAACATGCGATAGGGAATTATGAAGTAATAAAAAATGGTCTCATACGTTAGTGTGCCTATGCTTTTGTTTTAAGGATACGTTGCTCTGTAATTAGCAAAAGCTGTTGGGAGATGTGAAGGCATGCATTATTATTACGTGATGCATACATGAAGTTGAAAACATTTTGAGAAAGTATTTCTCTAGTTGTTTCTTTGACTGTGAGACATAAACTATTAACTGGTAATTTGGATTATTATTATGCTTTTAACGCTTCAGAAGCGCTTACCTACATTTATTATCTATCACTACAAACAACTGCAAACGATTCTAAAGGGAACTACGAAAGCAGATTTTCGATGTCTCATTTATTAACCAAATTCACCTTAACAATTTTTAAATATCCCATTGTTTATCTTGAACTGGAACGACAAGGAAACACACAAACAACTACAAACGATCCTAAAGAACTACAAAGCGATTTCATATCTCAAAGTCGGGTGTGACTATTTTTTGAAGGTCCTTAATTATTAATGGGTGGAAATACAAACAAAATTAAGTGACGTCAAAAACGTGTGTAACACTTAGGTAGATATTAGCATACATATGTTTCACCTTACCAAGGATCATTAGTGCTACTGGTCAAACCTAAGTATTTATACCAGAGAGCGTAAGTATACTTAATATGTGGAGCAACCACGACCAACAACAAAATATTTTACTACAAACAACTACAAGCCAAATGCTAACATTATCCATGAAAAAAAGTTCAAAAGTCGTGTGCCAGGTTCACATAGGTCAATAAATAAGTAAAATAAACGGTAGCACTTGCGAATTTGGTAAGCTCTCGGCTTTGGTGGAATTTCGGAGCACACAGCGGGTTTCTCCCATAGATCAGCCTGAGATAGCTCGGTCTTTGTTACTGCAGAGACTGTATTCAGCTCTCTAGGCACGTGGAACTCCCAGCATATGTCGGCACAACAACTCAGCTCACTTGCTGATATTACGCAATTTACACAGTTGCCAAACTTAAAGAGGTGATTGCCCGTCAATAACAGATAGCCAAGGCACTGGGCAATAGGGGGAACGTGTTAACCCTCTATGCTATTCACTTTTACGAATATGTAAGTATTTACTTTATTTGTGCTCAATGGCGGCTCCTTGTGCTACCGCTCTATGTACGCCTTCGTTCCGCTTGGTCGCTGGTTCCCACGCTATTGTCCCTCGTGCTCCTAGAATCAGGGACGTTGCGCTATCCTCGTGACCCCCACAAACGTTTTTCATTGTACGATAAACTTTTTGACGGAGCTTACGTCACCGCACACACACATACAGATTACAACTAAAAATACACCTACAATTCTACATACCTTATATGTTCACATAAATAAAATGAAATCAATGTTCTTCTATTAACGAAATAGTATAAATAAAAATTATAGTAAAGTATATATCAGAGGTACCATTATATTTTTTTATCAGTCCTGTCGTAAAGACGAGCGCTTCCACTTCGGAATGAGTTTCAGCGCGGCCCGATCAGCGCCGGGGCATTTCAGCGCCGCCGATCAGCGCCGCAATATTGAATGGATTAACTAATAGATAACTTAATGATCTTAACCAATACATTCATTCTAGAAGATTTTTATACCCGTGTATTGGTTGTATGGGAGGTTCGATGCAGCCGTTTCGATGCCGGGCCTTTTGACCCCACATGCAAGTATCATTGAATGATTTGAACTATGATAACACAGATTTTTAAATTTTTGATTTTTTTTAACATGGAAGGATAAGATGGGAGAGAAAATGATATTTTTAAATGTTTTTCTTCTTTTTTCGAAATATCATTTTTTTTTAACATTAGATGGAGTGACAGGGGGGTAATGATTTTTAAATGAGGTTTTTCTTTCTTCGACGCATTGAAAGACAGATGATGGAAATGTTCAAACAATTTTTTTTAACATTGGAAGCAGGAAAGGGGAGCGGAGGAATATTTTTTTAATGATATTTTTTTCTGTTTTTTTAAAATACGGAGAGGAGACTTTAAAAGTTTCAAATATTTTTTTTGGAAGGATGCGAAGGGAGGGGGCGATCGTTGTTTTAAATGATTCTTCTCATATTTTTTAGAAACATTCGGGGAGAGAGGATGCATTAGAAGTGTTTCAAGTCATATTTATTTTATCTAACATCGGAAGGAGGCGAATGGAGGGGAGGGGAATTTTCTTTTTAATGATATTTTTTTTTCTTTTTTTCGCGAACATCTGAATAGAGGATGCATAAGAAATGTTTATAAATCATATTTTTTTCTAACATTGGAAGAGAGAGATGGGGAATTAATTTTTTAAATATTTTTCAAAACATCGGGAAGAGGAGCATTAAAAATGTTCAAAACATTTTTTAACATGGAAGGCGAAGAGAGGAATGTTTTTAAAAGATATTTTTCCTTTCTTCGAAACAGAAAGACAGATCGGAAAATGTTTTGAATCATATATATATATTTTAAAATTGGGAAGAAAAGGAGGGGTAGAATGCTTTTGGATATATTTTTCCCCTTTAAATCAATTTTTTTTAATATAGAAAGGTGGAGGGAGAGGTAAGTATTAGATATTTTTAATGTTTTCTTCATTATTTTTCGAAAACATCGGAAAGAGAGAGATGCATTTAAAAATGTTTCAAATCATAAACATTGTCATTAAAAATGCCCCTTCCCCTCGACCTCTTCAATATTAAAAAAAATATATTTGAAACATTATAATAGTGCATTCTTTCTCCCGATATTTCCAAAAACAAAGAAAAAAAATTTTCAAAAACTAATTCCTCCCCCTTTCACGCCTCCAATGCTAAAAAAAAATATGATTTGAACAATTTTAATGTATCCTCTACGAAGGTTAAAAAAAACAAAAAAAAAAAATATAAAAGAATTAGCCTCCTCTCCTTCCAATGTTAAAAAAAAATTTGAAACATGCTGATTCATCCTACCGATGTTTCGGAAAACAAGAAGAAAAATTATCATTTAACCCAGTCACTCCCCTCCCCCTCTCACCCCTACCAACACTAAAGAAAAAATATGATGACATTTTTAATGTGTTTCCTCATCTCTGCATCATACGTTTAACTTTTTTTTCTATACTATTATTTCGATGCGATTTAGAGATAATATTCTTCCTAAAACCATACCACCACTTCTTTGCAAAAGTACTGCATGTGTTAGCAACAAGCTCTTATTAATTGTGGTGGTACATATTCACGTCATAAAAAAAACTTCAACCAACGAATTTCAAAGAAAATCTTTTTCTGGACAAAAAGCGCCTCCATGTAAATCCATCCTGTCTTCAACGTGCCGAAAAAGAAAAAAATATCATTTAAAAAATGCATTACCCTCCCCTGTCACCCATCTAATGTCAAAAAAAAATGATATTTCGAAAAAAAAAAAAAAAAAAATCAAAATAAATAATCATTCCCTCCCATCTTACCCCTTCCAATGTTAAAAAAATTCACACATTTTAAAAATCTGTGTATCATACGTTCAAATCAAATTCAACTGGTATTGCATCTGGCGTCAAAACTTCCGCGTCGAAACGGTCGCATCAAAACTCAAACCTAGACCGAAAAAAAACACCAGAATAAAATAAACTTTTCTCTTTATTGAGTAAGAATTATTTATCTGTTTTTCCTTTATATGTAATCTGAAAAAGTTTTTTATCCTTAAAACAATTTTCTATTCAAGTTCGAAGCTCACGTCTCCACTTGCGTAAGATCTAATTATTTTACTTAAGCTAGACTATGTTTACAGGCAGAAAAAAGGATGGTATCAATCACAACAAATTCGAAAAATTTACATGTAGTTTGCAACAATACACATCATCATTAGCCTAGTTTATTACCATTCCAATACGGTCGCCTGGGGGAAATGTCCCGGGCGCTTGAAACGTTCTGGGCGGCTGAATCGGTGGCGCTGAAAGGGCGCGATGAATGGCGGCGCTGAAACATACTAGCCCCTTCACTTAACTTTTAAGCACTAGGATTCTTTATTTGGTATTAGTTCTCACATTGGAAAAGACAGAGTAACATGATTTTATAATTTCTACCAACTTTATGAGATCTTTTGAGGCTACTGATACCTTCACTTGTTATCCTATGATTAAGGATAGTAATAATAATAATTATTATCCTTTCATTCAATTCACCATAGAAGCTGAAAATAATTTAGTACAATGTCTTTTTTTAGATACTTTACTTAATGTCAAGACAATAAAATTATATTAGATTGGTATCAAAAAACAATACATTCAAAACGTTTATTATATGTAGATCTTATCACTCAGTTAAAACCAATATAAATTTCGTTTAGATTTTAAAGAGCATCGAATTACAAAAAAAACATCCTTTTTTTCTAGTAAAACCTTAAAATGATTCAAAACCATTTTAATCGAAAACAACTATCCTCCTTCTTTAATAAATAAATTACTTTTCAACAATCAACTTTATCCTACTTTCCCTACTCCTCCCTTGTCCACATAATCTACTAATACACCACTAACATTACCCAACATTACTAATAAAAATCTATCTTATAAAATCTCACTCACCTCCAAATTATTCCAGGATAAGGTAAAAACTGCAACGAAAATAATTTTAAATATCAATCAATTATTTACAAAACCAAAGATAAACTAAATATTAAAGATTAATCAAAAATGGTTTATATTACCGGCGGCAGGTACTTACGTTTCACAAGGGCAATTACTAATGATCTAATTTCTTCGTATAAGTTCGTAACATGTTCGTATTTCGGACGATAGCACACGAACTTCAAACATTGTATTGGTACGACTCATTACGTGCCTAAGTACGTCGTTAGCTAAACGTCTAGTTACACGGAGTATAACAGACGATATGACATGTTCTGTCAAGCATTCCTCTTCCATAAAAATCAATTTTGGCGATTGCACTCTTTACATTATGCATACATTGCAGCATGCACCCTTTATGCTTGTACACATTCAAAATTAAATTATACAATTACAGTTATACAATTATGTTTCAACCAATTTGAATTAGCAGTTCTCTTCAATACCTACCCATTCTTCTTAAGTCCGTATATTAAAATGTTTAATATTATCAATTAAAAATACACCTTTTAACAAAGTATATCAAATTAAATTAAAAGTAAACTAGTCGATGTAACAAAAATGCATCCCTGTACCCACGAGAGATTGTCTGGGGATATTCCGGCAACAGATGGGAATCGCTATCGATCTTATAAGAAGATAAATATTAATCTGGATAATCAAGGCATAGGTATAAATTTAGGAAACTCTCTAGCTTGCACGTGCAAATAAGGCGAGTGGAACTATGATAAATGATGGCGATCTATTTTGGTAATGTGCAGAGTTAGTTTGATAATAAATATACCGAACGCTTAGGATATTTATCACTCCAACATTAAAAGCGTTACTTTTAGTTTAGAAAGTATATGCCTAAAGGAAAACGAAAACGCGATACCACCAATTAAGGCTTTCCCATGCATTAAATACCAGTTTTGTACATCACTTCTATTTGATAGAAAAGTACGCGGATTTATCCCTATAAATTTTAAAGTAGGGTAGCAGGAACGACAAAATATAATTAGAAGAATTTTATGTTCGATTATGTTTGAAATATAAATCTCTTTCACGAATAAATCATAGAGTACAATAAGCATCACAACGTGTGTCTATTTCTAGATTGAATGTAGTGAAAGTCGATTGGCAAAAATTGACGGAAAAGTTGACTGACTATGGAAACATATTGTACATCGTAAAATATTACACTTTCCGTACTTTCCAGTTTCCTGCAAAGTTTCTGATTAGATTTAGATTTGATCAAATTAGCATTATTATTATTATTATTATTACTACTGGGAATGCCTGGTTCTTGGCTTATTTATTGTGCGTGTACTGCAAAACTATAGCGTATAGCGAAAAATAACCTAATTAGGTACTTTGTTCAAAACCAAGTTACTTGATTATGTTTTATGGTTATTAGCGCTAATCGATCTCCTACTAGTTAGCAAAACATTATACGCTTATTTGGATATGGAAATAAAACAATTCCCGAATGACATACAATATCTTGTTTTCTATACCCTTTATTTATGAAAAGCTAAATAATTACAAATCATCCTAACCTCGTGCTCTACCTAAAAGTTCTACGCGAGGATACCTATTCTAAATACTATATGGATTCCATAACGATTGAAATATCCCTACTCTAACTAAAATTTCCCTATGATGAATAACAAAAATATGAAACAGTAGCCTCCCAATATATGCGATTTAAAATTTAATTCATCATCTAAAATAACATTTGTAAATAAAATAACATTGTTTACATTTTTTTTTCAATGTCTGTATAGTATTTTTTTTTTGAACGAGAAACAACGTAGGTGTTAGATTATTTATGATAGGCGCATCTTTAAAAGCTTGTATTCTATGGAGGTACGTCTTTAGACAAGCAGATCCTTCTAACCGCTCCAAGCTGCCTTCGGTTGAGAGCCAATCACATCCTTAGTTAAGCACTGAGATCGTTTTTTTAACATTGTTATATCCAGGCTTGATTCAGGTCGAATGAAAATTGTTTCAGAACTGTGTCTTGTCAGTTTGTTTGCAAGTTCATTGCTTACTCTATGTCTATACCTAACCTTGTTATATTCGGTCTGAGCTCCTAGGTTTCGCAGGGAAACCAGAGCTAATTTGGAGGTCATGTGTTAAGATGAAGGATTATTTGTTTCTTAACACTGCGTAGGCTTTCACGGCCGGTGTAACTATAACTAACAGCTTCTTGCGGGTTTCGCCGTGTGTCAAAACTTTCGCTCGACGTTTCGCTGTTCATACTGACAGCTTTTTCAGGATAACTGAACTGAATCAGTATATAATAAAGAGATATGTCGATCAAAAGTCAGTTCCAAAGCATTATTTACACCAGTCTCTCGGCATGAAGCAATAATTACTTTACACTATTCATTAGCCAGTAATTACTTTGACAGAATTTCTTTCGCTATACGTTCTATAATTAAAGAAACCTAACGCGCATTTTCAACTGCAGTTCTTCAATTTGTATACTTTTCGACTTAACTCCTTTTTCGCGCGCAGTCGCGATAATATATACTAGAAAGCACGCAAAAATTACTTTTGTGAGACATTCCACATTTAGGTTAGTAGAATATGACATTTTCTAAGCATTACTTTAGTTGAAATTGTCTCTGGCTTATCCATTATTCAGACAGTTACCCCATATGGTATAATAGCTTACTGTAGGAGACACGTATTAAATTTACACAATACTATGTGTTAAAATTCCTTGTAGTTTCTCACTGTACATGTTAAAAAAAATATATAATTTAAGGGTTTACTAAAAACTATCGAAAATGGTTTATTATAAAAATATTCTAGCTTCTAGTATAAAATGCGAGTTTGATTATTTGCTTTGTATTGTGCTAATTCCTACGTAAACCTACACATTACTCTGCATCAAAGAAGAACAGTTCCGAATAGCTCAAAAAATTAAAAATGATCTAAAGTAATTCGCGTTGTTACCGAAAAACATTATAACAATTAGAGTGAAACGAACTGAAATTTTTCACAGACAAAAAAAAAAAAACTTCTTTCAAAAATTATAATGCTATCAAATTGCCAGTTTCGTATTCCCCCATGTAACGCTTGGAAGTAAAAAAGGGATATGTGTTCCAATATTGGCTTTTGTGTTTTGATAGCGTACACTAAACGATGTGTGCTCTATGATTGTGTTACAAAAATTGGTACTTCGCAATCTGCTAAGTGCGAATAGCTATTCCAGTAATTATAAATATGGATATTGCTCCTGCCGCGCCAGTTCGTAATTGTTCCAAGTTGTAGTAAGAATGTTAAGTTGTGATTGCCAGATGCTAATTTCGAGAAATGCGTGTCTCGTTAACGAGCAACCTCGGAGGTCAATCACATGGATTGCCGACAACGGGTATTGCACTAATGGATTGTAGTGCACATAACAGATATTATGCCGAATGGATTATACGTAATTACATAGAATTTAGAGCATCAGATTTGGTAATGTGAATTACTTTTCAGTAAAATGATGCTTTATGGGAAAGTCAAGCAGATAGCCTATTACGTTTTGTATATTTTTACCTGTAATCTGTATCTCTACCAATGTAGAACAAAAATTAATGTCTTTCAGGATGAAAGTATCTTAAGGTGGCTATATTTATGTATATTGTATGTCTGAGAATAAGTTTAATCAAAAATTATTCGAATGTTGAAAATGCACTAATATTTAGATGAACATTGTTTCTTGTCTGAGAATATTTTATTTTTATTAATTAGTTGCGTAAAATTATTTAAGTCTGACAGCAAATATTTACTGTGTGATGAACAGTGAAAATAAGTGATCTGTTGAAGGGTTTCAGAATGTGATTTGTGTAAGTTTGAAAACCTGTTTATTGGTTTTAGTGACGATATTACCTAAATCGTGAGGGATGTTCAAGATGTCAGCGGATATAATTAGGACACGTCGTCAGATAAATGCAGTTTTTTAACATCAGCTAAATATTTATATTAGCACTACTCAAAACAACGTATGTAACACACCCTACAATTTCTATTCCACAATAATATTGTCTTAATAAATTAATTGTTGCATTGTCAAAGATTAAATGAAATATAATATGCATGACGTCACGTTTTATTCGCATAATGTATCAGCAAAATATCTATTATCTGACACACATATACGGGATAGAGTAGTAAAAATTTAGAAATATTATGCTAAATAAATTATATAGCCTTGTAATTTTAAAACATTTTTTCTTACAATAATTCAGCCTTGCCTGCTTTCGGTACCGTAGAAAGTACTACCAGATATTCCAAGATCTATGCATTTAAAGGAATAAGCCAGCGAAATTGGCACTCTCACCGTTGACTGTAAATGTCCGAGTATCACTGTTTCACGTTACTCTTTGGGCATGCAATGTTGTCTCGTGAATCACGTAAGAATTTTCCTCATCCCATATGTGACAATTTATTTATTAGCACACCCAGGGAGTTCAAACTATGCCTCAGCAGAGAAAAAACAAAATCTGATAAATCAACATCGACTTCTCGCTTCTCTAATGGGTACCCAATCTGCGAAAATTCTTTGCTCTGCATGAACTTTGAATTTCAGTTCTTGTGGTGACTGGATTTCAGAGACGTGAAAGTGCAGGTCCTTATGCAAAATGTGCCAAAGGAAGCCATAAGAAAGGCCCAAATCCTGTTACGAATAACGATAACGAACTGATAATCTTTGGTCTTCAGCCACACTCTCACTCACACCAACAGTATTCCCGGCTGAACATGCGCCGCGATGATGCGCATGGATTATGCTATTCCTCATACTTCCAATTTTTTGAAAATTTTTCACTACGTAGCGAATTGTTCGTTCAGTGGGACGATTAAATTCACCATAATCATCCCGCAAAAGTTGGAACACAGTTCACACAGAATTGTTATTGCTGTAGAACAATTGAACAATTATAACGCGTTGAGCAATGGTTAAGCAATCCATTTCTCAAATGGGTCCTATCAAACTAACATTGGATGAGTCAAACATTAAATTACAACATAAAAATTGTCTAATTTAAAATATAGCCAATGTAGAAAACTCGAAGTGTATCACCTATTAGTGCATGTGTTATTAATAAAATTTATTCCTTTACTTTACAAGATTATACCCCCTGTATCAAGTTGCAATTTGTACATGTTGTTTGGATAATACATGGTAGGCATATTTGGTAAAAATCATGGGTGCCTGCAAAGGACACATATTATTAAAAAAATAAATACTGTTAAAGTATTTGCTTAGATTTTTGGCTTACTTAGGAAACGTCTAGAATCGTGAAAAAGAAACTACTGATAATAATCAGTACTACTACATACTAGGAACGCAAAAGAATGTATCGCATATGTCAGCAATAATTATTCTTTTGTATTTCTCCTTAACAGTTATTTACTCAGAAACTGGAAGTTAAAAATTTCTGAAATTCTGTGCTATATATAAAGCTGCTTTTAGGCTGTTTTACACCTAGCTATTTATTGCGCAATTTATTGGCCTATTTATTTTGCAATGAGGAATTGCTACATTTTTTAGACCACTGGCGAAGTATCGTTATACACCAAGCAATATTTCTTGTCCAATAACTGCGCCAAAGATAATGCGCACACGGCTGTTAATGTATACATAACAGCCACAACATACCCTAACCTCCGGTATGACTAGCATCCAAAATTACGTATTTGACATACAATTTTGATATATGAATGTTCCTATAAGAATCCCTTTGCTATATTCATGTTAGGTATGTTCAATAAGTTACGTTGGTATTATATAGTCGCATGATTGAATAGTTTTTTAGTTCTGGGGCGATATAGATCCTTTCGCATAATGTCTCTTTGTTATCTACTGTTTGTAAATTGTTATTAAACGACACAGTAACAAATCAGAGTGCTGTTTTAATTAATATACAATAATGTGACTTCACATCTGTCTGAATAACCACGCGCATACGCTTGGCGCAGACATGGCACTATAAATTAGAACATTTTTTACAAAATGGCCAATATTTATTGCCCAATCCGTGTTATACACCTAACAATTTTAAATTGTGTAATAAATTGCGCAATAAATAGCTAGGTGTAAAACGGCCTTAAGGAAAGGTAAAATAGCCAAATCTATGCAAGAGTCGATGTCACTAGCAGCAGACTTTTGCATACACAACTTGTTACTCAAAAAACAAGCAATCCAGTATTTTTAGTAACTGCCAGGAAGAAATGTTAATAATGTCTGCCTGCTTGCATCTCACAGAGCAGAGGTTTGGAACCCGTAAAAAATTAAGACACAGTTCTAATTTTAACTCGTAAACACATTTTCTTTTTAATAAAAGTATTTTAAACTGTTTCATAATTCTGACCTGAAGATGTCCCTTAGTGGATGAAACCGGTAGTAGTCATTAAAGAATTTGGGAGAAATTGGATCATTTACTTTCATTTCCCTACTAGTATTTTAAAACGTTGGCCAAGTAACAAGCCTCAATGGTGGTTACTTGTTTTATAATTAAAAATTTTCATAGATTTTTGTATTGTATATTTTCTTTCTATTATAAACTTCTATATTGATGGAGTGCCTTAAGAGATCTAGAGTCCAGGCTATTGTTTGGAGTAGTGGGTTCGAATCTCGCTCTGGTCAATTACGGTAATTTTTTTTTTTTAAACACTACCAATATTGCAGATCAAGCAAAACTAATAGCAAAATTCGTCCTTTATGTAGCATACAAAGCTAAAAAAAAAAAAAATGCTCACAGTACAAACATTCGGAAAAAATTATGAAATACGGCGATTAAGTACAAACCTTAAAACTCAATTATGTATTACAAAAAACATAACTACCTTTTTCAAAATAATTAAGCTAAATAAGGAAAGACACAACAAATTCACTGACATAACTACACTAGCATCAGGTCCAGATGGTATACCTGCTAATATAATTAAACTTTGTAAACATGAGTTAGTGTTAGGCATCTGATCAATTGCTCTTTCCAACAAGGTGCTGTCTTGGATTTACCTACGTTATCTTCATTTTTCTGAGAGCTGTATGAATATGCTATATTTATTTGTAGTGAAACTATATAAATGAATTATTATCATTACCTCAACATGGATTTAGATAAGGCAAGTGGTGTTTGCCCTATTTTTTTTTTTTTTTTTGGTAGGTGGAAATCCTTTAGGGACACCGCCAGCTTGGGTCTAGCGCTGTGCGGTAGTGTGGGACTCCCGGTTAGGGTGTGCAAGACCGGTATACCCACTAAAACCACCCATTCTGTCTCCACCGTGCCGCCGGAACTGCTGTTGGCTTAACTTCGACTGGCATAGTTGTCGCTTGCCTTCTCTGTTACGTCCTGTCTCTTGCCTCTCTAGCTATCATTATGTTCCTGATGTAATTGCTACCGGTTCTCCAATTAGTTTCGTTGTTCAGCATGAGCTCTATTATGTTATCAGGACTTATTTCATGTTGGAACTCTACTTCCAGCTTTCTCCTGTCAGTCGTCCACTTTTTGCACTCGAAGATCACGTGCTTCGGCGTCTCTTCTAATCCGCAGTCCGGGCATGAGTCGTCCTCCACCAGTTTAAACCTCTTCAGGTAACTCCTAAAGTTGCCATGTCCGGAGAGAAATTGCGTTAGGTAGTAATCCACCCTTCTGAATTTGCACTTTGCCCAGGGTTGCACATCTTTAGTTAGGGTTTTCGTCCATGCCGCTGTGGTATCCCAGGTCTCCCACCTTCTCTGCCATCTCTTTAGTGTGAGTTCTCTCTCTTCAGTTCTGGAGCCCGTCAGTTGTCCACTTCGAGATAACATTGTTCTCCTTTGCTCCTCTGCCAAAAGTGTGATTGGAGGGATAGCTGATATCACCTGCGCGGCCTTAGCAGACACTGTTCTATATGCACTGATAACCCGCAAGAGAGTTCTCCTCTGTTGTCGTTCTAGGGCTTCCCTATTCTTTTTTATGTCCAGTGCATTCACCCATGCCGGAATTGCATACAGGACCTGCGCCTGTATTACCCCACACATTACTTCTCTCCGTTTACTGCTCGGTCCACCTAGATTTGGCAGGATTCTGAGTAGGGCCGTAAGGGTGGAATCGGCCTTCTCCACTACGTACTTCACGTGCGATGCAAACTGAAGCCCGCGGTCCATTATTACGCCTAAGTACTTAAGCTGCCTCTTTGTTGTGATTGGTTTACCCAACAGAGTGAACTCCAATTCGGCACGCCTACGAGGGCCTTTGAGGACGGTTGCCATAGTTTTCTCAGGAGCCACCTGTAAGTCATTTTGCTCCATCCATTCTGCGATTCTCTCTAGAGATTCGTTCGCTCTGAATATAAGGTCTCGTGTGTTATCTGCTTCAATGAGCAATGCCAGATCATCGGCGTATGCTATCGTGGTGGCTCCCTCAATTAGCTGCACACGAAGCACCTGGTCATATAGGATATTCCACAGGGTCGGTCCCAACACCGAACCCTGCGGTACACCGGCATTCACTTCCATTGCCACCTTTCTTGAGAGCAGAATTTTCCTTCTGTGGAAATTCAATTATGTTGACGAGGTACTCTGAGATGTTCCTTTGTTTCAACCGGGCGATTATTCGACTCCAGGATGCGGAATTAAATGCATTTTTTATGTCCAGCCCTATCATCACACCCATCTCTTCGCAGATGCTTGGACTACCCCGGCAACCACCTTGATCGCGTGCACCGTTGATTTACCCCTCACAAAACCAAATTGATTTTTGGACAACCCACCTGATTTCTCCAATTCCACTTCAAGCCTGTTTTTAATAAGGCGCTCGTAAATTTTGCCTATGATGCTGATCAGACATATAGGTCTAAAAGCTGGGACTGCTGCCATTGGTTCCCCTTTTGGCAGTAAGACTACTATTGCCTCCTTCCATTGTGTGGGAAAACATTGTTTTCTTAATAGCTCATTGAAGACTTGCAGTAACACAGTCGGAATGACGTCAGCTATCACCTCTACAGAGTCGGTACTTATATAATCTGGTCTCGGGGCCTTGCCCTTTTTCATCTTTGCTAAAGCGCTCTTTAGTTCGTCTTCGGTAAATAGCTCCATACTCTCAATCTTGCACGTATTTCTTTTAAAGGAATCATTTTTGATTGGGAATAAGTCCCTGACCAGTTTGATTTTCTGTTCCATTGTCGGACTATATGGCAGTGGGAGACTGGCCATGTGTTTCATAGCGATTCTGAAACCGTCCCCCCAAATGTCGTTTTCCAGATCTGATATCATCTTTCTCCATTGTTCTTTCTTGGCCTTTATTATCAGATGCTTCAATTCTTTCCTTGTCTCTTTTATATATGTTCTTCCGACAGGTGTGCATGTTCGTTCCCCGGGTTTCTTCTTATTCTGGTCCATCTTCGACGAAGGATATGGCACTCTTTCCGTTTTTTCTCTATTTCTGCAGTCCACCAGTACGGCATGAGGCATTCACCTTTGGCCACATCGATTGAACATTCTCTGTTCAGCGCGGTAATTAATTCGATGAAAGCACTTGGATCAACCACTTGCGCTTCCTTCATCTCTTCCCGTAGCCTCTGTGCGAACTTGTTTCTGTCCAAAACGCGCCTTAAACCTCGATCTTTCGTCAATCTTGTGTCCTTTCCAATCTCAAAGTAGATATAATTGTGATCGGTATATAGTTCACCATCAATCACCTTCCAGTTATGTGTCTGCCGTGCTATGCTCTCTGAGGCCCAGGTAATATCGATAAAGGATTTACTACATCCTCTTTCAAAGGTTGGCATCGATCCACGATTGAGTACCCCAAGTCCCAGCTCCGCAGCCCACTCCATAAGATGTTCTCCTCGGGCGTCGGTTACCGGGGATCCCCATGCTGAGGATTTCGCATTAAAATCTCCGGCCACCACAGCTTCCTTACTTTTTTTTCTCATATCGACTGTGATAGCTCTTAGCCAGCTATCAAACTCCGTTATATCGACGTTTGGAGAGCAGTAACACCCGTACAAGTACCACTTTTCCCACTGCAAACATATAAATCCATCGCCTTTGACGTGTCAACATATACCTAGGTCCTTATTTCTTATATACATGGCTACGCAGTTCTTATTGTCCACAATAAAATTGCTTTTTTTTGCGATTTTTAAATTAGGTTCACTAATTATGATAATGTCAATATCCTGTTTAGACGCCATCGCATACATTATATCGTGCGCCATCCTTCCTCTGCCCAGGTTAACCTGTAAAATCTTTAGACGTTTACTGGGGTGTTTTCTTGCCTGGCATTGGTTTTGTGTATATTTCGCCTTCATTTGTGGTATTGTCGGCTTCAGCTTTGTGTATCGAACGAGGTTTTTCTAGTATTGTCGGTCTTACCCCTAACGAGGTTCATCATCAGGGATCTTGATATTCGTTGTGGTCATTGTTGCTGTAGTGGGGTGGCCTTATCCGGTTTCTTATTTTTGGGTTGCTGCTTCAACAATTCCCTGAATTTTGGGCATCTAGTTGTGCCCGCACGATGACTGTTAGACTCACAGAAGGGGCAGAAATGTGATTCGGAGCACTCCTTAGCTTTGTGGCCTGAACGATTACAATTTACACATCGATCCGAACGGTCTGGACCTTGACACTCGTGCGTGCGGTGGCCGAAATCCAAACACTTATAACACCTAGTTATATTTGCTCTTTCTCGTACTCTGCAGTACACCCAACCTATTTTGACTTTTTTCGCTTTTATTAGGGTGGTAGCTTCCGCCTTTGTTGCCTGGACCGTGGCTATCTGATTCCCGTCCGCGGTTGGCCTAATGGACCTTACTTCAAGTGATCCCGTAGTGCTGCGCGTGTATGTCCTGAGTGCTTACTCCACTTGCTCCTTAGTAGTAGCGGCGTCTATATCCAGAACGTGTATCGTGCTTCTGGTGTTCGTTATCCTAACTTCGTTACTAAGTTTTTTACCTATGGCCTCCTTTAGCATTCCTGCCTTTTGTTTGTCGCCCGCCACCTCTAGTAATAGATCTCCTCCTCTAGTTTTCCTGATAGCTTTAATATTTACTCCAACTCCACTGGGATCAACGTTCTCCTTAACTGTCCTCAGAAGGTCCGCATAACTGGCCCCTCGCTTCTTATGACCATCTTTTCCGTCGGTGGGCTTGGATTTTTGGCAATTCTTCGATTGTCTTTCACACTTTCCGCCTCTGTCAGTAGTACGAGCTTGGTCTCACTCCCGGCGAAACAGAATTCGCAAAGTTTTCTCAAATACGTCACATTAATATTCGCCCTTAAGATTAGCTTTAGCTTATTGGTCGGGTGAATCTGCATCACATCTTTCAGTTCAACTATTCTACCATACACCACTTCCATGTCATTTATGCCTTCATTATTGGTTTTTACGGGGACGATGTATAAGGCTGCTGTTAATTCTGTTACCTTCTCCTTCTTAGTCCTTGTGGCAACCGTCCTAATGACATAGTCAACCTGACCCTCATTATGTGTAATTTGGTCCTTTAGATCCGCAAACATTAGGTCTAATGTCTCGAGTCTCTTATCGTCTTCCGCCTTGCCTGGGTCCATTAGAATCGCCAGATCACCGTCTGCGTTCATATTCCTCAGATTGATAGGCTGGAGCTGCGTCGTGACGTACATATCCTCCGGCCGTTCTTCATCCAAAAGGGTCCCCACGCCCAGGAAGCCACTTCTCTCTGTGTGGCGGCCATAAACTTATTCCTAAGCTCGCTTTCCTTTTGGCGTTTCTCTAATTCAATATCGTTCCAGTCTATCTGGACGCCAACCGATATTCCATGCGAAGACGTCTGTGTTTGCCCATCCATCTTCTCCCTTCCTTTTTCCTCTTATGGACTAGCAAGTTCCTTACGGTTTTGGACCATTTTCTTCTCTAACTGTGCTACCAGGAAATCCATTTCCCTTGCTGCCTGTTTAATTTCGATCTTGGTTTTTGAACTTTCATTCACCATTCCCTTCAGTTCACTCGCCCTCTTCACGACCTTCGCCAGCGCCCTGTTTATTTCCTCCAAACCTTCTGAGGTGTAGGTAAAGCCCAACTTTCTGAGAATCTCGTGGTGAGGGTCCAGCCCTCTTCCTTTTCTTCAGGACTTGGAATGCGTTATCCCCGACCTTCTTGGCCTCTCCCAGGTTAGCAACCGGGCTATGCTCCGGGGTCTCAAGCATTGCGCCACTCTTTCCTAATTTCGAAACGGAGGGGGTTACGTGTATTCCGGTGTCCGGCGCGCCATCCGATTCAAATTGGACTTCCATTAGTCCTTTAATATTCTCCTCTATGGTTATAAGTTTTTGGCTTTGCACTGTTGCACCCGGTGGTGTCCTCTGCAAGGAATCCCGACGCCTAAAGGGATCAGATACCTCGCTAGGTCCAGTCGCAGTCATGATCGTCCCAGCCTGGAGCCCCACTGAGAACGCATCCTTTCCCAAAATTAAATTATCTTTCCTTTCCATATTAAGTCCCACGAGTTGCGAGGAAATATTCGGTCTACCGCCGCAGGGCCCCGCATTGCGACGGCAAGGCAACTTACTCCGGGGGGTCGCCCGGTACTCCGGAGGCTCCGTTCGAGACCAACTGACGTGTGGCCATCCACCCTTCGGCACGGGTCGCATGACACCTTGGGTTCCGGTCGTTCCCTGACAGGGGCCCTTACAGGGTACTATCACCCGGGCCAGGTGAACCCTGGTTTTTTAACGAGGTTGTTACTCCTCCCCCTCACCCTTTCTCAACCTGGCTTGTTTTGTAACCGATGGCGCTGTAGTACGCGATGCATATATCACTGTTTGTCATAATTATTTCAGACTAAGAAATTGATGTTAAAACTTCAGCAAATCTGATTTTAGGCAAACCATTCAATTGGTTTTGTGCTAACACATTACCATTAAATTTCCACAAAATTGTATAAAATATACTCTATTTCATATTATTCAAAGAAAGATAAATAAATAATAATAATGAAATAAAATCTACTGATTCCAGCAGCCCTTTTAGAAATGACTTCTATTTTTACATTAAACTGGAATACCAATTGGTAACAATTAACAAGTTATCTAAATAAATTAATATTTAAACCAGAATCTCTGAAGAATGTAGTTGAACTGAGCACTAAAAAATGGTATACCATGCCGTATTTCAAAATCATATACAAAATTCTGCTTATTTCATGTCTGGATGCATTGCAGTAGTTAATTAGCTTTAGCATTAATCCCATGCAGAAATCTTATAAACTCAAAAATGCCAACTCTTCCTGGATTATACGTTAGTTGGAATCCAGCTTATATATTCACAAACACAAACATTCATAAACAGAAATAATAACTATAATGATAGTATAGATCCACAAATACACTCAATGAGACATCCCTTAAAACTTACCGCTAAAAGTATGGATATCTTAAATATTCAATTTTTTAACCATTTGCCCATTGATTTGAGAAGTTTACCATATTCAAGAAAAGTGTTAAAACTGGGCTGCAATCATAATGTCTCTATTACTCAAATTATTTGTTTAATTGGTCAATGTAATGTAATGTTTATAACTTATATAGTATAGTATAGTATAATAATAGTAATATAGTAGTATAGTATAGATTTTATTGCTGATTTTCCTCTTGTTTTATTCGAATTTGATTATAATTCCATGATTGGTCGTATTGATTACGAATTAAAAGCTCTTCCTAACCTTAAAAATATATATGATTTATTACTTCATGTTTCGATCTTTTCGACCATCCTCAGCTAATAATATCAGCGAATTTACTAGAGGTAAAACCAACACACCCATATTGCATGTATGTGTCATTAACGTTATGTGATCGAAAAGATTAATTTAAGGTTGTTCACAATAAGATAAGAATGAATGAAGTTTATATTGTAATGTATTTCATTTGTAATTTTTGTTTTTGGCGTCAAAAACATTCCAAAAACCATCGTTTTACAGCAAAGTTACTTATAAGAATGAATCCTTTTTTTTTTGTTTAGAACATTTGATTAACTTTTATAGCAATTGAATAAAATTGCTTTAAGATACTATTATATGGTTATATTTAGAAATAACCAGAATTTGATTTACTGCTAATTTAGTTTTCATTATTTTTAGTATCACGTAAACTGCTTGATTACCATCCATAATGTCCCTGACGGAATAAACTTACTGTAAATTTCAATTAAACTCAGATTTTGGATACCAAATATAGAAAGTTTGCGTGGTGACGCCCGACCATAATTGGAGATTTATTACCAATCATGGCGAGACAGTTAAACGGGGCCACGAACATTGTTGCACTATAAATATTTGCGTGACAGTTTGAAAAACGCAATCTATAAGCGACGATTTATGAACCACAACACGCAGCAAATATACGTATTTCACTTAATAAATGTAGTAATTGCACGGTGGTCTAATGTTTGGGCCGTTTCGTATTATTGCAGGGGGAGCTTAACGTATTAAAAGTACAAATGCTCAGGATGTTATGGTCCTCTTGGGTGGTTATTTATTACGGAAACCACTTACGCGGAAACGGTAATTAAAACCTGGACGATACCTGCCTAGTTAGTTGTTGTTCATTCACTTGGTAAACATTTCGGATGGAGTTTAAAGAGATTTGAAATAGATATGCCCTACAATGCCGAGCTGGTTAGTTATAACCGCACTGACGCACTTCGTTTTAAGCTGAGATGTGAAAATACCCGTATAATAATTAAAGACCACTTTAACAAATAGACACCGAAAAGCAAGCACCACGTGAGATAAACGGTTTCGGGGATTTCCTGGTAGGCATGTCTGTGCGTCGGTGAAAATTAACCACAAAATGAAAATCCGGAAACAATAGACCAATTTTCGGTAGAGTCAAGCGGCTTAATGCGCTGGATCCTTGGATGCTAATAACTCTACAAACTTTACAATTCAACAAGCTATTCTATTCGTGTTAAAAAAGATATCGTTAGCTTTATTTAAGATTGTAATATGTGCCGTTGAAGTTGTTGGTAAGGGATTATAAACAAAAATGTAGAATGATGTATATTGTCATTGGATTGGATACAGTGATATGAAGTAAATAAGTAAAAAAATAATGTTATTTCTATACAGATAAACAGAACGAAGTGCGATAATGAATGATAACGTGAATTGGTTTATAGCGATTAAAGGGTGGAGAAACCGCAGTTAAAAGTTAAAGCCATACCTGATTTTTGGTTGAAGTCCGATAAATATGGACTTTAATGGACGGTAATTCACACGTATTACATGTTTTTGCAACAAACTTCTTAATATTTTAAAAACCCAACATATTAATATAATATTCGATGATAATAAATATTATAAAGTATGTGAATTAAGAAGACAATTCTGCGGAATTCGTTTTATCAACCTAAACATTTGGTATACCAGTAGCAAAATTTAAACTCAAAAACAAATAAGTAAATTCTTGATTCACAATTAAGTACAACAATAAAAAGTCGTCTTAAACAAAATAATTATCAGAAGCTTAAAAGAGTAAAATTCTAAAAAAATTCTAGTAATAAATAACATTTAATTAAAACCCTTTAACATAAAACTAAAAATGAAAAAGTCGAATTCAGAATTAAGCTAAATAAGACTCAAACCTTTTCATAATTTATCTTAAATTAAATTAATGCAATATTCACATATATCGTCCTCGGTCTGGTTCAAATGAACAATAAACTACGCGATTATAAAAACTATGTCGCACATAGGACTAGACTAATTGGTGGTACCTAAGATGTTCGTAGTTTTCATAACAGGATGATTGTTAGAAGCATTTTGAAGCATTCCTATATTCAATTACAACGAGTGACCTTGCTATGCCATAATTCCATGTATTTCGCTATATGTATATTATTCAATTATACTTTGCAACATGTTTCGCTCAGTTAAGCATCTTCAGGACTTGAACGACACATATCATACTTTAGATAAAGCTAAAGCGTTAACGTTAAACAAAGTATATTTCAATATAAAAAAAAAAAACCATTCAAATCATTTTACTTGTTAAATATAATTTTAGCTTTCCCTTATTTTGATTCGTATGATTACTCTATGTTATATTTAATAGTGAGTGCTTATAAAATTTTGAACCTATCCAGTTTAGTGAAGATTTAGAAGTTTAAGTTGGCAAAAGGGGCGGGATAACTACCATTTCTTTAGAATTCACCTTCATTGGCAAAGATATACTCGTACTTCATAAATATATAAACTCCATATTGTTAGTATAATTATTAAATTCATGAAATAGATTGAATTTGATTGTAAGAAAAATAAAGAAAATTTGTCCAATCTTGCAATACTCTTTAATCTAAAGTATACCACTACCACTTTCAAGCTCAGGTGAAAAGGTTAGAATAAAGAAATTAAAATTAAAAAACAAATAAACTAGAGAAAATCAGTTAATATGATTCTTTTTGTAAGCAAATTTGAAAAATAATCATAACCACAATGTGGTTAAAATTGTGCAATATATAATGTAAAAATGATATACGAGTAACTAAAATATCTTATTTCGTTTTATACATTTCACTGAACAAATTTAGTTTTTTAACACCTAATATTTTAATATTTTATTATCTGACTACACTCTACAAATCAGCAATAGCTCCGCCCAAAAAATCAATTGGATTAAATTTGCCGGTTCGGATTTTTCCTGTTCATTACTAATTGTAAGTAAGTATTACGTGACTACCCCTGTACCTACATTATTTGTAATATAACAAATATGGAATTAATTTTAGTAAAATAATGAAGATTAAAAATAAGTCAAAATTACAGAAATCTATCACATAGTTACATAAATATTTGTGATCAGTTAAAACACTTGCACAAGTTGTAGACACCATAATCATCACAGCATCCGCGAAAAAAAAAATCGATAAAAAAGAAAATTACAGGTAGTTTGAGCAGGCACTTGAAGACAAAGATTTACTAGATCTAAAATTTGCCCGATATAGCTTTAGATCTAGTAAATCTTCGTCTTCAATTGTGGAATATTTGCTAAATTTTTAGCAAAAATTATAAAATAGCAGCATCACATTTTGTACTTTCTAGTATAGATTATTCCTTATTGATATTACATGAATACCGGTCCACATCCTACAAAACTTTTATGTGATCGTTGAAAGTAAATATTAACTTAAATTCTAACTTGTTCATTAATATTCTAGTATGTTATAGATTATTTCGTACAGTATTCACTGCTTTCTTTAATTAAAAGCCATGAATATTTTTATAAGATATAAAATACTTATAAGACCCCAGTGGCGGCTCGTGAGTTATGAAAGAGAGTGGGCACAATAAAAGAACTTGCCTATTTTTTGTACATAAAATCCATTCTCCTATTTTTCATGCTGGAAAAGACGTCTATGACTTTGATGTAAAAATGCGTTCAGTCGATCTTCTGACATTGTGCTTCTCAGAAAAGTTTTAATGCGTTTTTTCCACATCTTTGTTGTACTTAGTTTTATGTCGCAAATAAGCCCTGCCTAACTATTCACGTGTGTCCACTTTGCCTAGAACATTAAAATCCACTCATGCATTCATGTGAGAAACGGAATTTTCGTGTTTCTTAACCCTTGTTTATTCCACGCACTGACCTCTTTCTTAAAAATTAAGTAGATAAAACAAAATAGTTTATTTGTTAGTGAACATCCGCACATCCACTCATTTTTTTATTAAATACTCTATTGTAAGTTCGAGTTTTACTTGTGGAAGTGTAGTTTATTTGAAGATCAGGAATAGGCCTTCCTTTCACTTTAATTAAAAGTTTTTCCGCAAATTAGAGTGGATTTTTTTTAAGATTTTGCACTCAATTAACTTCCATCATTAATAATAAACGTCACTTCAAACCTTTGAAATCACACATGTGCGGTACACGTTGAAAATGATGCAGTCGCAACGAGTGCAAGACGTTAACTGGAGACACGGCATTGCGTGCCTCGAAGCAACCGTATAAGCGCATATAGCGAAGATAAACGGGACCGTGCGAATCATACTGCAAATAGGTACATCGGAGAGAGTGCCCCGGAACATAGTTCGCTTCGCATAGCGTTCGCATATACGCTAGCGTCTGCGGTGCGGAAGGAAAATTTGATACCATCGTTATAAAAATACGTAAAAATAATAAAATAAAATAATGTACTGAATTACATGCGAATTTCTTTCTGTGTTTATCTTGTTGGTTGAGTGGGCTCCTGCCCTTGTGCCCTTTAGTACCAGCCGCCACTGTAAGACGCAATAGTAAATCTCAGACTAGGTAGAAATACTACATCTGCATTGTTTCCAACTCTTTGGAGGTTTTATTCTGAATTAATTGCAATCATTGTGAGTAAATAGGTGCTGTTAAAAAAATGTTGATCATTTAGCTGGTTGGCTGGAGATATTTACCTCGAAGTTAAAAGTAATTATAAAAATGTCTGCTCACAAAGATCTAGAGTTGGAAAACCATAGGTCTACAAATTTGGCTAGTATAGCAGAGTGGCATGGGCATTATCAGATATAATATTCTTTTTAAATAATGATTGGATTCCTTAATTTAAAATACTTTTGCTGATTTTGCAATAGCTATTTGTAAACTAAACACCAGCATTACTTCAATTGATTGTTTTTTTATTTTACACACATTTGTTTTACATAAGCATTCTCTTTTACTGTATTGGTATTTCGTGTTTTCGCAATTCTCGCGACGTCCATAATCAGTTTTGAATATTTCATCTTTTGGAAATACAAATACAATAATACAATGTAGAAAACTTAATTTTCGTTCTTGGTTTATATTCGAATTTCATGGCGGAATATAGGTGCTGGCACGTTGTAGAGATTTTTGCCGTATTTCGCTAAATAATCTGAGAGAAGGTTATATTTGTATATACTTTATTTCTTGTCGGATAATGAGTACACGAAGCCAACGAAAACTGTTTTAAACTTCAACATTTATTTCTACAGTTTGTCGCTCAAATACGCATCCTGCTATTTAAATACCTGTTACAGCCTTTTACCTATCGTTTATAGGATGTTAACAGAAGTAGGCGTTCAAAAACCAAGAATTCCCCTTAATGAACTGACAAAAAGTTTTATGTTTTTATATAACTTTCTTGTAGCAAATAGATGTTGGACTTTTTTGCACTGATTGATTTATTATGTACATAATAAATAACACCATAAAATAACCGCAGTAATTCAATTCCATTTTAATATTTAAAATGCATTAAGGGAAAAAAGTAAACGCGATACTTGCTAGTAAAGAAAAAGATGACGTGAACATAATTTTTACTGGATATATTGTAAATATCTGGCTCTACTGAATAAAAGAAATGAAAAGAATTTAGGTATGCCTTTCCGACTAGCGGCAATAAATACCGCCGTATGTTACTTTTGTTTGCGGTTTAGAAATAAGAACGTAAAAGAAGTAAAAACACGACATAAGGTAGGATTTTCGTTGCAACGTTCAGCGTCCACGGTTCACCGCACCATCCAGCAGTAACGCCTGACCGTTGCGGCTACATGCTTTCATTAAAACATCCTATGTTCGTGTCTGCTAGCCTGCAAATAAAACGGTGTAGAGGATGATACTTTTAGGTATCTGATAAAGATAAAATAATAGTCGCAAAGGCAAACATAATTTGTTATTGTGTTGGTGTATACGTTGGCCAATGGTTGGCCAACAATGTATTTGTTTGATCAAGGGCTTTGAGTTATTTATCACCTCATTATCAACGTTTTCATGTTACCTATATATCTGATATGCCTGCGTCTGAGGCGGAGAGTCACCAGAATAAGGAGACAAGACCCAAACCTGGCAATGGCGGAAGACGAGGAGTACAAAACCACTGAGAAACAACTGAAAAGAGCGATAAACATCTGCAACAGGGCTAAATGGGAGGAGTTGCGACAGGAGGTTAACAACGATCTAGTCGCTACGAGGAAGTTGGGCATGAAGTCTGCACGTCTCAGCCTGGAAGCAGCGCAGATGGATCGCATGGTCAAGGAGCTTTTTTCAAAGCACCCGGAGAGAGAACCCGATGCCGATGGGGTGGAATCGGTCACTTACAGAGGACGAGCTGACCGAGGCCGCACATCTCCTGCAGAGCGGGAAAGCACCAGGGCCGGACGGAATCCCCGTCGACGCCGTAAAAAATTTTGGAAATAGCTGTTCATAGCTCCTTTGCACACTTACAACCAGTGCCTGAAGGAAGGGTTTTTTTCCACGGGCATGAAAATCCAACGCCTCGTGCTTATTACCAAGAGCAAGAGTGACTCAAACACAGCATCGGCGTACAGACCACTCTGCATGCTGGATACGCTAGGGAAGCTGCTTGAAAGGCTTCTAAAGACGAGGCAATACGGCTGCAAGAAAAACCATTCTATAATTGGGGTGGTTCGAAAAATAGTGGACTCCTATCTCACGGAACAGCGTAAGAACAAACACACCAGGGGAATAGTGACGCTCGACGACCTTCATGTGAAAAATGCTTTCAACAGCGCCAGATGGGACGTTATCCTAGATGCCTTGAAGAACCGCTTCCACATACCGCTTCCAGGTACCTGACGGACAGAATGCTCAGATACGAGACGACTTAGGGATGGCGCACGATTAGGATAATGGCCGGAGCCGCCCTGGAATCGATCCTGGGACCAGACCTGTTGAACATCTCCTACGATGGCATCTTCCGCATGGAGATGCCTACTGACACCTACGCCGACGACATCGCGGCCGTGATTGTTGCTACTGACATCGAGGACGCCCGGAAGCAGCTCAATCAGGTCATGAGGAGGGTCTGGGTGGACGAACACGGATTGGAGCTGGCCACCCAAGAAACGGAGGTTGTATTGCTGACCCAACGTAGGATTCCTCTGCGAATACCGCTGAAGGTCGATACGGAGATGATCACGACATCCGAATCTGTGAGGTATCTAGGAGTACACCTGGGCAGTCGTATGACGTACTGGCACCACATTTGCTTCGCGGCAAATAAAGCCGCCCAGAAGGTCAATCTACTCAACCGACTGCCAACGTCGGCAAGTAAAGGCCGGCTTCTGATGTCGGTGTCGGAGTCCATTCTCCTGTACGGCAGTGAGATTTGAGCAGATGAAAGGAGAAATATCCAAAGGAGGGGAGCTCTGCGAGTAGCAAGTTTCTGTAGGACGGTATCGGAGGCACGGGCCCTAGTTATAGCAGGAGTAATCCCTATAGGTCTTCTAGCCAAGGAGAGAAGGCAAATCTACTTGGAAGACGAATCAACAAACACGCGGGATACGAGAGGGCGTACTATGCGGCTCTAACAGATCGATGGAACGCGGACACGAAGGGCAGATGAACGGTCGAATTGATTAGGGATCTTTCAGTCTTGATGGATAAAGATCACGGAGAGGTCACTCAGATGTTGACGGGGTACGAGTACTTCAACGATTATCTATGCAAAAATGTCCCCATTTTGCGGGTGGATAGAGCCTCCTGTCGGTACCAGGACAGCGACTGTGACGATGCTGGCCATACATTCTTCGAATGCGTAAGGTGGAAGTCGCACAAAGACCAGCTGGAACGAGATGTTGGAGTACTCACACCGCCAAATCTAATTCGGGTGACGTATGACACAGTGTCTCTGCCTTCGCAAACACGATTTTGATCGCTAAGCAGAGGACGGACGTTAAATACGGGGCACCACCTTGAAGAAATGTGATAAACGATACCGACCTGGAATCTTGCTCGACGGGGAAGTTTTTTTAGTGGGTGCGAGTTCCACAGACCGGGCTTAGCGCCTGATGGTGCATAAAGGATTTTTCCTCCTACAAAAAAAAATATATATTTAGTAGGGATTGTAAATTTACCAATTTTTTCATTTACCGGTAATTCGGCAAATGAAAATGAAAATACCGGTTTACCGGTAAATTACTGGTAATTTTTTTTTTCATGTGTGACATTAATGGAGATTCCCCAAGAAAATAGGGTTAGAAGTTAAGTTAGAATAATACATATTTTATACAATCTTAAGGCATAATATTAGAATTTTGTAATAAAAATTTCTATTTAATTATTTTAAACAGTTGTAAGAAGTAAAACAAAAAATATTTAAGGTTCAAATTTTAATGTTATTTTACAACAATGTTGCATTAATGTTCTCTCATAATATGGTGTATTCAAAATTGCTATTAATTTAAATACGTGAAATGTTGTTCTTCTATATTATTATTTTTAAATATTGTTAGCGCTTGAAAATATTTTTTCTCATCACGTAGAATATGTTCATACATGTCTAATAAATTCTTTGCCTATTTAGTTGGACGTTGTATTATTGGTATTAGACCTCAGTGCATTATTTGTTGCTGTTTGATAATCTTTTGGGTCACACATACCATTATTATTTCTGCACCTCCATAAATCTACCGGCTAATGGGTAAGATGTTAGCGAGCAATATTAGGTTTCATGAGATTATTTGTTTACATAAGGAAAATAGGAACAACGGCTCCGCTGTCGCAACAGTCACACAGTCTGACTGACGCGCCTGCGATAGATACCGTGAAAAAGAAACGAATACGAAAAATTGAGTAGAGGTAAAAGAATATTACAATTTAAAATATTGTGTTTAATGACTTATAATTCTAACAATATTAAAAAATGAGACATTTACTTACTCTTTAAGAAAAACGATTTTAAACGTTTAAAAATCTTAAAAACTCCAGAGCACAAATCACATATGCTAACTCAACTTTTTTCGAGAGATAAATAAAATCCACCCCAAAAACTATAAAATGAGAGAATTAAAATTGCACTTGTTGACAAAGGCAGGTAGGAAAAGTGGGATGTTTTGCTTCCTACCGTCCTAGCAACAAATGAACATTAATTTCGCTTTTCTTTGCGTTGCTTTTCGTTATCCATCTTGTTTCCATTCTTATTTTCTTTTAATTTCAACAAGGCTTTTTTTCCAATTTTTTGTTTTTTTTTTGTTGAGAATTTTTTGATTTCTTCTCTTTCTGATTACCTCGGTGGAGTGGAAGTTATACGTTTCTAATCAAAAATTTTTGTCAGTTTCTTTTCTATATTCGCTATTCTAGGGCATTACAGCGGTTCTCAATCTCAAGAAAGTCTAAAAAAACATCTCCCATAAATTAATAAGTATATTGTTACTTACACTTGTTTTTTTTATTTTCAATGTCCCTTTACACCTTTAAATACATATCCATAAACACAATATTTCGTAGATAAAAATTTCTGGTATGGATATTTCATTTACCGAATTACCGGTAATTTTTTGTAATTTATCGTTAAATTTACCGAACGTTTTTTGGACAATTTACCGGTTAATCGGTTTACCTTACCTACAATCCTTAATATTTGGCATGACTTAATGCTTCTATATAAGGAAGAATCTTTATACAGGGAATATACATTTATTATAAACTTCATTTGCGATCTAAATTAATAAACACAACTTAAAGATATATCCTTCTGATAAAAAAAAAATAATAACTTAGATGTAACAAAACAAATACAAATACATCTGCATTTTTAAATAAATATAATAATTATTATTTTGGTTAATATTCTGTGCTTCGTGATTAATAATTAATAAAGTGTAATTTGATAATAAAATTAGTTATAAATATGAATGTAAAAATTAAAATTTCCTCTAATTTATTGGGAATCTGGTCGAGTCTGTTACGACGTAAATTGGTTAATCGACCAGCTTTCGAAAAAACCTCTCTGAAGGAACAGAAATTGCAGGTATATGTAATTATTTAAGAGTAAGTTGATATAGCTCCGGTTGGAGTAATTTATGTTTGGACCAAAATTCTATAGGATCTTCTTTTCTGTCCAAGTAAGGCATCTCGAAATACTGTCTGATATTTATCATTACATTGATAGAGATGAATAACTTTTTACTTCTGCAGTCTTCATATGAAATGGAATCAAATATATATTTTGTCTCCTCACTAATTAAGTTCTCAGCTTTATCTGCATTATCAAGGTGTCCAAAAATTTTTTTTTTTAAACCTGGGATCAATAAATGTAGCCATTGCTACAATTTTATCGGTCTCAAACGAGCCCAGTCTTCTTGGGTAATATCAAGAATAGCCTCGGCCGCTCTGAAGATTGTAATGTTGGCCTGTATGGGTGTAGAATCACGTTAGAGTACTTTTTTTCGAGAGAGACTACTTCTTTTTTTAAAAAAGGATGCGACTTTCAGGTTATGTCACCACAGAAAACACATCGAAATCTTGAAAAAGAACGCATTTATCAACCAATAACCGTTGTAATCGAATACTAAATTGTTTCTATTAACCTATTTTCAACATCATTTCACGTATTATTTTTGCCAAAAAAAGGATACGTTTGTATTCGCGATAAACTGCTGCTTTGACTAGGTTTTCTTATGTTGGTACGTTGGGCATCACAAGGTGTCACAGGATCACAATTACATTGCAAATACAAACTCATACTTTTTTGACAAAAATAATACATGAAAAGGTACATTTCAAGGTCATTTCAAAAAAATAAGTTGGTTGAAACAATTTAATACTCGGTTATTGGTTGATAAATGATTTTGACGTGTTTTTTGCAGTGGTATAACCTGAAAATCGCATCTTTTTTTAAGAAAAATAAGTGTGGAAACCGTGGTTTCCGTCGAAAAATAAACACTCTAACGTGATGCTGGAAATATTCTACACCCATACAGCCAAACCTTACGCACTTCAGAGTGGCCGGGTTATTGATATTTTCCGTCTTCTTAAAATAACATTCAGCAGATGATTTTGTAATTTGATACCAACATCGGTATTAACTTTTATACTATAGACAGAATACTGAAATCTTTGAATTAGGAGAATTATTAAAGATAGAGTGGAAAGAATATCGTTAAATCGCGTTAAATCATTTGCTGGTTTTAATACTTGAATGCAGTCATCGATAATTCCTCATTGGTGAGGATTTGGAAATTCTGGACATTTTGTTAGATTTGCGACTGCGGGGCAAGGTGGATCCTTTATTTTCGTCCTTCTAGCATAATAAAAGTTCCAGCTTCACAAAATTATGACCCAATTAAGCCAATTGTTTAATTGTATGATTTAGATAACCGAAATGTTTATAAAATAAGAAGTATAGAAAAAAAAATTAATAATGACCTTTGAAAAAAACGGAAATCGTCGAAACGTTAGGAAAGATGGAAAAATAAGTTATTGAAATTAAAGAAATTTGGAGACACTAATCTCACGATTTTTATTTACTAAGTTTTTCGTAAACATATAAATAATTGTGTACATTATGATTCCGGCAAAGGGAGCAAGTATCTCCCTACATCGACCCAAAAAATAAACTAATTACTAAATCCGTATTCTACCACTAACAGCGATTTAAAATACGACTATTTACAGAAAATCTTTTGGATTTTTTTTAACAGTTTATAAGAATGTATGTATAATACAATAATGGACACATATTTTGTACAAATTGCCATGTATGTACACATTTTAGGTTTTAGATTTACAACTATAGTAACTTTATCATAATGGTAAATTGCATTTATAAGTATTTTAAAACAAGAAATAAAATGTAATACGTTCAACGTTAATTGTAGTCTAGCAAAAAAAAATATATTGAAATGTTTTTGTTAATAATGTTGTTACTTAGGTATAATAAAAATTAGTAGCACCTTTGACGGCTACGGAACAATGAGAGGGGTTGCTAGGTATCGAAGCGCTTTCCACGCCCACCCTTCTAAACTCTACCCTATACATATATCTTTCACGTCCAACAGCATTGTATCGGATTGCGTCTTTATTGGGAAATTATAAGGTTTACAAAAACCAGTAGCATGACTGAAGGTGTCAGATAAAGATTGATGGTGTTTATCTATTAAATACAGACGGAGAAGGAATGGTTGACGTTAACGTATCACTTCCCTTGAACATTTACTGAGAATTCTGTCTCGGAAATTTTTACAAATCACTGGAAGACGAGCAGGGAAATGGGTGCAAAAGCGTGGAGCCCATCTTACACCATTGCTATAACGAAACGAAAAGTTTTGTTTGCTCTACCTTGAATTCTTTTTTGCTTTGAGGTGATGTTTTGAATCTTACGAATAGTACGTTTGTTTTTCGGTTTACTTTGGTTTACTAAAGATCATGGAATTATATGTAATAGACCTAGCTACATATGCACATTATAATGGATATAAGTTTTTTTTTAATCTATTTAATATAATTTTTCTATTAGGTAACTTATTAGGTAACTATAGGGAATCTATGCATATCTGTAGCGCCTGTAAAGTTATCTGTAACTCTGTAAGCACCTAAAATATCATAATATCATAAGTTATGGTGTGGAATTAACAAAATACAATTTGTCAATTTTTTTTTGGTTTTCATGACCAAAATTTGAATTAAACCCAAACAACTTCTCATGTCATGTAAAGAAAGAATTTGGTTTAAATCTGTTCAGTTAAATCGAGGTTTCGACTTATGGCGAAATTCTATGCATATCTGTAGCGCCTGTAAGATTATGTGTAAGTCTGTAAGCACACATACACGCTTACACACTTGCAGATAATCTTAGAAGCGTTACAGATTTGCACAGAATCCCACAATTATTCTCGTTAACAATGAAAATGGTTCCTATAATATTAAGACAAAGTTCACACGTTTCTCTTCAATTCAGCTATAAATGCGGTTAGATAGACAAAACCTGAAGTATTAAATCAAATTGCGTTTTCGGTTCTGGAAAATGGTATCCTTCAATTCCCACAATCGAAAACGTAATTCGATTTAATGCTTTAGTACGGTGTAGGAACACATCTATTTTTAGAAATACTAGAAAAAACGGGCATATTGCTTCAAATAACATATCTTTCATATTGCTATCGATCGACATTTGTTGCATTAAGCCGCACTGAGAAAGCGATTTTATTTTTGTTAACATGTATTTGGTTGTAGTTACTAAATTGTTAGTTGATTTATATAATTTCGAAAAATGCTCGTGTGTTCAGTCAAACAAGTAATTTGATGCAAGCACAGTATTTCTTAATTTAAATAAGTATTTACATTGAAGTAAAAATAAATATCGCATTTTATTTTCAAACAAAACAAGTTCTACAAAATATTATCAAGTTAACCATAATCACAGTTAATCTAACGAGAAAAACGTAGCCAAGAAAGATGTTTTTTTGTTAGTTTTATTTATTTAGAAATAAGGATTAGGCGAACCAAAATTGCAGTTAATTTAATACAATTATGATGTTGTTGCGTTTTTCCAAATTTAGTCCCCACTTTTCTAAACATGTATGCATAGATGGCGCGTCTCTTATTTCATTTCAGCAACAAAACATATTTGGAACATGGCACGGCAAATACTACTATAAAATATTAATCTGATATATATACCAGATACACTTCTAATAGGAGCCGTGATCATTGAAAGGGTGACTCGTTTCACCGCACACCATGGCGGTGGGTTGATTCCTGTGAACAACCCTCAATACTCGGAGCAAATGCTTGCCGTTTACAATATCAATCCCATGTGCTCCATATACGATAGATATGGTGTAACGTTACAGGGTAGCATACAGCCCGGTATAAAAAAAAATTAAATACTTTAATTAAATTATTTAATTTCAAATTTTAAAAATCCTAGTGTCATCTATATTCATTGCTTTTTAATCATAAGTATGTCCTCTCAAATGCCAGATGGCATACCGGGTGATAATTTGCGATTGCTATGGTGTAGAGGCTGCTTTGACATTACGAATTATTTTTCAGTACAGCAGTAGGTGCTGTAGAAACATGTTGCCTGTATGTCCTCTACTCCGATCTCGGTATTTACAGTACTTAGTTTAGGAGACATAGTGTGCATGAGACTTTGGTACATCAATTATGATCGACTTTGTACGATAAAGACAAGATTTAAATGGAAACAAATGTGGTTTTATTTAGTAAAAGGTTCTAAATGTAGAGCAGTGAGAAAACAACGTAAATAAGGAAGTAAAAATCTCAGATATGTAAAATGAGTTCGATTATTGAATAACAATTACATTTTTTACGTTTTCGGGACGTTCATTTGAGTAATTCTATGCTTAAAAGACGAATAAATCAGAATGTCCAACAATTGCCGGTAAAAATTACTGGATACTCGGTTCGTGCTGTGAATACATATTGGCTAGTAACATTAGTAGTACCACCTTATGAAGATGAACGAAATTTCTTATAAGGATTTTAAAATTTACCTAGAATTAAAATAATATGTTTATTTTTAGGTTGTAATGAACGCAGAATACCTTTAGAGGGATCAATTCAGCGGCATCAGGGCAGAAGGTATGATCAGGTTATCGAATGGGGCTCTCGTACTTCTAATCACGGAGAATGCCTCAGAAGAGGAAGATATCTCAGGAATATCGTCGTTGGAGAAAATTACCCAACAGTAATAGGTAAAAAGTGAGTAAAATTGATATGATAAACTTTGTTTAACAATTAACCATCATTTTTAGTTTGGAATTTGGAATAAATTAGATTCTATGAAAATAGCCGTTAAATTTTACAAAAATTAATTGGAGACATCTCCGTCTCTCACGGAGGTTGGCTAGTGAATGCTTTTAAATTGGAATTCTCTAACAGACTTCGATAGCGATGATCTTGGTCAGGAGGGCAAACTGCCTTTGAAAAATCCGTTACTTTCACCGAAATGAGGGGAATATAAGATATTTAATACATAAGACTGCCCATGTGACCAAATGGAACTATGGAATATTTACCACTAAGTTGAAATAAATAATTATTGTAAAATTCTGGACTCACCTTACATTCATTATGAAATACAGATAGGTGTCTGTACATCATGGAAAAAATACATTTAAAAATTTTCAATACTTATTACTATGTTAAATTAACAATCTTAAAATTAATTACTGTGCAAAGAGTATGTAACCTAGCATACACACAATTTTTGACGACACTGAATTCCAGCAATTTTCCCTGCCTTTTTGGTTAGCATATCAATGCACTTGGATCGCCAAAATGTATAAAAATATTATTTAACTAAATTTAAGCAAAATAAGTACACTGTACAAAAAATTCTTTCGAACTGAACTCGATCTAACTTCGATCTGTCAATAGCTGTTGCAAAAATACACTATTCAAATTCTAATATTTAATTTCGATGTGTAGGTATTTCACTACTGATCATCTTTACTTCCTGAAGGAAAATGCCTGGAAGGATTTGCCAAATACAGAGGTTTTCCACATCATCTGGCCGTCTACTGCTACATTCTATATCCTTTTTTTTGTTATATCATTTTTATTTTTAAAATACATAAAAGTAGACCTAGTAACGTTACACTTAAATAATATGAAATGATTAAACCATTACAATGGATTCTTTAAAATGACCGATTCATATTAAATTTCAATCAAAGATAATCACGGCATTTTATTAAATCAACGGAGTATCTCTACTTCAGCAAATAATTGTAGGCCTTCGCTCAGACAAACGCCCAATATTCGAAAATTGATAAATTGAAGCCTAATGTATATTTGAATTAACTGATAGAATTTGGTTAATTTGAATAAAATTTTGGTTACCATAAGCAAATTATTTCAACGAAATTATTTTGTGTTCTGAAATGAAAAATTGGTTGGTGCAATCAAACGGTTGCTCTTGTGTACAATGGGAGATTGCTTTAACAACAAAAAAAAAAAAAAAAAACATGTGATATGAAAGGGCTCGATTAATCCCTTGCTAGCATTACCACAACAATATAAATTTGTTGTAGTAACAACAACTACCTAACATTTTTTTTTCTTGATGCTGCAACAAAGGATTTTTGTTTGCCATATACATCTAAACAGTATTGTTAAATTACCTAAATTTTGGTTGGCTCAATTCATGAATTTTCCTGAGTATATCATTTGAAAAAGTGTAGTGTCACATTCGTAAGCACGTCCTTTTTAAAGCAGCTAGTAACTAACTCGTAGAAAGAATTGTAACACGATAGCTCTTTCCTTGTAACCTTTTTCAACTTTCAGATTACCCGATTTCCCATTTTATATTTTTCCTTTGTTTTGCATTTGGTAAGCATGTCCCACAGCTTGTCACGAAGCACCGCTCTGTGTAAAAATTGATTTATGATTTCCAGAGTAATTTTTTATTTTATTCGTTTTTATTTTTTAACTCTAGTTAAATTATTGTATTTTTATTTACATTGTTGTTATCTTATAATTAAGAGACTGGGAAGTAAACGTAAATAATATTTATATGTCATACTATTGTAATGATTATATGGTTGGAAGAATGAAAATATAATTAAATTAAGAATTATTATCAAATGGGTTGGTTACTGTAGGTAAAAGTCTGCTTTTGCATGAATAATTTGGTATATGATATATTTCTAATGTCGGAGTAAGGTAGATATTTTATTGATTTATTCCTTAATTTCCACTCACACAGATACCTTAATGCTTTGTGTTATTGACCTTCAAACAAAAAAAATATGCAGGTTTTCAAGATATTCATATATATTATTTACACAAAAAGATATGCGCCTATGTGTGTAACGTGCGAAGTGATTTTAACCTAATTCTTTTAGTGGTATAGATCACAAGAAAAGCCGGAGATAATATTTCTGTTTCGGTCCATTTCTACTAAAGGCGAAAGCGGTCGACTATAAAGTATTAATTTCCTTCGGCCGAAGAGAAGAACGACAGCACAAAAGAGTCCTGTCCAAAGGCAGGACACCTATATTGCTATCGATAACAATTTAGAAAAGATTAGATTCCTCTCAGGTAGCTCCTCCACGTGGAGGACTTCAAAGCAATTTTCTGCTCAATAACATGCTGAGGAATTTAATTGGAGCTGTGAAAGGATATTTGATGATCCAATATATAAGCAAAAACGGACTATGTGCTCTCCATTATTTATGGCTCGAAACCCGGACCGGCATTTCTTTTTATTACTGCGCGAATCGAGTTATTCATCGAATAATAAGCGGTTCATGCCTAGTCGAGGGCAGTTGAAGCTGTGCATAGTTATTAGATGTAATAATTGGCTTTTTGAAATTAAATTAAACTTGTGTGCGGTATATTTTAATAGTGCTGACATTATAGATGTATTTCTTGGAATTACAATGTAAATCATTTTCTAGTATAACATTTATATCACAAGAATGGTGTCACTTCGTATGAATGGAACATATTTGTTCAACACCTTGCTTAGAACTTATACGTAACCAGATTAATTGCACTATTTTGTGAAACCAAGGCAAACCTTTTCGATATGTTACATAATGAAAAGTAATCTATATTAAGTACAATACAAGAAAGTGTATCCACCAAGGTTACTCTCATAATAATGTTGGACAATTTGTCGCATTGGTTACTTATTGTTTGATTTACGTATAGTTCTCTATCTTACGCAATAATGGAGGAATATTTTTTACTTATCGTTTTGACCTGCCAGTGACTAGCTACTTGTGAAAATTACATTAAACCTGATAGCTCTTATAGCTAGTTTCGGTGACATAGTTGTCATTTGTTAGTGAAAATCTTAGTCACAGTCTAGTTAATATGTTTAATAGTAACAGGGTACGCAGATTTTGGCTCATTCCTCACTGCACCAGTTTATTAATTCGGAGTAAGTAATTGTTTCGGGAATTCGCAATTCCCAATTTTTTATCGAAGACGGGTTGAATCCAAAAAAAAACTATGCCTAAAATATGCCCAACGCTACCTCCATAGAAAAATATTTACAAGTGTTTTTCCAGCCTCTTAGATCTGCTAAAATTCCAAGACTAATAACAGATATTCGTTCTATCCCCCATTTCATTCATTCATTCATTCTGGTTAGGGTAGGCACTTGATGTCCGGGCACTTGAGCTTTGGTGCTCATTGTACCATCCTATTGATTCTCTATTTTCCACTCGAGCGCTTCGTGTTCTCTATAAAGCCCAGTATCCTTGCCCAGTGAAACTTGAGGACTTTCGAGGCTCCAATAGATCTCTCCCGAAATTTTCTGCCTGAGTACCTTCAGTTCCTTACATGTGCAGATTACATGTGAACTCGTTTCCTCCTGTAGCTCGCATCTTCTACACCACGGTTCGCTTACACGGCCTGTGTTGTATAGATGCTTTTTCAGAGGGCAGTAATCCAGTTTACCAATCCAGTATGGTTTTAACTTCTTTCTTACTGCGTTGAGTAGGTTATCAGAGAAACTACCATCCCATCCCCTATCAGCGTTTTGGTATGGAGTCGACTTTTCAGTCGACCTCATTTCTTTGTACTTTCTTTATCTAACCAGGTCCAGATCTCCCTTCTTGCGGAATCCTTAGTAATCCCACATACGGGCTCTGGACCCATGAAGTGTCTCTTAGAGCCCTCCTTGGCTAGTTCATCAGCGATTATGTTGCCCTTTATATCCTCATGTCCCGGCACCAAATTAGAGACACCCTGTGTCTTGTGCCAATGCATTGAGGATTGTTTGCAGTCCCTAACTAGTTTTGACCTAGTTACAAGGTTTGAGACTGCCTTAATGACAGCCTGACTGTCAGTCATTATATTAATTTTCTCTCCTCCTGCAGCCCCCTTTTGCAATCATTTTCTGCACAGGCTGCAAGGGCGAATACCTCTCTGGAAGACCGTGTATGTTCCCAGGCTTATGAATATCCTTGATTAGGACTGGGCCCGCAAATACGGCTCCTGTCCCCTGCTGGATTTGAGATCCATCCGTGTACCAGTTTTCGTTAGCAGTGATCTCACTACGCGCCTGGCTCCTGTTCGGTATGGAGATTTTCACCTTTTCAGTGAAGATATTTCGGGTGCCATGCTGTCCGTGCGGCATTTGTAGCAATGCCGTCCAGCAACGTGCCCGTAGCATAAGTGTGTCCCTCCCACCCTGAAGTTGGGATGCCACGGTTGTGGCTTTCAGTCTAAGGATCGCATCATTGCCTCCGCTCTCACATAGAGTTCCAGCGGAGGGAGGCCCACAATGGTCTCCAAAGAGGCGGTCCCTGTACTGTTAGTTGCACCAATGATACCAGCAACGCCTGTCTCTGGACAGCGGTCAGCAGCTTCGTTGCGGAGGACACTTCTGTCTCCTCCACACCAGCTACCGCCCGTATGTTATCGCTGGTCTTATCACGGCAGTATATAGCCAAGAGATCACCTTCGGCTTTAATCCCCAGGCTTTGCCAGCAACTCTCCTGCAGCGCCAGAATTAGTTGCGTGGCCCTGTCGTTGTGTTAACTAAATGATTTTTTCCAGCTCCGTTTTGCATCAAGGGTAACACCAGATACTTTACTTCCTTGGTTAATTGTAACTCCTGCCAAACAGTCTAATGCCGCCTAGGTCATTTGAGTTTCCTCATGTTGGTAAAGGCACAACTTTGTTTTTTGTGGATTAAACTGAGAGTCCTTGTGAAAGGCACCATTCTCCACCACTTCGCAGTGCATTACGCATGATTCCCCGCACCACAACCCGGGAACTTCCCCCTAGCCACGATGACAATGTCATCAGCGTACGCATATTCCTTTGTCGTTTAATGATCTGACGAGATCATCCACGACCAAGCTCCACACAGTGGGTGACAGTACTCCCCCTTGAGGACACCCTCTGGTGGTCCTCATGGCGAATATTTTATCTAGCATATTGGCATAGAGACACTCTGCCCTTAGCATGCAGTCAACCATCCTGCTAGTCGGTGTGGTCAATGTTCTGTTCCATTAGTGATCGGTTATCGAGGGCGTTGATGTGTTATCAAAGGCGCCCTCGATGTCTAAAAATACTGCAAGGGCCACTTCCTTTTGATGTAGGCTCCTTTTGAGTCCTTCCACAAAACTATGCAAGGCAGCCTCTACAGATTTGCCCCTTTGGTATAACCCATTGCAGAGGATGCAGAGGATATTCTCGCAAGTGCTCCTTCTGTAATTTTAGGTGTATATTTTTCCATAGTCTCAGCATAAAAGATGTGAGACTAATTGGTCTGAATGATTTCGGATGATAGTATGTGTCCTTCCCAGGTGGAGCGAGAACACAACCCATAGTATCTCTCCACACTTGGAGATGAACCCACACGCTGGCTAGCTCTAAATATCTCCAAGAGGGGCCCCATGATGTCTCCAAATTGCCCAGTAGCAATTTTGGAACACCCCATCTAGTCCCGGTGATTTATACGATCAAAACGACTCAACTGCCCAACGAACAAGGAGGTTGAAAATAAGTTTGATTCCTCCAATCTTCCAAGACGCCGCATGCGTCGATTGGTCTGTTTTTCCGAAGTCACCGTGAGCCCGGAAAGTGCACGCATAGTTCCCCCATAAATTATTAAATAAATAAGGAGAGATATTTCCGTAAGTAAATTATTGAATAGTTTCTCATCTAGATGGTTAATTGTGCTCTAATTTAATCGGTCTGTGAAAGAAACGCATAGCAAATTATCTTGGAAATACTAAATCACCCAGTGTAACACAAATAATTTGGTGTATTTTGAAACTTTGAAAATTGACCTGTGATACCACACTGTTGAAACCGGACTTACGTCAATATTTTTGGGCACTTTTCGTCGAAAGTTTGCAACGCAAGATGGTGCTAACTCCATTTTACTTAATTTTCTATTTTTTACGTTTCGATCAAATTCAGATTTTAAACGACTTTGCGTTATGTTTTAAATCATCCAATTGCAGGATTAACACCACTCTCGAAAATTAGGATTCCTGTTTTAGACTTCAGAATATTTGCCGGTGTCAAATACTGGGGAATGTATACGTGCGTCAGCACCCTTTAGTCAAGGATATCTGATGAGATAGTTGACTGAATTCGATAATTCTGGAACTCCTTATGCCTCGAATTATTATCACCCATGTCATCTACGGTCCTACGAAACTAATGGTCTCATATTACTTCTTTCAGATTATTGTCGTTTTTTCAAAACTCTTATATCTAAGCATTTCGAGCACCGTATTAAATGATATCTTAAGTGGGAGTGTGCTGCGACCTTGTTAATTTGTATCGTGCAAATTCAACTGCCCGGACATAAATCCCCAATATTCTTACTGAACACGAAAATATGGATAATAATTATTTCTGATTATAATTTTGACTATATTTTATGTTTATGTGTACTATGGTAGTGCTAGGTGATATCTTAGATGATATATGATTTTTTTCAACCTACTTACGCGGACTGGCACACTGCAATGCTGCTTCACCAGGATGAGAAAGAGGGAGGAACGCATCACTTTGTAAAAAGCAACCTTTAAGAGCCCTCCTAAGCTTTATGTAACAATCACACAAATCAAGATAAAGAAGGCATCGCTAAGACTCTAAACACACTGCAATCTCAAGAAACCAATGCAGTTCCAGCTAGGCAGCGTCATGATACAGATGAGCAATGATAAACGTCAATCTGTAAAATATCGAAGCAGAGCAATGCATCGACCCAAGAAAAAAAGATTACTTATGCAATTCGGGTAGAAAATTTACGGTGAAGTATTGTAAATTGCTTTCCAAGTCAGACACAAAAGCTTAGGTAAAGCAAAAGCATCATCATGGTTTTGAAAGACGTAGATTTAACTACTTGAATTAAAGCACGGGCAAATTAGAAGTAGAAGTCTGAATCAATTAAACAGGTTTATAATAGCATTTCTGAAGTATCTAGAAAATGCTTACCACCAAAGTTGGTCGTAGACACAAAAATCTTTCTCAAGCGAAGGCGTTCCATGATGGTTTTGAGGGCGCGTTTAATACTGCTTAATCAAGACCTTTAAAATGGTGAAATACTAGCCTATGCATGCATATTACAACTAAGGAGCCGAGGAAGTAACGGATATTTGATGTATATGGTTTACAAATTACAGCAAAATTAACCCATGAGACAACGATAAGTCGAAGGGCTTGTGAGTATATTTGTTAATGAATTGACGACCAGGAGTGCCAAGGAGCTTATATTATAGCAGAATGGGACTCAATTTAAAAATAAATTGGATTCGAGCTTTAGTGCAGTGTACCACATTCCACAGTAATTTATGTAGGTATACGTATTACTGTATATACATTACTACACCTGTTTCAGTTTTAACTTCTCTCTTTTCGCCTTTAAACATTAGAATGAGTCAGTCGTGCTTAGGACTTCGTAGTTGTTGTACGACAGCACACCTATCTTATTTTTGAAACGTCTTCTTAAACGGTCTTGTATTGTTGGTAGCGCGCAAAGGCACCACAAGCGAGGCTCACGATAAGTTCGAATTAAGAGTGAGAGATTCGCGATTTAC